>VZTU01000945.1:0-12845 GCA_013400835.1 Zapornia atra
AGCATTCTCCTGGAGAAACTGTTTGTGTATGACTTGGATGGGCATATTCTTTGCTGGGTGAAAAGCCAGACAGAGGGCTGGTCCAAAGACTGGTAAATGTAGTTAAATCCAACTGCTGGTGGGTCACAAGTGGTGTTGCTCAGGGCTCAGTACTGGAAACAGTTCTATTTCATGTTTTTATCAATGATCTCAAAAAGAGGATTGATTGCATCCTCAGTAACTTCACAAACAACACCAAGTTGGTCAGGAGCATTCATCTGTTTGTGGGCAGGAAGGGTTTGCAGAGGAATCTGGACAGTCTGGATTCATGGGCCAGGGCAAACTGTACGAGATTCAACAAGACTCAGTGCTGGGTCCTGCACTAGAGTCACAACAACTTCATGCAAGGCTACAGGCCTGGAGAAGAGTGGTTAGAAAGCTTCCTGGTGCGAAAGAACCTGGGAGTGCTGGTCAAAATCTTCCAAACAGTTTGTTGGGCTGTTTGGGTTTTTTTAAAACTCTTATTTGATGCATCTCCACAAGACACTTAGCCTCAGGAGCACAGCATACAATCTACTGTGATATCCTGTACTGTGTATCTATTTCTATGACTTTTTGTAAAAGGTATAAACAAATTAGATATGTTACATTGATACTGATACTGTCTTACATGAAAACATTACAAACTTCTGGCCTTCTCTTCAATGTGTTTATTCTTCTTGTCACACTTTTAATGACCTAGTATTTTACCATGATTTTACACACCCACAGAATTCCACAAAGACAGATTGAAACTGTAGTGTTCTTCATAAGGTCCTCATTCTTAGTGCATCTCCATCCTGCTTTTTCTGAATCTCAAGCTTTCATGTGTGTGCATTTATGCATTTATATTTATGGCTCTGGCATTACTTTTTTAGTTTTTTAAAAGTGAAATACCTCATTGAAAGTGAAGGCACACAAAATAGGCACATATTCTGGACATGTAAATACAACATAAGCAATGCTTGTGAAAATGTGGAAAGGTAGGTACAATCAAAATATATGTGAATGCACAAAGGATGCTTCCTCTCTTGCATTTTTTTTCTTCCTGATCTTGGACATTCTGCTCAAGACTCAAGACCATTTCCAGTAGTTCCAAAATGCTGACTTTGTTAGCGCACAGACCTCAGCAAGACAAAGAGCATTGAGGATGATTGATTGAAATTCAGAATATCTTACAAAATGATTTGTTTGACATCCCCAGTAGGGAACTCTTGTTTGTTGAACTTATTATTCATTCATGTATTCATGAAAAAAATACAATAAAAGCATAATCCTTCTATAATGCCTGAATGATCACATTGAAATGAACCCAGAGCTTCACAGTGCTAAGCAAGGTCTTTACTTCGCAACAGAACAGTTTTATATTGCAATATCATTAGCTGAGCCTAGAGTTTACATTATACTTATAAATCAGCAAAGGAAATTTAAAACATATTGTAATCTAAGGCTCTGTTGAAAATCAGATATTAAAAATACACATGCATAATATCAGGTCTTTATGTGACTTTTTTATTTTCTTCTTCGTAAATGATTTAGCAATTACCATGTTGAAACATAACTAACACTGTCAACCTGTTTGCATTTTGACAACTAAAATAATGGTCAAAAGAAACACAGAAATAACAAGTAGGCTTTGGTGATTTAAAAGAAGGTCTTAGAGTAAACCATTATTGTGGGAAAAAACACAATAATGGTTTACTCTAAGACCTTCTTTTAAATTTAAATATCTAAAATTTAAATATCTAAAAACATTTAAATCAAACTTTCCTGTGTTCAAACTATTGGGAACATAAATGACAAAAATTTAAGGGAAAAATCCTATCATAAGCTCCAGCACTGAACAGCATTTACATTCACAAATGTGAATTGGATATATGTCATTTTGCTGTACAGTGTAACACCAAACAATGCTTGATATTCCATTCTTTACTAAACTTTCCTACTGCTCCTCTTTCTGAACTAAAGTTTTGTATGCTTCTATTCAGTTTACACTAAATTAACATTGTATATTCACATCCTGTCTTCTTCTGAAAAGAAACATATTCACACATTGGGGACATCAGGTTTTGAATTACTAATTTCTATCATTTGTCCTTTATTTTAAGCCACAGTAGATGCAGAGCCACTTGGCGACACACTGTTACTATACCTGACCTTGCTGTTGTCAAACTCTTGTGCTAAACCAAGAGGACCTCTGGAAAACATCTTGACTAGTTGTTTTCACTTGCTTCAGAAATAATCCCTCCTCCTTCTCCCTAATGAATGCCTATAACTTGTGAAAGAAGGATAAGAAATCCTCCCTGACTTTGAAGGCACTGGGTTACCTTTCCATCGAACACATTCTATCAGTTTTGATCAACCAGGACAAAAAGGTGAAAAAGCCTGGAGTTAAGTTTGAATTTTTTGAAGGGACAGAGAAAATAATTAGGCCCAAGCCCAGCATTCTGAAGCCAAGACTAACCAGAAGAGTAGGCACACACGTCAGTTCTGAATAGAAAAGTTGCAGGACTTCTGCTAGGAGACACATGCACTTATTACCTTCCAGAATAACTGCCTTCCCTTGCAATAATCTGTATTCCTACACCTCCAATTGGATCAAAGTCTTTAGGCAGTAAAGTCTGTGTTCACCTTCTGCAAAGAATGTAGATAAGTACCAAACCACATAAAAGATTTTTAGGTACAGAAGAATGTTTCTGTGATCTAAGCATGGGAGATGCCATGATGTCACCCACCTAAACACAGAATTCTCTTGATTGGAAGGGACCCTTTAGATCTTCAAGTCAAACCATCACCTTAACCCACCATCCACCACTAAACCATGTTCCTCAGCACCACATCTATCTTTTAAATCCGCCTAAGGATGGTGACTCCACTGCCTGCCTGGGAAGCCTGTTCCAATGCCTAACAACCCTCTCTGGGAAGAAGTTTTTTCTAATCCCCAATATAAACCTTCACTGGCGCAACTTGATACCATTTCCTCTTGCTCTACTGCTTGTCACTAGAGAGAACAGGTCAGCTTCCACCTCTTTTCAAGCAGTTATACAGAGCAACTAGGCCTCCCCTCAACCTCCTCTTCTCCAAACTAAACAACCCCAGTTCTCTCAGCTGCTCCTTATTACATTTATTCTCCAGTCCCCTCACCAGTCTCATCATGAAGTTTCATCTCTGAGTTGATCCACTTGGAAAGAGTAAAAAAACCCAGCTATGCCTGGAATCAATAAAGATTTCAACCTTTTTGAATAAACAGCACTCAGTACTTGAACAGAGAAAGTCACTGTGGTGGTTCAGCCCCAAACAGTGCACCACACACCAATCGCTCACTCCCAGACAAGAAACAGACAAAGCCTCTGTGGGCTGGGACAAGGACAGTTTACTGACAAAAAGCACTGTGAAAGGGGAACAATAACAGCCCACAGCAAAATTTCACTTACACGTGGTGAAAACACAGAGTACATTTATCAACCTAACAATATCACAGAGTATTGCATGATGCAAGGACTGACCAGACACCCCAGCTGCACTCAGACTGCACTGGAGGCACCAGGAGTGCCCCTCCCAAACAAGCCCCTTTTATGGGGGAGTGAGGTCAGGTGGTGTGGAAACCAGCCTGGGCTAAGTCAGCTCACCTGTGCTGGCTGCTTGGGGAGGTTACCTCTGGCCTGGCTAGAACCAGGACAGTCATTTAAGCTTGGCTTCAAAATAACATGTCAAAGAGATTATAACACCATGCACAATTTCACTGTGTGTTGTAAAGAGTGGTGGGTTATTGCTTTACCTGGTAGATTTTAAATAATTCCTTTTATTCACAGTCAATGCCTCAATTTGCTGTTTCTCTTGGTAAGCACTTTGCTGTGTTCATACACAGGAAGATTAATATTGATGCCTAGAAAACAATAGTGCTATTTTCTAGATAATGGTGAAATAACAGCTGTTTAAAGAAACTTTTCTTCAATTGGGAAACAGTGCCAATTTGTTATCAGCTTGTCATCACTTCACCAACTACTTCTGAAACAACTTACAATTTTTTGCATTCTTTTCTTCTGCATGTTATTAATGCTATGAACCGTAAATCAACAGGAAGTCTAAAAGCATTACAAGCAATGATACACCAGCTAACAAGACATTCTGCTAACAAGTCATTTAACAATAAATCTTCCAATGCATTTGGAATGTGTAAAAATGTCATTTGATATGAAATATCAGCATTATTTCAAATGATGACTCTGATCTGAGTCAAATTGGAAATTTTCAGAAAAGATGGTTAACAAGCGCATAAATTGCAGAGCTTGAACTAAAAGATTATTTCAGTCAAATCAAGATTGGGAAGTGCTTGCATTAGACCTGAATGATCAAAACCCAGGAGCAATCAATTCTCAGAAACCTTTCTTCAGTTAAGCAGTGAAAAAAACAATCTGGGTCTCTCTTACCCTCATCTCTCCAGAGTTAGAGGTCTAGAAAAACGGCATCTGTAACTGTCTTTTCTCAAGCATTTCACTCAATGCTTTTACAGTAGTTTCAATTAAAAAAATATCATTTAGGTTCTCAACTTTCAGTCTCATGTCTTTTTGCCATATGAAGAACATGCAATTTTTTCAGGCCAGTGTATACTATTCAAAGATGTACTCACACACCTGCCTTCTGAATCTACAAGGCAAATAACACTGCTAGGCAAGTTGGCATTCCAGTTTGCAGAAATATAACTGTATTCATCCTAAGAAGCAGGATTAGCTTCTTCAACAGTACTAATTAAACATTATTGATGCAGCTATACAGCTTTCAAGACTTGAACTAGCTCACTTATCTTTGCGTAACACCACACAATCACACATCTTAACTTCAGAGCCACAAATATGCAGTAAATACACATACTTACCAGAGCCTTTCTATGACTTGTTTTTCTTCAATCAAATCTCTTATAAGCAGGAGATATCCAGACTCTCTCTTTGGAGTAATCATCTCCATTCTCAGGCTGTTCAAGCAGGCTTTTTACTGTAGCTCTCTTAAAATCTGGATCCCTCCCTCCAGTCTTAAAAGATGTCTAACATCCATATTAGGTAATCAGATGCAAGCCTGTCATCTTCTAAACCAAGTAAGACCCCAAAAACATCTTATTGTGCACTTCACACTGGAGTTGTTCTAATCATTGCCTGCAGAAACCTCCCGCCCTTCTCTTGTACTTCACACTTGGTAGAAATTTTGTTTTTATTTAACCTAAGTAAAGCTCAATTCTTCTAATTAATCTGTAATTATGAATTACAGATATTAAATTATTGCTTAAATTCTTAACCTGTTCAATCTTCAATGGTTATTGTATACAATTTCCTATATCAAATGCTAACACAGAAAACACTAGATCTCCTATGATAGTTGAGAACAAGTGATCAAGCCGCATTCCAGACAGGCACTGTCTCCTCTGGTAACTCTCCTAAGTGACACGTTAAAGGCCTGCCTTCCCTCAAAATCCTGATAGATTCTAACTCTCATATTCTCTATTCATCATGTTTACCTGCTCTCTCACTATCCTAGTGGGGGAAAATTGAGCTGAACCTGCTCTAGCAGAGAGCGCAAGACCTTTACTGAGAAGGATCATGCATCCTGTGACAGCAGTTCACAAAAACAGTAGAAGTGCATCTTCTGCTATGGTGAAGGCCTGTCCAATGGTCAGCTGAAGTCAGTGGGAGTCAATGGTTTTCAGAAGTCTTGCTTATTCATACTAGGAAAAAAGTTTTGCCCTGTTTAGCACACAGTCACTTCTTATTATGTAAACACCAGCCCATTACCCATTCCCTATTCAACCATTACTATATATATCTGAAGTCCTTCAAAAATTATCGCTAAAAAGTCTTCCACTGACCTTAGTGCAAAGAGATTAACATTAAAATGTTTGGGAGTAGCAGTATTTCCTGCTCATGCCTGAGTGTTTTGCCAGCTGATTTCTACAGGGTGTGAAAATGCCAGTGATTAGACAAGTGTAAGCGCCTGTTCTCACATGAAGTTCATTTTAAGATCAAGGCATCAGTCAGTGTAGCCATAGCAATGGCAATTTTATAGTAGCACAACTAACATCCAAATTGTTACCATGGAACTAAGTTACAAAGACTTGGACAATCAGTTCTGATTATAATATTTAAATGGTGATGACTTCAATTCCACTAATGGTAATTTTCATGGATGTATTTGAATCAAGTGTTTGTATTTATTGAGGGCAGAACAAGTAGTGCTTAGCATTGTAATACCAGTACAGGTCATTCAGAAAATAACTTTCCCTCATAGTCACACCAGCTCCTTTTCCTTTTCTTCCTGCAGTCAAGTGGCATTCAAAAAGGTAAACTCCTTCTGTCTTTAGAGATCAAAGAAAATAAAGAAAATTACTTCCAATTTGATCCTGAGCAATCAAATACTCAGCTACTCGATATTTCAAAAAGCAAACACATCAGCACCAACTGGAATTGGCTTTGGCAAAGTAATTTTTTATCCTGCAGTCAAATAAAAATACAATTACATTTCCCTGTGAGTTGATGTTAGAATAAAGCAGAAGAGAAAAAAGAATGAAGCAGAGTGGTCCAAAGACATTTCAAAATATAGATTTGGTTATTATTTTAGAAAGAACAAGAGTAAAATGTAATCAGGAAGAGTGTGGCCAGCAGGTCAAAGGAAGTGATCCTCCCCCTCTACTCTGCCCTGGTCAGGTCCCACCTGGAGTATTTTTTCCAGTTCTGGGTTCCCTGGTATAAAAAGGACAGGGATCTCCTGGAGAGAGTCCAGAGAAGGGCTACGGAGATGATTAAGGGCCTGGAACATCTCCCGTAAGAGGAAAGGCTGAGTGAGCTGGGACTGTTCAGTCTAGAGTAAAGAAGGCTAAGGGGGGACCTAATTAATGTTTATAAATACCTTAAGCAGGGGATGCAGGGCGCATTGGCCAGCCCCTTTTCAGTGGTCTGTGGAGACAGGAGACAAGGAGCAATGGCTGCAAGTTAGAGCACTGGAAGTTCCGCACCAATATGTGGAAGAATTTTTACACAGTGAGGGTGACAGAGCCCTAGGACAGGCTGCCCAGGGCTCCTGTCCTGCTCCAGGGTGGAGTCTCCTCTGGAGATATTCAAGACCTGTCTGGACGCCTATCTGTGCAATATGAGCCTGCTTTGGCAGGGGGGTTGGACTCGATGATCTCTCAAGGTCCCTTCCAACCCCTACGATTCTGTGATTCTGCGATTCTGTCATTTTAATTTTTTCTTCATTGGTAAGAGAAGCAAGGAGGAGAGCAGACTGAAATATCAGACTAAGCAAAATAAGCCCCCTTGTAACAGATGACACTGAATACTTCACTGAATCACTGCATACAAAAATATACTGTCTAGTGGTCAGAGAATCAAATAGCATGGCTATTCCAGGGGCATTGTTGTTTTGTGGATTCTGATAAGAAAACAATCATCCAAAATACTTGTTTCAGCAGAACGAGTGCAGCCTTCTCCACTTTCAGTCCAAGATACTTTGGGGTCTAAACATAAGCTACACCTATTGCTCATTTCAAGACATAATGAAAGCATGCAGAAATCAAAACAGTGGGTTGTTTATTTTGTGCCATCTGCCACCAACATGACATAAACTTGGACAGCATAATCCACTACTGTTTGTGCAACAATAGCAAGAAGGTGTTTACTGGTAGCAAGGTGTTGTTGAGAAAGTGTGTTTATTTTGCAATTGTTTGAAGATTCCAATTTGATTACATAATTTCTTGAAGGAATGCTGTTTCAATTGAGTGCCTGAAGTCCTAGTTACCTAGAAAACCTAATGTATGATAAGGAAAAAAAAATACCCACCATACAACAGCATCACCGTTATGCCTCTGCAAAGTAAAAAAAATGCCTGCAGTAAAAACCACCACACTGATTTAAGCACTGCTGTCAACATTTGCTTCTTTTAGGCCCTAAGGACCAATAGACTCTTACAGGGAAGCAAATCTGGGTCTTACAGACAGGCAAAGCTCCTAGTACTGATTATTCACAGTCAGGTCCCCAGGAACTCTTACCATATTTCATATTTTTCAATTTGAAAGAATGCACTACTTATCTTGAAACCTCCTTTTTCCCAGAAATGTAATCCATCAATAAAATGTAACATCAGCACAAAAAACCCGGCAGAAATGATGGTTGCCTCTGATTTTCCCTTAAGTGTTCAACAAATTAATATATTACTATCCCCTTCAAAAATCATTATCCAAGAGTATTGTCCATAATAATAAAATAATACTATTCACTGATGTGAAACTAAGTTGGAAGCCATAGCTGTGGCAGTCATCACTGTCACAACCTCCTTTTCCTAATTGCGTGTGTATTTTTTCTTCTGAATTAAGCAAATGACAGAAAGGAACTGAATTTGATGGTTACATTATTGTTACAATAGTTAACCATTAATTTCTTCTAGCTGCTTTTTCCATCTCCTTGAACTGTAAAATGAAAAGTACTGCCTTAAAAGTTAATGTTATACTGAGGTAAGAGAGAAAAAATGAAAGAGGTAGAAAAGAAATTGCAGTGGCTCAGGAGAAGCCTGAAAATTCAGAGCCCTTGTCCAGAGACCTGCAAATGTTGGCGCACTCCTACCTACGTTATTATGATGCATTACCTTTATTCACCTTCCTTTATGATTAACTTTCATATTTATCACATGTAAGAGCAAGAAACCATGAAACACTACTCAAAGAGCAATGAGTCCAGCAAAGCATTAAAAATATTATCAATGTTTCTGATTCGTACAGAAAAAAAATCTTCTCAAAGTTTTACTACAATTCACTTCATAGTACAGCACGTAAAATTTCACTTTCCCACCTAATCTCTTCCTTAATTTCTCTACACTACCTGTGACCATACTATAAAATATTCAAGAACCTCCCATTATGTAATAATTCAAAACCAGATTAAAATCATGACTGTGTGCCAAGCAAGTAAATTATATGGATATAGTTTGGTTTCTGTTCTGGACAGGGACTATATCTCCCTCCAAATTCCTAAATACTGACTCTACTGTTTATTTTGTCCGAGTAGTACATGGACGTTGTTAAAGCATTATTAAAATCATTTGGAGAAACTTATTTTGTGGATACACATCTGGGTATATAAGGCAGGATGTTAAAAGACCTTAAGACATAATAAAGCATAGAGCCTTCAGATTAGACCATATTCTTTCTCAAACAGATTGAAAGCTAATGGAACAAGTGGCAGCTCTATGATGCAGATACAGATGTAAATACCTTAGATATAGATAGAAATTATAAACTATAAAGAAAGTTTTTCTTTGTAACTCTACAACTTAAAAACTCAAAATCTTCCAGCAAATGTAGGGGACATGATAAAGAGGAGAAAACTAGATACACCACTTGCATGTGACTTTTTTTTTCTCATAGAATTTTTAAACGGCCATTGGTTAGCTGCATGCTGATAAACAAGCAGCCATGTGAAGATCAAAACTCTTGAGATTTTTTTTTCCTACAGATTTATCTGATCTTTATTTACCAACAGCCCTGATCTTCCTTCCAATCACTATATTTTATCTCTAATAGTGAGGAGCATGTGCTTCCTGAGGCTAGTGCCAAATGAATGGCTAATTGTTGAGCTCTTCCTTGTATTCCCACCACTGCTTTCTTCTCATTGATTCTCATGTATCTTCAAAGAAAGTAATTATCTTTGAGAAATACAACTTACTTTCAAAACTGCTTTAAAGTGACCGATTTTTAGAGGGGAGAAAGGGAACTGACAAACAGCTGGCTTTCTCCTACCTTCTAGGTCTTTCAACAGTGACTCATGTACATAATGAAATACTGGAGAATTATGGGTATTAGCTTTTTTACTCATCTGTTCTTTGTTTCCCAGTTTGTTAGAGTGCTCAAAGAACCTACTCTAAGGTACATTTGCTACCATTATTTGAAGGGGTAAAGTAATTGATTTAGTTTGCCCTGACTTTTAATTAAAAATTAGACATTCTATTTCAAAAAATGTATTTATGAGGAGAACCGCAGCCATAACTGCATACAGNNNNGCAGCCATAACTGCATACAGACAGACAAGGAGCACATTCCACCTGTATTATGTGCACCAAAACCAACAAAAAAATCCACTAGTTTGCATAATAGTGTTCAGATCATGTTTTTAGGTTTCAAAATATGCATATAGTAGTAGTATGTGTTCAGGTGTTCTTGATATAATTCATATATTCAAAAGACAGAGATAGAAGAAATTCTCAAGAGTAGCCCTATCTGAAGAACCGTTAACAGACACAAATCATGTATTTAAGCTGGAAAGGAAGCAGGACATCAGCAACAAAAAATCATCAAAAGAAAGATATGACAAATGTATCTCAATTTAATCTCTCTCTAAACGGGCAAAGCTGGGAAACAAAGCATCACATTTTCAAATACATACAATTAGGCATACTTAATCCCATCTAAGTAGTCATCCTAATCTTGAACATTTCAGTAGCAAGTGGACTGATTTGCTACCCTTTCTGTAGTGCATACTCACATCTACAAAAAAAACTAGGAAGGCAAAGAGATCCTTATGGAGAGGATCCAAGTAAATTGAGAAGAAAAATTGAATGATATTGACTCACCAACTTCAGGCAGTGCCAAATCCTTTTCAGCAGAATGATTTATCTTTGAAGATCTTACTGTGTTATGATTTCTTCCTCTTCATAAGAAAGGCCTTCAGTTTTATGAACAATAAATGTTTTCCATACCGTGAACAGATGCATTTAAATGCAAGTATTTTATTATGAAAGCTAAAAAGCCTAACAAGCCACAACATTAAAAGATAGCCTAACCAAAGAAAAGGAAGCTAAAGAAAAACAAACATTTATTTTACTATGACAGCTCAGGTGCTATGTTTATGTCCACTCTAGGTCTTATGTTGAAGGACATTAAAAATAACCAATCCTCAACATACACCATAGGCTCCTTAAATTTTTGGACCTTTTTTTTTTTTACATGAAAACATTAGAGATGTAAGATGTTTCTAGGATGAACCAAGACCTGCCTTGAAGACCCACTGTACATACATGACCTTGAAGACGACTAGTGTTTTTAGTATTAACCAGGCCTACAAGAAAAGAAAATGAGGCTTTAGAAGGTAGTAAACTTATTCACATCAGATACAGACCATGGTTTGAAGCCGAATCAAAAACACATTCACATTTGGGTTTGATAATAATGAAATCACAAGACCTTAGGTCAAAGCTGTAGAACTACTTTCACATTTGAAGAGTTTCCTTTCAAATACATTCACCTTGAGGTGAAATGGTATAATATTTTGGGGTTTCTCAGAATTTTTGGCAGATGCGTTAGTAATAAAAAAGAAAATTTATATATAAACGTACCAACAACAAATACAAGGAATCTAATTAGAACTTCAACATTTACCCATAAAAGGTTTGGTTTTCCAAAAATAGTGTGTTTCTGCTGAAATAGCAGAAACAATTGCAAATGCCATTTCAGTCCAAAAATACAACTATGTCATAATAAATTCACTTCGTTAAAAAAAAAAAAGGAAAAAAAAAACCAAACCGAAAAGAACCTAAACCGGTCTCATTCAAATTTCATTTGGAACAATATGGAACTCAGAATAACAAAGACCACAGCAAAATATTTCAGTCAGACCTTCCAAATATCACTGCTCTAAATTGCTCCAATGTAACCACATTTTAAACACAATAAAACTCAGCAAGTATAATCTAAATCATACACTTACCAGTCTTTTTCCCATAAACCTTAAAGCCTAAAAGTTACCATGGAAACTAATTCTACATCTCCACAAATTGGAAGAGCCAGTTAAACAAAACTAAAAAAAGATTAACTCATTGATAACTATGCCTTATTCAGGGTGCAAAGATGGCAATGGCCTAACCAGTAAGCAGACAGCAATAATGATTGATACTCTAACAATTTAATTAATTATTCAGGGGAGCCAAAAGCATCATGACTCTCATAAGACCTTTTGGAAAAAAAGCAAACCCACAAAAAAAAATTCCACTTTCTTCTAAAGAAGCACTTTTACAATGTATTTACAACATGCCATTGTAACTGTTAATGTGTGATAAGAGTGCCACTAAACCACAAATTATCCTGTAACCTAAGTGAAGGCAGAACTGCGGGCTGAAGCTTTAGATTCAAGGAACGTATACTCAAAGTGCTGCCTACATCAGAGAATTACAGAGATTTAATCTCTCAGAGCTTTTCTTTCTTATCTATAAAATGGGGATGACAATGATTTAATAGTAGATAATACTTGGGAGAGGTACTGCTTATGTCTATATGCATGGTTACTTAATTATGCAACATCATAGAACTGCTATATTGTGCTCTGTTTATATTCTATGATGTTTATCTGTGACCTTGAGTGATACAAATAAAATAAATACTCAAGGTCATCTCTTTTGTCTATAGAGGTGAACAGATGCATCTCCTGATACCTATTTTATACCAAGGTCAAGATTACACATGACGTAAAAGCATGTGAAAACTCAAAACTCAAGGGATAGAAGCTAAGAACATGCACAACAGGGCTTCAGCTACTCTTGTTTGGCTTAACTCAATGGAATTTCTACTATTGGATGAATTAGGACTGGAATCCGTGTTATTCAAAAAGTCTTTTTCTTATCCTTAGGACATGAAAATATTCAGAAATTGTTCTCATATGAGAATTTGCTTGCAAAGTCTTCTGCTTCTGAGTAGTATTATGATCAAAATATCTAGAGTGGGGGGCATCATCCTTCTGTCCAGTTTGCCATGTAATTTATCATCTAAATCATGGAATTACAGAATGGTTCGGGTTGGAAGG
>VZTU01000946.1:1113-23870 GCA_013400835.1 Zapornia atra
CTTTAGGCACTTTCAGGCAAGGATAAAGGAGTTGTCTAAGTTATCTGCCAAAGAATTCTTGAATGACCATGCATAGGAAAATGTTTTACATTAGCAGAAATTTCCCCCTTGTACGTGATGGAAAGTGCTTCCCATTTACTCTTTTGAGTGTGCTTAAGGATCGAGGTCCTGACTTGTTTTGACAATGACTGTAGAACACGTGTCTTTGGGGTAGATGGATTTGAATGTTTCCAGAGCAATAGATACTTACAACTGCCCTGCCTTGTAGTGCAGATGATTTTGCCAGGCAGCCTTTCAGTTCTCTCCAGTAGTCTGGAAACTGGAGATCATCCTTACAGTGGTTTTAAATTTTCATTATCCCTCTTTCTTCTAAAGAAAAAAATCCTCTCATTTTAGAACAAGGTCTTGTAATGATGGTATCACAGCCAGCATTGCTCCTATGGCCTGCAGTATGTACTTTCTGCAGTCAGAAACTGTGACTTGGAAACTGCCATAGAAGCACCAAGTATTATTGCATGTCATCCATCTGTACCCTGACATAATCTCTTGTAAGGAAGGTATCATCTCAGGTCCCTTTATTGCCGTCAATTTGTCTCCATTCTTATTTCCATTTTGTTTGGGTTTTCTTTAATATTAATGCTGTTTTGGAAGACATATTTGTTCCTGCACCTGTATTTTGCCAGACATATTAAAGTGTCATTTGATTTGTGGGAAGTAATCAAATTGAAGCGTGTCTCTACAGTTTGAATAGTTTGTGAGTCACAGCTGGTTCTTGGCAGAGCTGCGAGACGGTCTCGCAGTTATTGTATCTGATTGTTGTGTGGCAGGAAGTCTTTGGTTTCTTCTATCAGCCATTCTGAAATTCTTGAAAGGCCCTGTGTCTGCTTCTGGTGAGGACTTGCACATAGTTCTCACTTAAAACAGCATTCATGTTAGGAAGGATGAGTTACAGATCTTCCATGGTAATCCGGCAGGTGTCCTGGTGCCTTATGTCATGCTTGTGACATCTGACTCTTGCCTTGTCCTCTCACTTTTTGAGAGTAGAGATAATGCCTGCAACTATTCGTAGCCAAAATGTAAACCTCCATAATGCTTTCTTTTAAATACATAATGTAAATCTAACAGGGTCTTAGTCAGCATGAAACCAATGCTTTAACTGATTAGACTGAACTCTATCAGAATTGAGCTGCTTTTAAAAACATTCATAATCTATATCACTGCAAGACAGCTGTCCTAAACTCCCTTTGCATCTTTATAAAACACAGGGCTTATCACTGAAACTTCTAAATCAGTCTGTTAAGAAGGCAGTGACAGAGAGATGACTGGTGTATTTGTTTAGAGCTGCTGATGGGGGAACTAGATACTAGGTTCTCCCACAATGGAAAATTAGAGCGGAAAGGTACTCTTAAAGGCAAAGTTACTTTATGAAGCAGTTGCACATCTAACAGATGTGTTTTCCAGGCTCACATTTTCTCCAATTCTCATGTTCCTGTGCATTCTGATTTTGGGAGGGAACTGTTAAAAGTGGGAAGCATGTGTTACCCTCTCTGTTCTAAGTGCAAAGCACAAGAAGCAGCAGTATGTATCTGTGATACACAGGTGCTGCTAAAGCAGCACTCTTGAGACAGGAGTAAGGAAATACTGTCTTACCTATGTATGATTGGATGGAATGCATACAAGGAAAACGTCTGGAAGATTTTTAGCTAGTGTGGTAAGAAACTTTTTTCAATTCTTCACTGTTTATTGCTTTATTCTAAAGATACAGTGTTTTTATAATGAGTAACTACTTTTTATTTTTCATTCCATCTATTAGATGGAAGCAGTAAGAAGAGTGTTCAAGACTGGTATTAGGTCAGACTTAGCTTCTACGTTTCTGAAATACTTTTTGGGGTCTGGCTAGTGATAGTTGGAGGTTTAAAATAGGTTTCCTTCTGTATAGCATTACAACAGACTTTATCTTCTTTCCAAATATGCCAAATTTGCAGGCCACTGTATAGGAGCATTGTCAGGTAGAACATAAAGCTGTTAACTTTACTACCCAGTTTAGGTAGATGTTTGCATGGGACATAGCTTTTAAAAGTACTCTGATTCATCTCAAAAGTTATCATATTGCATGAAGAGTAGTATGGTGTCTGGGTGTTCTTGGTGTCCTAAAGATGTAAATTTTGGTAAAATAATATATTTTAGAATAGCAGGCCAGTTTTCTTTTCCATAAATAGGAACAAGGAGTTAAGGTAATCTGTGAAGAGTGTTTCTGGGAGGAAAATATTTTCATTGGTCTTTATATCTAAAAAGCACTTGACAATAGCACAGGCTGAACAATTAACGGGTAAGTGTGTGCTTGTGTCAGTGACTTGCTCCTCCTCTGTCCCTCAGGAAATTTCACATCCTTTGGCCACCAGTCAACTAAGATTTTTTCCATGCTTAACAGAGAATGCTCCTGAACAGTTACTGCAAATATAATTAGGAAGAGAGCATATTAGTTAAAATGCTGCTCCCCTTGACTGACAGAAACCTTTGTATAGGTGATGGGTGTATGAAACACTGGTGTATGAAACACTGTGTGAGAAGCGTAGCTCTGTGTGTATGTATATGTATGTATATATATGCAGCTAGTGTAATGTGTCCAGGTTTGTTAAATTCAGTGCCTTTGTGCAGGGAGTTGGTGGCAAGGCTTAGTTGTGTGTGGAAATGTGTGGGATTCTTGTCAAAACTGCATCCACAGGGCTGCTGTTCCAGACATTTCATAATCTTCAAATTTCTCTTGGACAAGAATTTAAGATAGAAAAACTGTTCATGCATAGGAAAACCTGGCTGCATGGTATTCCCACTGCAGTCGTAGCAGCGTAATGGTTAAATCCAGAATTGCATTGCTCAGTTGAGTAGATCTGTTTGTATTTTATATGAAAAACTGCAACAAGCCTGTTGGCAGCATGTTATGGTGAGCTAATCTTTCATTGGCTAACACAGGCTTTGAAAAACATCCCAAATTGTTTCAAAATATTGATTAGTGTTTGACATAGTTTAAATATCATGAAAGCCTTTCTGTTTATTTTATTCTTAATGCTGTCTTCCATCTCAGGTGATTCATCGAGTATGCAGAGTAAATCAGTTATCTTACCAGATAAATTTAGACAGTGGTATGTGATACGTGGCATTTGGAATTTGAGTCAGATTTTCATTTACTCTAGGGCTTTCCCATATGTTTCCTATTAGCAGCTTTGTTCTCAAACCTCTTGTCTCCCCACAAAGGAGGAAAAAAACCCCACAAACAACCAAGAAACCATCTTAAATTCTAAACATAGAGGAGAAGAAAAAACCCAACAGTCTGCAGATCACTTTTAGTTTACTATTGCTTTTATTGTCACCCTGGTGTTAAATTCTGAACAAAATAAAATGGAAATATTAATATTTCTTTTGTGTATTGTGGCATACATTAATTTTCCTGGATACAGTGCAGTATTTTAATCAAAAATCTGCTTTTTAGAATGAAATAGTAAGTAGCGATGTTTGGTGGTATTCTGAGTAATTTTAATTTTATATTTTTAATTTGAAATTAGTTGGAACAAAACCCAAAACACACTTATGTATGCATTATCATTTTCTTCTTGCTAACCTTTCATGAAGAAAACTCATGCTTGTGAAGTAGATTTTTATTTTATTCTTTTGAAATCATGGCAACATGGCAAAATATCCAGAAACTTTGAGGAATGGAGAGAACAAATTGGTGTACTTTAAACTTGTAAAGTTGAGACCTCTTTAGTTTTGTTCAACTTTACTGGGCAGTTTTCTCTGAGATATTTGAGGTTGCTTCAGCAGAGTGAATGCACCTACTTGGAGTGTTATTAGTGGTAAATGCAAGAATATATTAACTAGAAAGCTGAGCTCTGAAAGGTGTAACTCTAGATTTGAACTTGAAGCATCTTGAGATTAGTAAATGTCTACTGTGTCTACAATGGTTGACTGAGTATGGTACGTTGGCACTCACTGTCTTTGAGAACAGAAATGGCTTCTTAGGGAGATGTTTTTTGAAATTATGTTAAATGAGTTTCATAACAGTGAAGTGTTATGATATTCATAAGCATGACTTGTTTTAAGTAGCTGAACTATTTCACTTTGCCCAACAAATATGAATGGTTAAAAACTTGCATATCTTAATTCATGTACTTTTTTTCTCCTAGTCTTGGGCATTTGCCTCACTTTAGGAAATGCTGGTTCAGTGGGGTTGGTTGACCCAGGCTGGAGNCAAATTACTGTCACTGGCAAACTAGACTTGACTTGGGGAGATTAATTTCTTACTAAACAAATCAGCGTAGGGCAATGATAAAATAAAATCTTAAAACACCTTCTACCCAGCCCTCCCTTCTTCCTGGGCTTAACCTCATTCCTGAATTCTCTACCTCCTCCCCCCAGTCAGCACAGGGGGACAGGGAATGGGGGTTATGGTCATCACATATTGTTGTTGCGGCTGCTCCTTACCCCTCAGGGGGAGGATTTATCACACTCATCACCTGCTCCAGTGTTGATACCTCTCAGAGGAGACAGTCCTCCATGAACTTCTCCCACAGGCTACAGTTCTTCACAAACTCCTTCAGTGTGCAGATCTTGAGGACAAGGCTGATCCAGCATTGATCCCCCCGTGGGGTCATAATCCCTGCCAGCAAACCTCATCCAGAGTGGGCTTCTCTCACTCCATGGGGCCACAGGTTCTACCAGGAGCTTGCTCTGGTGCAGGTTTCCCACAGAGTCACAGCCTCCTTTGCGCATTTCCACCTTCTCCAGCATGGGGTCCTCCACCAGCAGGTGGATATCTGCTCCGCCATGGACCTCTGTAGGCTGCACTGGCACAGCAATCCTCACCATGGTCTTCTCTTCAGACTGCAGGGGAATGTCTGCTCCAGTGCCTGGATCATCTTCTCCCATCCTTCTTTACTGACTTTGGTGTCTGCCAAGTTGTTTCTCTCACATGTTCTCACTTCTCTCTTCAGCTGCAGTTGTGCAGATTTTTGTTTTGGTTTTGATATTTTTCTTCCTACCCCTTCTTAAATACTTTATCCCAGAGGTGCCACCACCATCACTGATGGGCTTGGCCTTAGCCGGTGGAGGGTCTCTCTTGGAACCTGCTGGCATGGGAGAAGCTTCTAGCTGCTTCTCACTGAAGCTACCCCATAGCCCCCCTGCTACAAAAACCTTGCCACACAAACCAAATATGTGCAGGAATTCTTGATGGGATACTTGCAGTGTGAAATGTGACATTTTCTGGGAGTTTCTAATGTGTTTAGAACAGCCAGACTCTGAACTCCTGATTATTTTTTTAAGGAAAGGAAACTTCTTTCTTTGTCACTTGTTTCTCCCAGTGTCGTTAAATCCTTCTTGTCAGTTATAACCAAGTTTGAAACAAAGCAAAGGGAAATGTATAGGTACTTTCTACAAACCTATGAAAACTAGTAGCTGGGTAGAGGAAAGCACCCCAGAGCAAAAGACAGTTTTAAATTCTCCTTAAAGTAAGTAGCTAGATGGCAAGATGAACTGGAGAAAATTAACCCCTTGGATAATTTTAGCTCTGTCACTTGGCAGCCAAAGAGTTGGCAGCTGTGGAAGGCAGCTGTAGGAGAATATACTGAGGTATTGGTGTTAGTTAAAGTCAAGCTTAAAGAACCAGAGAGTTTTAAGGCTTAAGTCTGTAGGGATCCAGGCTCTTCTGTAGCTTCTGTGTGCATGGAACTTCAAGACAGCCACACTGGGCATGAAAAAATTTGCCTTATCCACCCAATGCAGCCCAGGGTACTGTTAGCCTTCTTTGCTGCAAGGGCAGATTGCTCACTCATGTTCAACTTATTGTCCACTAGGACCCTCAGGTCCTTTCACTCAAAACTGCTTTCCAGGTCATCCAGCATTTACCAATGCATGGGGTTATTCCTCTCCAGGTATAAAACTTGGGCTTCCCCTTGTTAAATTGCATGAAGTCCTGTTTGGCCATTTCTCTAATCTGTTGAGGTCCCTCAATGGCAGCACAACCCTTGGGCGCATCAGTCACTTCTTCCACTGTCATGTCATTGGTGAATGTGCTGAGGGTAATCTGCCCTATCATCCAGATCATTAAAGAAGATCAGAACAGAGTTGGAGCCAGTATTGACCCCTGAGTTACACCGCTAGTTGCTGGTCTTCAACCTGAAATCTCAAGATTGTCACCCTCTCTCTGCTCCCTGCCATTCAGCAGCCGGTTTTCAATCCACCTCACTGTCTGCTCATCCAGCCCATACTTAAATGTGCTTTTATGGTTTTACCAGTCTTTTGAAGTGTTAGTGGACACTTAGAGCTAGTTTGCCAGATAAACTGAATTCCAAAAGGTTTTATGTAAACTGACAGCTGGGCAGAGGAAGACTACACTTAATACTGGAAAAAGGAAGAAAAGTCATCACTTCTTCACCTTCTTTAAGTTGTTTAGCAACAAGAGAAAGCACCTAGATGAGCTGAGTTTCATACACTAGGCTGCAGGCAGCCAAGTAGCTGGTTGTGAACCCATACTTCTAACCTATGGAAATGTTGCTGTGAAGGCAATAAAGAACAGACTACATTGGGATTAACATCATTAGGCATATGAGGTGGAATGGGATTTTGTGATGGGAGGATTGAGGGTTGGATGACAGAGGCATCTTTACTGCTCTTCATTAGGTTTCTTGTTTGCAGAAGAAACATCTCAAACTGAAGTGGATTGACACTTCAAAATTTCTATATTGTTTGGCTTTTCAATATGGATATGAAAGAAATCCTGTTTTATTGAATGTGTATTTACATGGTGTGCACTTGCCATAGTTGATGGTGCAAGGTAAAATAATGATGAGATGATATTTTGTATTTTTTACACTTTCAATAGCCTAAGTTTGTTATTTCTCTGCTAACATCTTTGTATTGCCATGTTTTAAATTACTGCATTAAGTAGGTTGATCTTGAGGAAGGAGGCAGGAAGACTAGCAGGGGAGGTTATAGCATCCTTTGGCTAGTTAATGGTTTAGAGCAGGATGTATAGAACTCAGTCTTTAGAAGTACTCAAATAGTACTTTAGTATTCTAATAGACTACTTTGCTTAAGCAGAATTTGTGAAGCAACAGTCTTGTTATTTGTTCTCTAGAATTATCTTTTCTTCTATTGGTAACAATAGGCTGCCATCCTCTGGTGAAATTGTTAACTGTCCTGTTAGGGACCTGACAGATTTTCAGAAGAGAGAAGCCCATTAAAGTTTGGAAAGTTTAGATTGAGTATATATTAATATGTTTAATTAGAGGAACATAGTTACTTGTATGGGAATAAGTAGTAAGAGGAGACTCTTAGAAGGATTTACCAAATTTCTCTTTTTCCTCTTTCCTTTTTCTATAACATCTGTGGAGAACATAAAGGTGAAGTAGGTTTCTTCACAGTTTTTCTCCCTGTCTGCTGATATTGAACTGCCTTGTTCTGTGGAAAGACCACTGATCACCAGTTTATTATCATTAGTTAGCTATAATTATCTTCATTTAATTGTTGTCCATATTCAGAAATAATTGATGAAACTGTGTACATTGGTTATTATAACAAAAATTCTAGTTGAGGAGTAATATCTGAAAATAGTTGGAAGGTTGTAGAACATTTTTTCTCATATGTATAGGCTTTCTTGAATTTAAGTGACTTGATGTAGGAAATTACTTTCTTTTCTCTAAAAATCATTCTTACAGGAGACCGTTAGAATGAACCATTTGATATTTACCTTTCTTAATCCAAAATTGCCAATGCAGTTTGTCACAGATAAACTTTTGAAATCCAAAGCAGGCTGTCATTGCCTTGCAAATGATGTAAAGCTAAGCAGTTGATAAAAATCCTTTAGAGGTTATTTAGGAAGTGTGAGAATGGAGGCAGTATCTTCAAAATAGTATTGTTGTTTCTTCTATGAGTGTTATATGTATCTGTGGATGCTGACTACAGAAATTTTCTCAGTCTGAGAAGCATGGCAAAGAAGAAGAGAGAAGGCAAGATAGCTTTTAAGGCTTTGGAAGGAGAAGACTGTCTTCTACGTTTTACGACTCTGCTACATTTTTACAGAGTTTTCCTATTATATTGACTTCAACAGGGGACTTAAAATTTGATGAAACTCTTATGAAAGTGCCTGTGAAGAATTCTTAGGTTAAGAAAGAAATAACCATGCTTTCTAGGAACTAGGACTACTCTGCTAAAGCCATGCCCCAAGGAGCATTTCAGATGTGAGGTATTCAGCATACTGCATATGCTTTCTGAAGTCTGTATTAGGATTGTTAACTATCCTCAGCCAAAACTCCTTGCCTTTGGAGACCACGAAGTCCATTGGCCATTTTTCTTACATCTGCCTGGCAGTTAAGCCATATGAACACAGGCAGTTTGAACAAAAGCAAGGGGGATTTTTTTTTTCCATGTAACCTACTCACCTGCAGGCATTTGTTACATTTGGAAGGAAATTTTATGCAAAATGCAGTTAATAGGATTTACTGAGAATATAGGTAATTGCTTCCAAGTGCTCCTTGCTGCTGAGTAAATTTCTTAGCAGGGATTGGCTGAATTGGGCTGCTTTGGGTAGAGAAGCATAGGCCAACAAAATGAAGCTGAAGTTGTCCTACACATGTTCAGACCTTAGTCAATCTCCCTAAAAGTCTTCGACTCGGTTGATGCAGCATTCCTGCTGTCCATGACATGCTTCAGTTGGATAAGGAATTGTTTGCCTTCTGCTATGTTTCCCTTTGGTGCTTACCATTAGTGTAGTGTGTTACATTACACTGTCAGTTTATTCTTCTAGTTAGGTTGCAACATCAGCTTTTCTATTTATCTTGTCATCGCTGAATTGTTTGTAGTATAGCATGAGAGGTTAAGAAAACATTTAACCTGGGGATTAATAGGAATGTAAGGATTTTTCTGGTCTCAAGACTGCTCTTTTTTTGTACTTGTGCTTGCTCTTTGTGCTTTCAAGTGAAGATTTAATTGAATTCCACCCTTATTCCTTTTAGTCAAAGTGAAAACTGGGAACAGTCTTCTACAAAGCAGATAAAGGTTTGAAAACTTTCCTTCTGTTTTTAATTCTGAACCTTCGAAGATTGAATGTCTTTTTGCTGTTATGTTGCTACTTGACTACTCTTTTCCACTGGAAGTCTCTCAGATCTTTTTTGGCTCCTGATTACCTTCTGGTGATACACACGTTTCCCTGCCTTGTCCTTTTTTCTCCATCTTTTTTGATAGTAAGCTTCATAAGCAGTGAACATTAAGGACTTCAGCTGCTTTTTGGCTGTTACTAGATAGGAATTGGCATTTATTTGAAATCTTTCCTTTCTCCTTGGACAGTTGTTATTGATAATGCTTTGTCTCTTTGGTATGGGGTTATGAGCTGTTTATGGTAGCAGAAGACAAGGTACCCTGTCTTTAAGGGAAAGTTTGTATTTCCCAGACAGTATGAATGTGTGCTTGAACTATTACTGTGAAAGTCATAGGGTCTCCTGCTTGGGTAGGAATATAAAGGTTCGCTGTTATGATGATTTACTCTAGGGTAAATGACTAGTATGGTGTGATATTTAGGTTACTAAGCTGTTTCATTCTTAGTTCCTTATTTCTGCACTTGCTTCTTTCTTTATTCTTTCATGCTTCACATAAATGCTGCAGGGATGGCATAGAGTTGGCTATTACCCTCTGTACACTTGTCAGATTTGTTACTACTGGATTTATTTAAAGTACAACACAGGCTCAGACTGTGTCTTCTCTGGGAATGAAGAGTTGCAGTAAAAGCTGGTATGCATTCCCCATATCAACTGCCCATGAACAGGTCTGTGTTTCCTATGAGTGTAGTAGCCAATTGCCCAGTGGAAAGATCTACTGAAGATACTGCCTTTTTCCAATATATACATCAGGTTTGTCTTCGAACATCAGTCAACACTGTGAGACATCATAGCTCTTCATGCACGATGACATAGCTATGACTAATTAAGTCCATGATATAACTAGACCAAATGATGAAAATGCAGTCATTAATTAGTATTTTCAGTACTGATGACTGCTTTCCCCATGTTATTTGCTGGGAGAAGTATTCCTTAGAAACAGAAAGATGCTCAGTGGTCTGCAGATTTTTTTTGTTTATTATGGGTTTTTTTCGTGTTCTGTTTTGGTTTTCGTTCTGCCTTGAAGTGTTGTACAGAATTTTTGTCAGCAAAACCTGTTCTTCAGGAAAAGGCTTCCCTGGCTCCCCTGAAGCCTGTCCCTCCTCTCCCCGTGTGCTTTTGTGTCTTAGGAGGGTAGTGGTGCTAAGAGAATATTAAATAGAGAGAGACCAAGTGGATGAAAATCAGATCTTAGACTGGTGCTTATTGTTTAGCATACTAGGGAGATGGTAGGCAAGCTGAGAGATTAGGAATTCCTTGATTTCTGTGTACTGTTTTCTTCTGCTACTAGTCTGCATCATTTTTGTGTACCTCCTTCAAATATAGCATTGAATGTTTGACCTTCTGAAGAACAGCAGCAATAGAACAATCTGCAAGGTACATAGATTTGTAAAAATGAAGAGTAGAGCATATCTAGAGAAGAGTCAGAAAGGTGTTCAGTTATAACCTCTGAATGTTTTGACACAATCTATCATGTGATCAAGTATACAGATGCAAATATTCTTTGTTTAATTTATTTTAATTCCCAATAGCAAATATACACTAAAGAGATATATAAAATATCCATTTTATACAGTACTGTCAGTATTGAGAATTCTGTGTGCCGACCTATGTAACAAGTAGGGGCAGTTGAGTTCCAGCTATCTGCTTGCATTCAGCAATGTTAAGGTACTTACATTAATGAGGGATTCTTAACCCGTGTGATGTCAAAATATAAAAGAGGAAAACAATTAAATGAAAAATATGATTACATTTGTTAGAGATAATAGGAAATGTTTGTGCTGGCCTAAAGGGAGTTTAATAATCATTCCTATTAAGCTTGAAGCATGTGATAGATCTTGAATCCTACCTTTTAATGTTCAGAGTGCATCTGATTATATTGATAGCAAAACATTGAAGGACATTTCCCTCCAAGAGTTGCAAGAAAAAATACCAACAAATTTTGCCTTTTATCTCACTTAATAGATTATAAAAATATGTTCTAGTTTACTTTTATATCGCACCTTCTCTGAATATCAAAAATAGCACAAGAAGTCCCTGCAGTCTGGTGTATTGTTTTTGCAACTTTTCTTGCAACTGTTTTTGGCAGAGGAAAAGGTCCTCACCGTGGAAAAAGTCACTTCCACTTGAGTTTTAGAATGTACTTGAAAGAATGTCAAAACTATGTGATTTAAGTAAAGAATTCAACATCTATAATAGGAAACATCAAATACAGTTTCCAGTTCCACTTCCAAAGGTCATTCTGTAAGATATAAAGGCTTTTGTTTAAATTATTCAAATGTAGGTTGAATATTGTGAAATGATACAACAGATCCTACTAGCATATTGTTTCTAATTGTCTTTGAAATAGCAATACTTTGTAAACTGGTTAAATAAATTTGCATTTTCTGCAAATTTCAAGTATTGTAGAATTGGTTTGGACAAGTTGCTTTTTGAAATGACCAACTTGGGTATCATTTAAGGAAATTTCCAAGTTGCACACTGTTTCTGGCTAAAATGCACCGGAAAGTTGAAGGCTGAACCTCCCAGTACTTTACAGGGTTATTGAAGAGGCTTATGCCACTATATAACGCTTTCTTCTTTCTTCCTCCCGTTGGGCAGAAGTCATTCACTCCCAGTTTTGCAATATGATTTGAATGAAGGAAGACTACCTGCAGAGATAATAAGTGGTAAAATATAATAGTTAGTATGTAAATGGTAGAATTAATTAAACATCTGTTGTTTAACTGAGGTTTCCTGTAAGATCACTTGGATGATACATGCCTTAATAGTAACAACAGGAATTTAAAATGTATTAAATCTTTTAAAAATGTTTCCCTTCTGCCACAGCCCATCCCACAAAAAAAAGGTACTTTGTCAGTATGTTGTCAGTATAATTTGACTCTATTCTTGGGCAACGTTTTCCTAAAATGCAGTTTTATATTTCTATTTTATAGTAAGAATTATAACAAATGTAGTAGGAGTCTCCCACTCTTTCAGCAGTTGAATGAATTTTAAAAAGTAGTCTCTAAAAGAGTTCATATTAGAAGCCATTTTTCATTATGGTTATAGGAACAGATAAGTCTGATGCTAATGTTGCTTAGTAAAAAAAAGGGAGGGGCTTGAGGTAGTAGACTTCAGAATTTGTTAAGTAAAATAAGGTGCATTGACAAAAGAATTCTTTTGTATATCTGACTTTACATTACATTGTAAGTTGATATTTGGGTGAAATACAAGTGAATTGAGAAGTTGAAAGAAATATTTCATAAGTAAAATCTTTTATGAAATAGTTTATCATGTGCGTTTCATTGTGCTTCCCCAAGCTTGGTTCTGCTCTGTATCCTAAGGTATATGTCATCTTAGGAAACATTTGATTTTAATTGCTGTTACAGAATTGAAAGCATTGTTTTATAAGCACTTTATTGCAGAATTTATCTAATTCTAAATATATAAATCTAAACCATTATCTCATTATTTCACCCTTGTAAGTAATATTCTTTGGGTTAAGGCTTTTCAGAGTAGGAATGGAAGGATTTCCACTCTGGTTCGTTAATACAAAAACTAGAATAAAACTGTAGCAAACTTTCTGAATGCATTCACTGGGTGTAGCATGTGTTTTCTGTTTGGGGGTGTTGGGTTTTTTTTCTAGGAATTCTTGTTGCTGTTTGGTCTTGCTCATTTCTTTAAGTACACATATGATTTCAGGTTTTCCTAGTATGTGAGTCATGTCAAAATATGTGACAGTTAATTATGCTTTTTAATTATGTCCTGAGTATGACAGTGTGAAAGTCAAACAACTCATAAATACCAGAGCTTTCTATTAAATTTAGTATCTGACCTGCAGATATTTCAGTTGAGGTAATCCAGGAGGAACTTTCTTGAGCTTATTTTTTTCGAGATGGATTTCACGTATACTTGGTATGTTGGCAAAACTTCCATTTTCCACATCTTTGATTTTATTATTCCCAAGGCCTAGCCTAGAAATAGTATAAGGAACATTTAATTAAAGATTGAGATTCACAACAGCATTGAGAAGTGTACTTTTTTTTAAAAAAATCTAAATCCACAGGAGTAGACATAGGTTAAAAAAAACATAGGTTAAAAAAACCTGGGGAAAGATGATGAAATCTTAAAACTGATAGGAAAAAATCCCACCACTGATCCAAAACCTAATTTTTCTTAATTGAATCTCCACTTGAAGGACAGCAGCTAGCTGATATGAGCCATTGTCCAGTTTTCATGCAGTTTTTCCACTTTGAGTGGCAAGAGTTAAAATGATAAATGTCAACCAATCAGCTTGTAAAAGAAATGCCTTTTTAGCAAGAGATATAGCTACAAAATACACTCACAGTAATAAGTGTTGCTTTAATAAATAGGCAAGGAAGGAAGAGTCTTATAAAGAAACATATCTATAGCTTAGCTAAAAACTTTATATTTTGAAATTAAGCAGGACTACTTCCTAATTTCCACATCTTCTTTAATTTAGGCCTTAGATTTTTTGCAATAAGGCTTGAGCCTGTGCTGCTGGTAGGATGATTCAGGAGGTACAGTCAGTTTGGAGTTGCTCTTTCCACACATGCTGCAATCACCTTTTTCTTCTTAATTTTTTCAGAAACTGATGGTGATACCTAAATGTGGTTCAGCAGTTCCTCTTGGATAGTAGTTTCTATTACAAAATCCAAAATTCAGGGCTGCTCAGCCACATTTTCAGAGTACTTAACTGAGCTTTACAGAAAGAACTTCCTCCTTTTGTCCTACATCAGTGAGCCATTCCTCAGAAACATGTGTTTTTTCTTTAAACCCTGTCACATTTGGAAATAGTTGTCAAGTTGTTTCCTTCACCAGCTACTGTATTTCTCTCTGGCTAGTGACATGAATTGATCTTCTATTACAATTTACTAGTGCTGGTATAAACAAATCTCAGATTCCCCTTTTCATGCTCTCCTTTTTTATTTTCCTTTGGAGTGGCTCCTTCCAGTACACTTAGGCCATCTCTGGAATTAAAAAGCTGTTCTAACTCTTAAATCCTAGAAATTTAGTTGCAAGAAAGGCATTCCATTCCTAAAACAAAATTCAGGTGATATTGTGTATATTGAGGGATGATTTGTGAGATGAATGACTGAGGAGTTAAAATGCCTGGGCCTGATAGGGAGCAGGCTAGAGAAAGCCACTAAATGCTGTTGATAAATAATATGACCACAGGGGTTCATATACTGAGTATGAGAAACAGGAATACATGCAGTGCTTAATTGAGGCATATTACTTCAAGCAGATTAATAGCTATTCTAGAATAGCCATGTGATGTTATGCAACACCTGTGTGACAGGAGGGAAGAATTTATGATTGCATTTTGTAACCAGAAGGTGTTCTTAACATACTCTTTTATTGTGAACAAGACAAGTAATAGCAAGGTTGGGTGGTCAAACACTGAAGCTGGCTTCCTGGAGAGATGGTGGGTGCCCCAAGCCAGTCAGTGGGTAAGCGGCATTTGGACAATGCCCTTAATAAGACTGAACTTTTGGTCAGCCCTGAATTGGTCGGGCAGTTGGACCAGATGATTGTTTAGGGTCCTTTCACAGAATCATAGAATCACAGAATTGTAGGGTTTGGAAGGGACCTCGAGAGCTCATGGGGTCCAACCCCCCTGCCAAAGCAGCTCCCCAGCTCATATTAGACAGGTCGACATCCAGAGTCTTGAATATCTCCAGAGAAGGAGACTCCACACCCCCCTAGGCAGCCTATTCCAGTGCTCTGTCACCCTCACTGGGGAAAAGTTCTTCCCCATGTTGGTGCAGAACTTCCTGTGCTCCAGCTTACAGCCATTGCCCCTTGTCCTGTCCCCACAGACCACTGAAAAGGGGCTGGCCAAATCCCCCTGCATCCCATGCCTAAGATATTTATAAACATTCATTAGGTCCCCCCTAAGTCTTCTTTTCTCTAGACTGAACAGTCCCAGCTCACTCAGCCTGTCCTCATAAGGGAGATGTTCCAGGCCCCTAATCATCTTTGTAGCTCTTCTCTGGACTCTCTCCAGGAGGTCCCTGTCTTTTTTATACCAGGGAGCCCAGAACTGGACACAGTACTCCAGGTGGGGCCTGACCAAGGCAGAGTAGAGGGGGAGGATCACCTCCTTAGACCTGCTGGACACACTCTTCCTGTTGCATCCCAGGATCCCATTGGCCCTCTTAGCCACCAGTGCACACTGCTGGCTGATAGCCAACCTGTCATCAATCAGGACCCCCAGGACCTTCCCCACAGAGCTCTTCTCCAGCAGGTCATCTCCCAGCCTGTACTGATACAGACGGATATTTCTCCCTAGGTGCAAGACTTTACACTTGCTCCTGTTGAATCTCATCTGGTCTCTCCCTGCCCAGCTCTCCAGCCTGTCCAGGTCTCACTGGATGGCAGCGCAGTGTTCCTGCGTGTCAGCCACCCCTCCCAGCTTTGTATTATCAGCGTACTTGCTGAGGGTGGATGCTATTCCCTCATCAAACTTTCCAACTGAAATAGTAAATTTTAATGTTTGTTTTGTTTTAAGTTTGGTCTTATTTACAGATGTTCTTATGAAAACACTTAAACATTTAAGTTCTCTTTTCTCCCATTAAATGGAGAGGTATCACATAAAGAGATCCTATCTGACTTTTTAGCAAATAGAAGCTTTCTGCATGGGAATTTTACCTTTGAAGGTCTTTATACCGGTTAAAATCTTCAAGTTCGATTGCTGTGATCTTGTTGTCATCTAAATGAAGTTCTAATAGACTGGAGGGCAAATCTGATGAAAAACAAATATACAGTGTGAGAAAAAATAAGCCAGTTTATTTTTGTTGGAATATTATGTTCCAAACAGTTTCTTTCCTTTGTGTTTAGGACATGATGAAGAATCTTGGAGGGGGGTTGTCTGCATCAAAGAAAAGGGTGTTAGAAACAAGTATGTTACTTTCTAACAAAACAAAAAGAAACCACCAAGGAACATCAAGGTCATTTGGTTTAAAACAGTAACTAAAGAAAAAAACTGTGCCTGCTAACATTAAGAATTCAGAGTTCCAAATTTTGGTATAATTTGCTAGCTTTTTTATTTTGGCTTTCACTTACTTTTAGGTAACCTGTCAAAGATGTGAATTGTATGTTATATGCAATTATCTAACAGGTGGTAGTCAAAACCCTATTCATGTGGAACTTGTCACAGATTTTGTAGAAATGTGTTTTCTTCCAAGTGATGTAACAGTTGTGCTGCTCTAGCTCCTAACCTGTGATCTGGAAGGAAAACTTAGAATTCTCTAAGTAAAATTAACCATTTTGCTCTTTCCCCTGCCAGTATGTGGAAGGTTTTCTCCTGTTGGTACTAAATAGTCCCAAATCAGAACTACCAGTGAATGGATCTGAAGATGGAGAATGTTTTTTTTACAATATCCTTTTATTGAGGGCAGAGAAAGATAGTCACACCTTTGAATTTCTATATACAAATCTTAAATTCAGTTTTACTAGCATCTGTCTAGATGGCACCCTGACACTAAGCAAGGCTAAACCACACTGTTACTACTATGGCTTAGAAAAGTGCTGCTCCCATCACCATTACTATCGGGGGGGTGTGTTTGGGCTTTTTTCCAGTTTACATTCCAGTTTACCACCCCAACGGGTGCTGTTCATGTCTGAGTTACAGTATTAAGAGGGAAGACTACC
Organism: Zapornia atra; assembly: GCA_013400835.1. Lineage (NCBI taxonomy): Eukaryota > Metazoa > Chordata > Aves > Gruiformes > Rallidae > Zapornia > Zapornia atra. The sequence goes on from VZTU01000946.1 coordinate 17,919, forward strand.
TATTTGTCCATTTTAGATTTTAAGTGTGTTCTTTAAGTTACTTTTTTTTTTAAATCTTTTTGTGTCATCATAACATGTGCAGAAAAAAGAATTTACAAACCTCGTTTCCATCTGTGTAGAATGTGTTCGCCATGAAATCACATTTGTTTAGGATTTGTTTATGTGTATGGCACTGTGTATGGAACCTCATGCTGTGTTGTTTCCTTAGAGGAGAAAACTCAATAACAAAGACAAAATCTGAATCATTTTATGGATGCTTTTTGGGAGAAGTCACAGGATATGGTATTATGATGATACTAGAAGAAGGTCTGCTTGTTGGGTTGCGATTTGGTGGGTTTTTTTGTGTTGGGCATGTTACCATAGGTAGCCAGATAATTTTAAGATCAGGAACTATCTGAACCGTAAGGGTGAGTTGTTTTTATTGTTGGGTCCTTATTTTAGTGTTCTCTTTTACAGGGATGCTTTTACATAGATACTTGTCTGCAAGAACAGATTAAATTTAATGAGAAACAAGTTATTTGTCTGAATGATCCAGAAAGATATGTCTTAGGGCCAACATTTGGTTTCCCTGTAAGTTAATGAACGATATAACATGGTTGTATGCTTTGCTTCCTCCCTTTTCACTAATCTACTGGTTTTGAGCGTTTAAAATGTGGATTTAGTTAATTACTATGCAGACCTACAGAACATGCAAGTAGAGCATTGTACTGAGTTCATTCATGCTACGTGTTTGTATGTGGAGGTCAGTGATTTGTAAAGTTAGTGTGTTAATTTATTGCTGCTGCCATATTGCAAGTTAGTTGTTTTATATGAAGGAGTGATTTAATTTTGTAGGATGTTATGTTGAATTTAATTAAATGTTAAGATGCAGTTTTATGTGGCAAAACCCCGTTAAAAGCTGTATAAAAAGCTGTGTTGGGTTTTACAGTACAGTGGTTATATTGCAAAGTATACTTGAGCTACAGATTCACTGGAAATATTAAACATTGAGGTTAGAAATTTTGGGGTTTCATTTTAAATGCATAAAGGAAGTGGGAATTCTGTATTCCAAATATTGGGGGGCGGGGCAGTATCCTTTCTTTATAAGGATCTTTGGTGCGATGTGACGTGTTAGTATCATTTTCTTCCTATCAGTTCACCTGAGAACAGTCTATGGATGACTGTCAGAGGAGTGGACTGACAAGGAGAAAACAGGAGAGGGGGCTGGAGAGCGAATGTGTGTGCATGTGTAGACACACCTTGGAGATGCAGAATTGGATATGAAGTACATAAAAATAAGCTGAGGTGGTTTGATAGTAATAAAAAACAATCACCAACGTTTTAACAATCATATAGATGATACAGTGTTTTATGTAGGATTATACTGGTATAAGTAATATAGCAAAGGTAAAACAAAGCATACCTTTAGGAATTGAAGTTAATTTAGCTTCTGCAATTCGTATATGATAGATATTTACACCTTCAAAAGCTCCTGGTTCTATTCCATCATTGTTAAGAGGATTTGCACTCATTTCTGTTCAAGGGGAAAAAAACCAACGGTATTTATGGCATAGGAATTTTGTGTATGTTAGACTAAGTTACAAACAGCTGATTTAATTTTATTTATAACTTCAGATGTTCTAAGCATTAATTAATGCTTAGCTTTGATTACCTATTCTGAGGGAGGTCACAACTTTCAGTGAATAATGACTGTGTAATTTGGCTTCCAGGGTTACCAGAAACTTGACCTAGGTAACAACTTCATATAGAAACTTAAGGAGGAAATTACACATTGAGAAAATGTTTGAATGAAAGTTATATATAAGTTACATTTTTAATAGAGACACGTCCTTTTCTACTCAATTGGACTTACCTAAAACATGTAAAGATGTCATTCCTTTAAAAGCGGCTTTGTGAATTTTCTTAACCTTATTAGCATGAATTCTGAGCTCTGCTAAAGTTTTTGGTAGATTTGTTGGAATCTCAGTTAGCTGGTTATGGGATAAATACAGTCGTCGTAGCTTCTTTGTTGGTTGAAAGGCTTTTGGATGGATCTTGGATATTTTGTTGTTGTTCAAAGCCAGTGCCTATGCAATATGGGAAGAGCAATACAAAGAAAATTTCTCTAGACAGGAATGTTATGAGTTTAAATTTTAAGTGCTATAAATTATATAACTGCTATATAAGTTAACAAGTATATAAAATATTCCATTTTCCCATCATGCCAAACTTAGTCATATTGTGTATACTTTGGGCATTTTACTTGATTGTGAAAAGCAAAGAACTTGGAAGCTGGAACATCAACTAGAAGGCTGAGAAAAGTCAGAGCTGACAAAATACTACTGATAATGAGAAGAATTGGCAAAACAGTATGTTTGTCTTCATATATTTTGTGTGATTATATGGGGGATTTATTTTTGTTGCTGCTGCTTCTCCTTAATGCAAGCAAATTCTCAAAACTCAGGATTTCATCTGTTATTTCGGTCTACTGCTGCAAAATAAAACTCAGGTTTATAATTGGAGTTTCTTAGAAGTTAGTGTCTCTATAAAGCTCACGTACACACAAACTTATATCTTATTTGCCATAATTTTCCAACTCCTCTAAATTTAAGTCTCTCTTGACTATACAGTACACTAGTCCTTTTTTGGGGAGTTTTGTTCTTGGTTACTGTGTTATCAGAGAACTTGTAATAAGTTACTGCAAGATGGTTATTTGAAAGAAGTTTTCACGTAAAATCACATATCTGCATTTCTGTATCTGGCCTGTTAATTCTTGTTCCTTTTTACTTCTTCGAGCTGTCATCTGCTTTCTGGGAATTGTGGGGAAAAAAAGTAGAGCAAACCAGAACGAATCTTCCCCCACCCCCCTGAAAAAAATGGGGATAGCTTAGGGAAATAAACAGGAAATGCTCCTTTCTAATCCAAGTTGCCATCTGTGCCTTTGCTAAGTAGACTAATGCTCAGCCAAGTTGGATAAAGTAAACTATCTTTTCAGTAAAAGTTTTGTTAGGCCTTGCCATAAATTAACTGATGAGAACAATCAAAACATCAGATTTTTCAACTATCACATAATTAAGTGGTAACCCTGATATATAATGTGGTGATTGCTGATGTATTCCAGTGAGTTTCTTGGTCATTGGAGGTTCGTTTCCACAAGATTTTTCTTTCTTTCTTTCTTTTGCTGACTATAAATCACAGTTCACAAGATTACCTCTAACTTGCTGGTAAGATAATTCTGCACTTGGACACAGGATACTATAGAGGATTGGAAACAATCTCTTGGAAACAATGAATTTTTGTTTCATTTTTTTCTATACTAGTTTAACCCATAATGAAAAACAAACCCATTCAAAACCACTTAGATCCAGTAAATTTTTAGTTCTTGCTCAGAAACCAAATATGACTTGAAAAGGATTCAGTTTATTTTAGCTTAATGTGTGTTTCATCTTTCTGATGTGCAATAGAATGCCATTATTATAATTTTTGGAATGATTTTTTCATTTTTAAAATGAAAATTTTTAAATTGTCAATGTTGGTACTGGACCTAGAGTGACACCATATGGAAATAAGTATTCTGAATTCAACCAGATTTAATCTACCTTTAAGATTTAATCTGCCTTGGAGACTCATGTAAATATCTAGATTTATCAGTTGTCAGTGATAATTGTTTAAAGCTGGACTCTACAGCCATACTTGAGTGTCTTAAAAATACTCATAAAGCACATGACTCTCTCAGAAATTCAGTGTTGGCCTGTTTTCTGTTCAGGTCAATTGGGTTTGTAGCATTGGTTTCAATGGCACATGTGTCACTTGCATGTTATCTGCTTTTGAATATACCCTCAGAAAATATTATTCTCATTCTCCTGTGAGATGAAGCTCTTTATTTTACAGCCAAGCAGACAAAAAAGGAGCACTTCTCTTGCAGCCTTTAAAATAGAGGGAGTGTTTCTGTGTGTGCGAAGGACTGAGTAAATCTTGAGGATCATTTTGGTGATGTATAAATGGTCCATTTTCTGGATGTTGTAGAAAGTAGCACAGTGCTTTCAGCTCAAAGAAATTTGTTTCTTAGTGTGTGGGAGCAAATATGCAGGTGTTAGACTATTTTTGTGGATACTGTCAGAGAAGAAAAAAGGTCTTTTGTATTTTAAAAGCAGTCTAAAATAGGTTGGTAGTAAATGAGATTTTGAACTTGGAGAACAGCAAGCTTACATAAAGTGATGTGAGTCCTTGGAGATCGTTTTCTTTGACCTCTTTAATTTTGTTGTTTTGAAGGTCAATCATACGAGTGTCTGGTGGTATGTTGCGAGGTATTGATGTCAAACCTATTGAAATATGTGAGATAAACAGAAACATTACATGTCTATATGTAAAACCAAAGAAATTAACTGCTAAACAGCAAAACACCGTAACATTATTGATGATTTGGATTGGAAATAAAATAAGAACAGCCATAAAGCAAAATATAGAGAAGAATATTCAATAATGAGATGAACTAATTGTGTGAGAATGTATGATAAAAATTTGTAGATAGTTTCAGGAGAAACTGCTTCTATCCTGACCATGAAAAGCTTGAGTGAGGTGCTCATTGCGGATTCCTTGCATCTGGAAAATAAGCAGCCTCAGAGCACAGGTTGTTCTGATGTTGTAAATCCCTGGTGGATCCTCCAGCAGTGCTTGGAGGATCTGGGGCTGTGGCTCTGGACTGAGGGACAGGGCTATTGCAGTGGCTTTAAGGGACCTCTGCTTAGTGCTTGAATGCTCCTTTCTGCCTCTACACTGCCCTATCCATTGCATGGGCACCATCGTTATATAGCCATACAGGTAACATTAGGGCTGAGAAATGTGTTCATGCTAAAGGTGGACAGAAAATGATCTGTGAACTGCCAGAACTTAATTGCCAGTTGTATAAATCCTCCAGTCCAGTTCACTGTTCGAAAAACACTTCAGTTTATGCCATCTGAAATCCTGAATCAGCAGAAGAGCCTATATATAGTACAAGGGATAGTAACTTGCTTTCTAATGGAAATGATGATGCATCAAATGATGAATGCTGCTCCATTTTATTAACAATCATTCCATAATTAATAGGTTACAGTTATTTAAACATGAAATCTATTAATAGGGTATTTTTCTATGTGTGAACTTAAAGCTGTTTGCAATGACCGTAGCTTATTGCTATCAGCAAAAGTTTATTTTCATTTCTTAATAATGATACCTTTAAAACCCCAGCAATTTAGGTATTTATTGTTTCTAAGACACGTGGAGTCTTGGATTAAGTTTAGAATGGTGGCAGAGCTGTGATGTAAACAAATGTAATTATCTGTGTGCTGGCAGCAGGAGCATAGTCCTGTGATTTATCTAGAATTGTGGGAAAACTTCAATGAGCACAAATGGGAGAGATTAATCACAGGATCACAGGCTGCATCATGTTGGGAGGGACCTTTAAATGTCATCTAGACCAACCCTCCTGCAGTGAGCAGGAACATTACATTGCTCAGAGCTTCATCAAGCCTGACCTTGAATGCCTCCAGGGATGGGGTGTCCACCTCTTTGGGCAGCTTTTGCTAGAGTATCACCACCCTGAGCACAGAACTTCTTCCTAATGTCTCATGTAAACCTCCCCTACTGTAGTTCAAAGCCATTGCCCCATGTCCTATCACTACGTGCCCTTACAAACAGTCGCTCCCCAGCTTTCCCCTTCAAGAACTGGAATTAATTAATAATGAGTTAATAATTGATGATGAAGTAATAATTAATCAGTAATAATGAGTTCATATTTAAGAACTAAATTTGGGGGTTGAACCCAATGATCTCTTACGGTCCCTTTCAACCCCTATGATTCTATGAACTAGTATGTATCTGCAACAGTGACAGTAGAAGATTTGCCTTTGGTTCAAATGTTATCAGTGGTGTGCAGGTTAATAAAAGTGAAGCTGAGCAAACCCACTTATGTGCTGATGTTAAACTCCCTTG
>VZTU01000955.1:0-36666 GCA_013400835.1 Zapornia atra
ACAAAGTAAATGTGAAATGTCTTCTTTGATCTGACAATGACTCAAGTGGACTACACATCTGTATCAATGCCTGTGCCAATAAAGTAACACTGAGTAGGTCTCAAGTTGCATCCAAAGGCAGCTTTCCACTAGGAAGTAATTATTCAAACATAACTCTACTTTTGCTGCACCTACAATGGTGGGAAGCGCAGTACTATTTCAGTGGAATTTCAGGAAAGTGCTGATTCAAGAAGGTCATGCTAATTTTTAGTACAAATCTCCTTTTCAGCAAATACTCACCTATGGTTGGGCTCCTGGGAGCAATGCAAAGGTTCTACTTGCAACTGTGCTGAAACTACTTTCTAATCAAAGTGCTTATGAACGCAGTGTCTGATGAAGTGTAAGTAGCTAGACAGGGATGCCCAGTGAGTATAGGCACTGTTGCCAAACAGAAGTTTTGCAAACATCAATGGAGAGATCTCCAATAAATGCAGACCCCTGCAACTCAATCTGGCCTGCACTAAGTCATGATGGTTGAAAGAAAACTGGCTCTCAGAACTCTAGTTCTCCCTGTTCAAAACCTGTTGAAGGAGGCTGACAAGAAGAGTGGGTTTTGGTGGTGTTTGTTTATTAGCAGACACATTAGTAAAATCCAGCCCTGCAAATGTTTAAAAGCATGTTTTATAATCTATGTCTAATGCAATGACTTTTAGCCACTGTGATTTGATGGGGTAGATCAGATTTCTTTTAAGCTTCAAAAAACCCTCAACTAATCTGCTTCTTGCATTCCTAAGACCAATGCAAATATAACTTTATGCAAGACACTTTGGTGCACTGATCCTTCTTTCTGAAGTTAATTATTTCAAAGACATATGTAAGGTAAGATGACTTGTTCTGGTTACTTTTGTGTTCCCTCCTGTTTGTCATCTTATGATTAAATATAAATAAACCATAGCGATGTCTTAACATATATAGAAACCAAAGTTCTGCCTTCCTAGTCGAAATAAGTTTTTCTGTTTGTACACTGCAGCCCAAAGGTGAGCCACCTGTAAGTAGGACATTTGGGTACTAGTGCAACATAGCTGCAATTACTATTATATTTACTCACTCAAAGCTTGTGTTCATATATCCATATTGACATTCATACACACATATGCATACACCCCCACGCCCCCACCCCCTCCCTTCTGCTTGAAATAGAGGCACTTAATTTTGTAAAAATCACAGTGCTAGCACAAAGGAGTTTCTGAAGCCAGGAAAATAAATGTCATTCCAAATCAAAAAGAGTCTGATTTTTCTGTGCTAAGTGTCCTCCACTGTGGCTATCCATGGCTATCTGAGCCAACAAGAAGCCACCGTGACAAACTCTGCTTTTTGCTGCCTAATATTTATAGCACTTAGTGAACAACAGTATGGGTGGAAATGCATACAGAATAGCTTCTTGGCTAAGGAAATGATTACATGGCTGCTGCCATAATATCCTAGTAACCAGGTTATTGTATCTATAGGTTCCAAGTTCCGGAAAGGTTACACAAATTGCATGAAAACTCCTAAATGGAAGAGCTGACTTCCTGGTAAAGTCCATAAAATTGTAAGGCCAGATTTGATCTTGAGAACAAATTCAACTGCAACAGCAATGACTGTGTAAACCCATCTATAAATAACCATCAAAAGTGAGGCTCTTCCATGTTAGAATACCTCTTGTCTTGTTGCTTTGGTCTCACTGTAGATCTAGCTAACCCCAGTGTAACTCCAAGTAAAATCAAAGTATGTAACAATGTCAGAATTTTCCCATGGCACAGTAAGCTTGCTCAGTAACAGACAGACCTTGTTATATTCATTTATTACAAACCTTCTTTATACTATGATGGGTTGTGTTCGTACATGACAGCTGCATTTCGATCCACAAATTATTAAGCTTAATGTGAGAATTACCAGGCAAAATTCAATGGTCTGTGTTATGCATGAAGCAAGACCAGAAAACCTAATGACCATGAAAAGCCATGACTGCCTTAAACGAACTCCTTTGTTTCTACAAATATGTAGAAGTAACTTATTCCTCAAAAAAAGGGTAAGTCTAGTATGAAGGAACAGCATTTAACCCAACAGTGAGGAAACTAAAAACCGAAGCCGGGTGAATTTGAATGTCTGCAAAAGGAAAAATGCATGACCAGAAAAAATAGCATCCTTGGTGATCTGACCCTGGAAAAACTCAGCAAACAGCCCTTCTCACCACAGCCATTGTTTTCTTACCCTGGGGGGCAAGGAGAAAAAAAAAAAGGAAAAAATAAAGTGGAAAAAAAGAAAGAAGACCATAAAAAAAGAGGGAAGAAACTGATTTGGGTTGCATAACAGAGGTAACAAACAGATTTGAGATTCTCTCGCAGTAACAGCTTTAAGGCATGAAAGTGAATCAGAAACTCAAGTCCTACTTCGGCATCTCATCGGAAGAGACTTGCAGGGCAGGATACATCTACCCACAGATAAAAAAGCACGTATTGATCTACACAGCACATGCTTTGCCACACTGAAGGCAGAGTGCAGAAACCAGTCGGCCGACCTGACTGCTGTTCTCTGCTATGGTACAGATTTGCCATGCGATGCTGGCAAGCATCCTTCATCTCTTTTGGCTAAGCCTTTGGAAATCTCTGAGTGGAAGACGCCGTTACTGCTATTTAGCCCTTTAAATTCACAGTTCCCAGAAAGTGAAAGACAAGAGTTCTGTGCGAGTCACAGAAAGGAATTAGCAATAATGCAACAACAACAAAAAGAGGAGTACGACCTGCAGATTGCAGCTTCCAGAAAACGAGGAAAGTTAGGCTGGTGCAGCAGAGCTGTTCAGGAGAGCATCCTTTGTCTACACTGCTTGGGTGGTGGGCTAGCTGTTGCTTAGCCACCTCGCGTGGCCGCACCTGGCAGCAGAAGGGATCATGCAGGATGCCAAAGCTGACTGCTGCTGAGGGGATCAGACAGATGTGAGTGAATAGAAGCTCAGCAGGTGGTTGGGGAGCTCAAGAGAGAGGAGACACAAGTGGCTATCAGCAAGACACAGCGTGAAGTGCCAGACATTACAACTGAATTGGCACGTGGCAGGACAGTGCCTGGGATGGCCAGCTCTTTTTGCTCATGTTGTCCTTTCTCTAACGATTGCTGCTCAGTCACCAAAATGGTGTTGCAGGTGGCCACACAGACTTAATGCCAGCTCTGTGCCCATCACCACTACAAACCTTCAACATCTTTTTGTGACCAATGGTGCAGCCATCATCCATCTTTCCTTTCCTGTCCTGCTCCTGTTGTCTCTACAGCTGGCCATTGATTTCACATGGCCAAAAAAGCACTCTAGCACTGCAGGTAGCTGGCTATTATGTCAGAGAGGCTGGTCCATGGATTCATTGGGGTAATCACCTGTGCTCCTTCAAATCACATGGTAATAAGGAGTTGCTCCTAAAAACTGGTGTGGGGAGGGAGGCAGTGCCCAAGGGAAGTCCACATCTCTCCAGCATTCCTGTTGGCCCTAAATTATGTGTATGAAGCACACTCTAAGGTTTTTTGTGTGTATCGAAAAGTTCTTGCTGACCGTAAGAGGAATGCATGGGTGCCCTCTGCTATACACGCTTTACTACCATTTTAATTGGATTCAGTACTGCTTACTCATTGCCCAGCTGCTGTGGGCTGCACGCCAGACGTGACGATTAGGCCCAAGGGAAAGACACCAATGAGAGTGATATTGCCTCATATAGTAAGCAACAGCAACTACCTTCATTAAAAAGAATAATACAAACTTCATTACTTGTTTGATGAAACACAGATACACGGACCACGCAGATCTTCCTAGTAAGACTTGCAAAAATGCACATCTAAAATAAAATTTTGGCGAAAATACGAAGTCGTTTTCAATCAAGTTTCAGGGTTACTTGCTTATTTGGTTCAGGTTTGTGGAACCGTGTGTCCTTACCATCTTTCCTCTCTCCTTGTTTGCAACTTTACGAGGCCATACATCACACACAATAATGTCAGCTATGATATGTAACATCACTACCTCCTGCTTCAGTAAGCGATAAGCTGAAAAGATCTGGACAACCCCCAGGCAGCACTGATGAGCTTCGGCCTGCCGAACGGCAGTAGCAGGTGTCAAGTCAGTAGGCAAAACTCAGCATGCTTAATGCTGGCAACCTGTCTTGTCAAGATCAGCATTAGTGCTCGATCCAGTGCAGTGCAAAAAGAAAACGTCACGAACAAATGGAGGCCTAAACAGGAGAAACCTTCTGCTGACCCGAGTGAGACATCCCCGGTGACTGCAGCATTAATAGGATGCTGCTGTTCAGAGAGGGAACAGTCAGATGGAAGATGAACATCTCCCATATGGAATTAGAAGCATCTCAGGCCTATCGATTTTGGTTGTAACCTTTACTGTAAACAGTCCACAGGGGCCTCATCAGCCACCTGTTCAGTGATATTTGCATTGAAATATAGAGCCAACGTAAATGAGAAAATGGCCACAGTTCCTTGCTAAAGCATCTGCTCTGTTCCATCCCTCTGCCTGTGCATCACCAGCAGCAGCAAAGGTACAGGTTTTGGAGGAAGGGGTAACACTAGCAGTCTCACACAACACCAAAAACAATGAACGCTCCATTTGTCATGATGTTGATGGTGGTAGCAATGGTATTATATCATGCAATATTTCACTTTCTAATAATTGCTCAGTTTTATACTGAAATCAGGCTTGCCAAAACTGGGAGGAAAGCCATCTGTGCCTGGAGAATAACTGCCAGAAACATTTGCAATTTTATTTTGGGGTTATAAACCTGCAGAATGGAACAAAGGCAATGCCTAAACAACCCCTTTCACTCACCACCCCCAGCCACACAGAGTAGCAACAGACCTAACTCTGGAACAGCTTGGTTGGCCATTACAAAGATGTCTTTATTATTTTTAAAAGCCTCACTCATTTAAGAGATAAAAATAGCCCTATTGATTATTTGTGGGACTTCAGCAAACCTCTGTCAAGATTCTGAATTGATTTAAGAGCTAAATGCAGCAATCGCTGTCTTTTGACAGGAGAGAATGCCATTTCTAATACATACTTTGCTGTTTCATCTCAGCATGCTTAATAGAAAACAGATACACTACGAGCAACACCATTACTCTCCCAAGCCCTCACTTTGCCTGGGAAATATCAGTGCCAGTCAACTGGCCTTCCATTCTTTCCTTTGATTGATGGAATAAAAATGACGTAGCTGCAGGTGACCCAAAGTTGTAACAGGAAATAAATGTGTCCTCCCTTTGTTTTCTTCTCCTTTTAGATAACAAAATATGAAACACAAAGCCTGATAAATTTTCACAACAATATTGACAATTGTCACCGATTAAAAAGTTCGACACAGCCCTGCAGACACTGTCTCAGATGCCACATGACTGCTGTAAACATAGCATTAGGATCAGACAGTAATCCTAAAACAATCCCTACAGCTCAGCTAACTCTTCAGGTCAGATTCTCTCAGATACTTAGTATTTTGCTTCCTTTCACTTGCTGGTTCATACTTAAATGGATTGCAGCCGCTATTTCACCCTCTAACCAGGAAGAAAACTTAATTTCCAGTCCTCTTATGTCATGTAACAGATTGGATCGATATACAAGGGTGCAGGTTAACTTCTAAGAAAAAGTTAGGATCCATTTCAACATACCACTGTGTTTAAAGATCAGTGTAAAAAGAAACAATTCTCCTTTGCGTTTTTGTTAGTGCAAGAAACAAGCATGCATGTAATTCATGAACCCAGGCTGTATTCTTCAGGAAACTTGTCTTATTCATTCCAAATGAAAGTGACTACTTTTTAAGGTGATGAAACAGTAGATAAATACAAATACTCACATTTAAGTCAGCTGTGAAGTAATCAGAACACACTGCTCAGCTTTCATACAATTTGGCAGGCTCTGGCCCTAAATCCATTTATGCAAAAATTGACTTCTTAGCCTGGCTTCATTTAGCTTGAGTGAAACAGAAAGTCTTATAGTATTTTTTTCAAAATGCATCAATCAACTTTGGCATAAAGTGGTTTTTAAAAAAAATAAATAAATCAAACTACACTCCTACCCTAAATACATGAATGAAATCTACCGTAAAGTCACAAACTCTAAGAACAGACATTACCACTTACACTTTAATTATTTTAGCTGTGGACAACATATACCCCAAAAGTGCTTTACCTCGACAGCCACCTTTGGAGAGCCCACTGCTTGTTCCACACTGTAACACCCAAGTCATGGCAGCAGGAGAACATCTCAGACCAGACTCCAGCATTATATTCTGGGGAAGGATGCTCAGCACAAGGACATGCAGACGCATGGCAGTCAGGCAAGCCGACTCATACAGAAGTACAGCAGTCTCATCAGGGTAAGCCATGTTTGTCCATCACGGATACAAAATGTGGGTAAAGCAAAGAGTTGTTGACATTAAAAATTTTAGTCCCCAATTTTTTTATGAAATCAGTTTTCTCAGGTTTCTATGCAGCTCGCAGAAGAACATGAAATAGATAACTGCAAAAATTAAAAATGTCCACAATACAAATGTAATCCCTGAGGGAATTTTTAAAAATGCCTATGGATAAGTATGAGCAGGTAGGAGGAAGAAATAGAAGACTGCAAGTGGTAAGGAAACAATCAAATTAACTGGGAACATTGTCTCTTAGCACTACCCCAGACATCTCTCTCCCTCAAACATCCATCCATCCATCCATCCATCCATCCATCCATCCATCCATGTCCATACTCTCCTAGACATTCACCCAAATTTAAAAGGCTCAGATATTACAGGAAAGGAGATTTTTTATTAAAACTTTGGAGACGTTTCATAGACATCTACCTTTCATTATTTCTCTTTGTTGCTCAATGTTTCCTGCGATATTTTTGGAAACCTTAACGGGGTAGAATAAATCTGACTCTGCGACAGAAAATCTATGTAGTTTGCTTTTCCTCTGAGATGAGCATGATGTTTGCAATAATCCAGTTCCTGCAGTTTGCCAGTAATTGCTAGCTGCAAGTGGCAGACCCTGAGCTTTGCTCTGCCTAGATTCGTGCCCAACAAATTCCCAAATTTTACATCATATATAATCCAAACAGCTTTATGGACAAGTTAATACAAGAAAGTACTGCATCCTCAAGAAGGCCTTTCGAGTAAAGGGATCACCTCAATATGCCAACATCACACATTTTTCACTCTTCATTCCACCACTTCAGGGTTATGAAGGAAACAAAAGGCAAAGCAACAAGCCAACAGACACGTAAGAAAGATCCTACTTCCAGGATACCGGTGATACAAATTATATTGTCTGCAAACCTGGACATAAGGTTAATTACAGTGATTCAATTTATTTTAAGGGAAAATGCTATATGCAGATATCATCAATTAACCTCAGAATATAAAAATCACAATTCCGGTAATTAATAGAACAGTGCAAGATCGCTCTAATTACTAGGGGGTCTGTTACAGAGAGGAAACATGAACTATCTGATGCAATTTCAAGGGCAAACGTAAAATTGAGGTGGTGTGGGTCAGCAAAAGTTAAAAAAGAAGGATTACAGTTAGACAGAGATGAGCTCCTGCAGTACACAAATACACTACTCTCTTCTCCTGACACACATTCACCCACATACTGAAGAATACAAGCATCCTTACACATTTGTTCACACCTGCTTCTTAGCACAGCATGAGGGAATTAGAGCAGCATAGAAAAGGAAGTCAAAGCAGCATTGACAAATGCCTGTAGTACAAGTTACAAAAGCAATAGCTCTGTTATTATGTGCTTTACTTCTTTGGAAAAGCAGTGGAGAAAAAGGTTCAGTGTAGCAAGAGAGAACAAGCCCACTGAGTATGACTGCCTGAATGGGGCATGATGGATGAGCTTCCTTGCGGATAGGAAAAGCCTCTAATCTGTTCTCCGGCTCATTGGTAGAGCAAGGCAAAGTCGTTCTCTTCTTCTGTATGAAATATCCTCTCCCTTTGCGATACCACGTGCAGGGTTTTTGCAAAGGACAATCCAGACTGTCACCCAGATGAGACAGCAGCCTGTTTCCAGGTCTTGCACTAGGGCAGGCTCAGCTATGTGGTCCAAAACCCCGCAGCGAGACAAAGACGTTTCTATATTGCGCTTCCTATGGCTATTTTAGGAATGATTGGCTGCATTCAGGTTCCAACTGAAAATAATGAGATACACGGGAAAAGAAGTCATTTGCACGGCACCAGCACACAGCTAATGACTGATGCTGAAAACATCATTACTAATATTCCAGCTAATTTTGTGGAGCTGAAAAAAAACCACGCTGCGTGCAAAAGACACAGTGCAGGCATCATCCCAGTGATCAAATAACATCCACCGGCACCAGGATGGGGAAACTCTCTGAAGAAAGTTTGGCTCTAACCAAAACACTAAGGCTTTCTCAGACAGCCAAAGGCCTACTCCCAAACCTCCTCCTCTTTTCCCCCACTCACTGCAGCTTAATTCCATAGAGGTGGGGAACATGGAAGAAGCAGTGGTTCATTAGCTGAGTGCATCTGTGTGAATTCAGCAGAATTGCTTGATGAGTAGGCACAGGGTTATAGGTTTTTAACAGGTCTGCCAGCTGTTTTTGAACCCAAATGTCTCCTTCCTATCTTGCCTGACAGGACAGAAATTCCTGTGCAGGAACAGTGAAGAAGACAGTGTAGCTGGCAAACTGCTGCTGTTATTTCTTACTCTGCAGTTCTGCTGCTTATGTGATTGATATCAAATGCTGCAGAGAGAGTTTCCTCTAACTTTGGGTTGGCCTCAATAATGTGGACATTCAGCTGATCAGCTGCCAGGAGCTGATCTACAGCCAAGACACAAATTCCTGCCAGCAGATAGAAGAGAAAAAAAGTAAAAAAGACATTAGACCAGAAAATCAAATTACTTTTTAATGAGAATGAAGGCTGTATGCATGGACTGTGCTGAACTCACTAGAAAAACTTGAAGGGAACCAGGCTGGCACCAAGGTGTGACGTTCTCAACTGGGCTCCAATCCGACAGCCCTGTGTCAAGCCTTGTCTACATGTATGAATGATGTCTCACAGATTATGCTTCCTGGTACCACGGAGCAGTGACTCTCCAGCTTGCAGCACAGCCGTGCAGATACCAGTTACAACCGAAGGGCATTAGCTTGTTTTTATTTATGCCAGTGGAAATGCTGACACTGATGTCTGCTCGATCGTAGAGCACCGATTCCCACTGGACTTCAGCAAGACCTGTAGCTGCTCCTCAGCTCATACCATCTGCATCAGCTCACAGGTGATGCTGCTTTACCTATTTATAAGCCTTCCAATTATAAAGAACCGTGTATGTTTAATACTTTAATCCTCATAAAAGTAGACATCCTTATACAAAGCCTTGGTTAAATTCCCTTAACTTTATATGGCTTTTGGGCAAAGTCTCCCATTTAATATGAGGGAACAGAAATACCATGTCCAAATTTCCTGTGAAATTTGAGGTTATATTGAATCTTTTAAACGGAGGAATTCCTTTTGGTTTGAATTCTTGCTTTCTTAGAGTAAACTAATTAGATGCTCTTGATCATATTCCATGCTGTATTTCTTCTTGTTAAAATTTGCCTGTGAGCAATTAAAAACAGAATCTCATGGGCATTATTCTTCTGTGGTAAACTTCACTGCATTAACTTTAAGTAAGAGACTATTCTTTGCACTCACATGCCTCTATATCCCACCTGTGCTTATGAAAATTTTCAGCATCTGTTACTACATAGATTGGTAATTTCTGCTATCCTGAACAACAGGACCGATACAGCCTACCAAATGGTATGTGATGGCTCAGTGAAAAAACTTTTTGGAAGAAGACCTCTCTCCATGAATTGCAGCAACAAAGAGATCTGAAGAACATCCCTTCAGGCATTTCCCCTCATCTGTTGGAAAAATGTAACTTTGAAAGAAAGCACTTGAACTACAAAACCTTTTCTGGAAGCTCTGAGGGACCCTGTTACGTGACATTTGCTTTACCTCAGCAAGAGCCTTTACAATAGCCGACCCACAGAGGTACCTCAGTGGGACCAACAGACCAGAGCTCTGTGCTCTCACAGACCTTCCAGAAAGGAGAAAGGCCTTTAGTTCAACTACCAGTAAGCTATGCTTATTGCACCCGGAGTCAGAAATGTACTCAGCGACAGAACAAATGGTACTTTCGGAACTGTCTAAAGAATATTTCATAGAATCACAGAATCTCCTGAGTTGGGGGGGACCCATCCGCTCCAACTCCTGGCTCCACACAGGGCCAGCCAAGTCAGAGCATGGGACTGAGCACATCGTCCAGATGATTTCTATTTAACAAAAAAGAAAAAAATTTTCGTATGTTAAAAGACAGGAAAAAGGTGAAAATTCAATGATAATTTATTATAAACTCATTGAATACCAGTGCCTACCACAACTCCCCTCCTTACTTTAGAGCTGGAAAACAAATTTTTTCCCTTCTGTCCAAAAACTATTACTCAGTGCCCTGGACAGGAGGAAACAACCTGCACAGTGTTGGAAGGAGACACATGCAGCCAGGAGGGGCAAATGAGCCTATGACTAGCAAGATGAAGTTGCAAACTAGTGATGCTCTACAATGAAGTGTTTTTATAAAGAACAGAATTAGTTTGTGAGACTGAAAACTGCAATGCCTCCCCGGTGCAGGCTGTGAGAAATGCTTGCATGCTTCCTTTATGAATCCTAAGGATTCCCTTCCCTACCCTTCCCTACCCTACCCTAAGGATTCCCTTCCCTACCCAACACTTACATACAGGGACTCTCTCTCGTAAAAGAACTTGGCTTTCCTCATGCAAGAACAGATTTGGCTTTCCTTGCACCAGAACAGATTACTCCCCTTACTCACACGCACCCTTACATTCCCCAAAAACTGAGAATCTTTCCTCTGCTGCAAGCTTGTGGGGACAGATGGTATCTTCCCTCCTTTTTTGGACAGCTTTAAGAAGATCAGTAGTGCTTCACATAAATAATAAAAAAACCTCAACCAGCTCTTGATAATCAAATGATGAGTATATTTGGCATATACCTCTTAATGTGCATTTTAATAGAGCTAACTTGTGACATTATTTTTCTTAGATGGATGGTGGTAAGCTCTGAAGGCAGGTGTTACATGGAGAAACTGGGATAGATGTGGTAGCTTTCTCCCAGGGCCTGGACAATGAAGAAGATGGAGAGGAAGATGCTTCTTCCTGAAGCTCGCCAGGCACAGTCCTGTCCTTTTTCTGTCACAGAGACAAATCAACTAGTGTGTTCTTTCTCAGTCGGTAGAGACAGGCACCCTATATTCCCTTGACCCACCAAACAAGATAGCCATTTCCCTCTGCCAGGAACGAAGCGGGTTGCCCTTGCTCTGCATTCCCAGGGGCTGGACAGAATCATCCACAAAATTTCTGCCTGACTAGAAATGCAAATGAAGACAGAAATCTTTTCGTAACAACTTCCAATTCAGTCTCTTCTCTTGCTGTGTACACTTAGCAATGCACAAGACCAAACAAATTAGGACAAAAGTGCTAAACCACACATCCTCCATAGGCTCCTCCTGCTTAGGTTTCTCTCAGGTAGGATTTATTGTACTCTATGAACCAAGACACAAAAACTCTATAAAAACCTTTCATTTCCAATTCACTGTATTCAAGTTATTTCTAATATAAGCACAGACAAAAGGTATGCTGCATTTTATGACAGGCCTGAAATAAAGCAGCTCTAATTAGCAAAACCAGATACAACTTCAAAGGTAACACAGTTTGAACACAAGGATAAGAAACCTCTCATGTGAACTTACTCAGCAGCAAGCAGTCCTCCATATTTCCACCTTCTTATTCCCTTTTCTCTTTGACTTTGCAAAGCTATAGAATAGATGAATCAATGATTTCCTACATTTACAATTTGATTACAGATTACTGCTTTCTCACAAGGCAACTGCACATTGTCTGCAGTCAACCAATGTCCTGCATCAGCGGAACAAAGTAGGGCACTAAGTGGTCTTGTCCACACTGTCACTTCTATTGCTGGCAGGACTCAACTATAAAGCAGAAGACTGTAACCTAGTTTCTGTCTGTTACTGGTGAAATTAATAGGTTTGAGCTTGTAACCCTATAATACTGCTGGGGATTAAAACACCACAATGAACAGAAAGGGAAAAAAAGTATCCTGCCCAGCAGAAGGTACTACTGCACTGGCGCTCCTTTTGGATATTTTTCCAAAACTTGTGTTTTATCCCAAGAATGGTAGGGGGTGTGCAATTTTTAAGAAATAAAGACCTTGTTCTAAAAACTTTACAATCCACATAGACAACACATACATTTGTGGATAAACGGTGTTTTTTCCAATTTTTACAGGTACAAGAGAAAGTATTTCCACCTGCAGTTCTTGATTCAAAAGCACAAATCTTGTTCCTGTTCTTTCCCTAAACAAACATTTTAGTTACCAAACTGTAAAATTATTGACTGCATTTCTACAGCATAACAGCCTCTGTAGTAACTGACTTCCAGCATCCTAAACTGCTCAGAACTAGTGTTATGGACTTCAAAAAAAGGCATGCAACTGCTGATCTCCAGTCTGCACCAGATCCTTAAAATCTGAACCACTCACACATGCAGACACATGGGATGCATTCCTCAAGATAGAGGAGTTACTGCTTGCTGTTTCTGTTTCAGCAAGAACATGGCTTTGAAGGACCGTTTTGCAGCTCAAGGAGCACAAACATGATGACTCATCTCATTGGAAATATTCAACTCATAATCATGCAGTTGTTTAGTATTTCCATCATTACTAACTGGTCAGTCAGGGCCACTTTTTTTTCTCGCTACGCCTACAAAAGTTACCCAAGTAATGAAAGAGTTGGGTAGGCTCTGGGAAAGGATTGTGGAATTCACCAGTCAGTTGGTGCCCCACATTTTTTTAGCTGTCTCATGGAAGCTTTCCTTCATTTTGTCTAATCAATCAAGTTAAATTACATTTAATTATTTGACTCGAACAGCTGGTCTTAACCAGAATAATCTAATCACCATAACAAATTCACACTTAAAAGCAAACCTCAGTCACAATGTCTTGGACAAATTGAAGGTTTAACATGCAAGCAGTTACCAGATGATAGAACTAAAAAAATATGGTGTCACTCAACAGTCATTAAGTTTCAATTCTAGCAGTAATGAGAACAGTTATGAGGAAAGAGAGGAAAAGAGGAAGGAAAGGGAGGAAAGGAGGGAGGAGGGGAAGAAGGAAGGAAGGACGGAAGGAAGGAAGGAAGGAAGGAAGGCAGGCCTTGGTTCAGTACTGAAGGAGGACAGTGTCATGAGCACTGGGGACAAAACAGAAGAACAGCCATCTCAGCACATTACAGTTTCTGTTAATGCCAAAGCCATAGATCTGGTATGATAGAAACAGCTGCAGGAATCCCTTTGGGACTGCATTGATGTGTGAAGCTACACACAAAACACTTCACTGATGTCTCCTGGGGATCAGAAGAGGCTGAAGGTCTATTTTAGCTAACCATTCTAACCCTTCCATTGCCTCCTCCCAAACCAACACTTACCTTCCTCTTCAACTACAGCAGCATCTAAAAGTCAAACTATGCACTGCTTTGAAGATCCTGCACTTAATAAAGCTCTGTATATTTAATTAATAAGTAGAAGTTACTAAAAATAAAATTTATAAAGCTCACTAGTCTGTATCTTGGGTATCCAAAAGGAGCGAAGGCCCCTGAGAGACCAGCAGGTATCTCTGAAAAAAGGAAACAACACCACCACATCTCAGTCTTGCATTGCTTTCCATTTACTCCTCACCCTCTATTTTGCTGACAGCAAGATGGACAATACATGAAAATTTGATTCTTGGTAAGCCGAGTCATGCAAATTAGCTTAATGAAATAGATGACTTTGTGTATGTCCCTTTGATACTGATTAAGCTCAAGTATCCACTCAGCTAATGACTAAAGCAATACCATGAGAGCTCTTGTGGAGGTGTCAGAGCTATGCTTTTTTTTTTTTAAACAGCCCTTTACTCAGCACTTATTTCTATCTCAGATCCCCCTGGCTAGGAAAACAGGCTAGCGTCCAAACAGCAGACAGAAGTAGTTAACAGCTTAAGACACGACTGACGTAACAAAAATCTGCAGCTACTTTGCACAGCTTGGGCCTCAACATATAAAGAAGATATGCCTTTGTGCCCCCAGTTTTCAAAGCAGATTACCAGTGCGCTGCAAGGGGCTGCTTTGACTCTGTAATTACAGCCATCTTAATAATGATCTGTTCGATGGCTGCCTACTGCTGGTGCCCAGACAGTTTAATCACTATGCATTCGGCTGCAGAGAACTAGCTATCCTTCCTGTCATCTGAAACATGGGACATGTTGTGTGAAGGCGGTGTAAATGAGCTTTCCCTGAACTAGCTGGCTAATACACTTTCATCATTTAAAGCCTAAATTATAAAATAGACCAGTAAAAGTGATAACGCATTGTTTCTCATTACAAAAAGATGTTTCACCTCAGCTGCACTAGACAAACAGTCACTCCTTACCAAGCCTATAGATACATTATTTATTGAGCACCAGCCATGTGCTCAGCACTGTACAGACACAGAGAGATGCACTCCCTACTCCTGGGAAACTTTTATATTCTAAAGTAGTGGAGTTTGGCATTCATTCTGCATGTAGAAATCCCACTGACTACACTATGGGGAGCAGTTGCAGAAGCAGGTATTAAGGCATTCGTACAAGACAGTATAGTATCAAGTTGTTGGTACGGTGAGATGAAAATCAACCAGTGCTCCTACGTGGACTATATTCTAGGCACTGTGAAAACTACTGTGAAGGCTGACACAGAAGAGGTATGAATATACCCGAGCATTTGTGAAGATGGAGAAAGATGATGCAGCATTATAGATTCCAACAACCCTTTGGGCTGATGCTGCTGGCATCTCTCCACACTCCACTGCTGCGAGGTTGCTATCTTAATCTGTTCTCATCCTGTGATACTTTCAAGGCAATGCTGATCCAGTACATCCATCAACAGAAGAACCAACATCCAATGTCCTCCAGTGCCAGGGATTTGTTAGGACTACACAAGTAGTGGGCCTGCTGCGAGAAGGAGGCATGACTCATCACAACCTCCAAAATGTATCTTACACTTGAGATGAAATCCTACTCTCTGGTTCCTATGAAGATTTCCCACACTACAGAACATAAGTGGCTGAAAGTACAGTTATATTTATACAGAGTGGATGGAAGAACCTGGAAAAGAAATGGGGAAGAGCAAGCTTAAAGTGGGGAAAAAAGGGAGCAGATCTGAGTACAGGCACTGGGAAGCAGAGAACAGAGACCATGAAAACTGGGAAGCTGAAGGTTCAAACAGGTGCAGGAGACTAGGGAGGGAGAGCTGTCATGGCTTCTGGTCATAGAGGGACAAAAATGATCAGAGAGTGGGAGACGGAGTGAAAAGCACAAAGATGAGAAGGACATTTCAAAATTAATATAGCTGTAAAAAGACTGTGAAGCAGAAGGAAAGATGCAGATATGTGCAAAGGAATCTTCAGAAGTGAAGGAAGGCAATTACGAGAAAAGGGAGAAGAAAGGAAAAAGATTTAGAGGAGATTCGTAAGAAAATGGAAATAAGAGAAGGGCATCAGCTGGATGGAAGGAATTGAAAGAGTAAGAAAACACATCGTTAAAGCTACTGTTGTGTATCACACTCATTTTCATCTGGAGTCTGTGCTTGGAAATTGGATCTCATGGGTACGTGTTATTTTGTTCCTTTACTAACTCATCAACTTTTTAATCTTACAGAAATAATTCAAGGAGAGAAAAGGACACAAGGAAGTCTTCTGCATAGTGACTGATGCCATGTATTAAAGGAGGCAGTGGTGCTGCCCCACCAGCAGCTGGGTCACAGGAAGACTGCAGGTCCCGGTACTATGCTTGCACCGAAACACAGGTTCACAGTTTGTGTCCCATGGGTCACTGCTGGATGAAAAGACAGTTCCTCATCACTTCTGTCAGCACCTCTCTGGTCATCTAAAGATATTAAAATGCATTAAATACTTTCTTAAATGCACTACTCCGTGTCAGCAATCACTATAGTCGTCTCAGAGATGCAGTTTAATCATAAATGAAAGGGAAAGTAGCTTTTGGATCATGGGTGGGAAGGCAGGTGGTCCTCCAAACAATACATCTCATGTGAGATTTGAACTAAAAAAAAAATCCTGGAGACTTATGTAGCCAAATGAATTTTGCCTGCGTGTGAGAATTCTCCTTATGTTTCAGAGATGAAAGATTTTGGAGTCTGGGCCCAGCTCCCTGTGTGTATCCACGTGTGGCTTGATTTATATAGTAATTGTGTCTGTTGCCTGCAGCACAGGGACTTGTTATGAAAGCACAGGAAAATGTCCTCCTGTGGAGCACTATTGTACACCTCAGTCAGCAGCTGCATCAGAGAGCACTGACAAATGGCCCTAGAGGAGGGGAAGAGACTTCTCAGCCTCAGGGTGGAATGGAAGAAGAGCAGAGGGTTGGGAGAAGAGGGCCGTCAGTGGGAAGAGTACCTGCAGGAAATAAACAGGAGCAAGGCTATATACAGAAAGCCCAAGACAACACGTATTTAACTTGCCTCATGGGCGTTGGGTAGACACCTCCAAATGGAATAGACCTCTATTTTCATACAGCTGCAAAGATAAACACCCTTCCCATAAAACCATTATAAATCCCTCATCTTCAGGGTTGATTTAAAAATCGTAACTCAGCTGTTGCAATTTGTATCGGACTGGAATTTGGCAGCCCCAACTTCCAATCAATTCCACATGAGAATGGGATGTACAATGCTCTATTTCACAGCCTGAAATTGTACTTTCAAGGGTTTGAAATGTCTTCTACACCTCTCCAAAGTGAAAGAAAGACTATCAGTTTTTAAAATGAGTGACCACTTCAGCTTTCAGTGGAGTCAGTGGAAGGATTCCTACTGGATTTAAAGGATCCAGTGAGAAGTTCAGGTGACATGCCTTCAGCATTCTTCCTCTCAAAAAAACCCCCAGCCCCCAAACAAACCACAGACCAACAAAGCAAGCACAGATACTTAGGATGAGAACATTCTGAGTCCTGACCACATGCAACAGATACAGACATTGGTAAATCACTTATCAGCCCGCTATGCTGTTATCTAACACACTGCTGGTACTTGCATACAGTTGTTTATTGATTTCCATGCATTTTTCCATGCATTTTTTTCAAATACTGTCTTATTTTAATGGGTTTACATCTCCTGCACAAGGCACAAGGTTAGTACTGCATATGGCAAAGATGAGGAGCTGTGCACAGTTATACTCTCAAACTGTTAAAAAATATGCAAACTGTGGGTCTGGATCCTGAAAAATGCAGGCAGACAAAACTGCCATTTAATTTAATAAAGTCAATGGGAGTGTAGCCAGCAAGTTAGACCTCATGAAATTAATATTCTGCACTAGCTAGTCTGCTAGTTTATGTTATAGGATGTGTCGGGCACTGCGAAACGCAACATACCAAATTCAGCCTCACACAACCCTACAGCAGGAACGCTCTGTTTATTTATATGAAAACGTTACTACTAAACAAGCACTTGAACCAGTGAAGACTGGCTGTTAGGAATTTGTGTCCCAATGTTGATGTCTTTAAAAGGACAGGGATCACCGCATGCCTTTCACCTCTCTGAAGCCGCACTCTTTCACCTGCTTGTCTGGTTCCAGGAGGAACCTTGGAAAGCCACAGTCATGCAGCCTGAGCTCAGTCCACCCAAAAACTCACAAGTTGTTGGGAACTGACAACTGCAGAGACGCAGACAATATGATTACACAAGTCTTGTTTCTTTAGGATGCCAGGCTAAAAATATAACCATTTGCATTAATTGCTCAGAAGAATTTCAGCCCTGACCTACAGTGGAAATTGTACCCCCAGTTGCACAGAGCCAAATTTAGCCCTGGAGGCTGAATATGGCTGAGTTTATCTCTGAAGTCCTGCTTCTGTGGATTTCAGACACTTCCTTCACCCTGTCCTCACACAGTTGTTTGTGCTTAATTGGAAACAGTTGAATTTCCTGTTAACTTGTAAGCAAACAAAGCACCCCCTCCACTAGCACTGGGATCCCTGCTTGACTGACTTTAAATAGATGAGGCCAACCAGATACTGACTACCAGTTCGGCAAAGAAAGGGCTGTTGTGTGAGAAAGCCACATCCCCTCATGAGGGACTGGGGCAGCACAGTGCTGCCATTGCCCATCGAAGCCCCACTGTCAGCTCTGAGTGAGTGGGTTTGGAAGAGACATGGACCTTCATCACATTGGGAAGACATCATCAGCCTAAAATGCCAGAACAGATGCTGGCACACAGACAAAACTCTGTTACTTATTTACAAGGATTTTAGAATGGGAAAGGTACAGGGGATAGAATACCTCAGGGTTCTCCATGCAGGGATCTGGCAAATCCCCAAGCCCAGCTCCTCCTGAAAAGCTCAGTGTGCCAGTGTTTCCTGCAGGTACTACTTCAGTGTCGACAGCAAGATGTTCTCAGCAGCAGAATAACAGCTGCACAATACAAGCAGCAACTGAATGGTTGAACAGCTCTTTATACAGGCATGGTGTGATAAAAACCTGGTGTTCTTTTGTGCTTCACAAAGCCTCTACTTTGCTGACTCCAAGTTCAAATCTCACGGGCTATTAGGAGAAGGAAGAAGGACAATGCATTAACATGCATGGCAGAAAAGAATGTGCTTTATTCTGGAAACCAAGCCTGCGCTAAGAGCTGTGTTACATCCTAAATACCAAGCCAGAAGCTGCTTTCATGCCAATTAGAAGGTATGTATTTTGGCATGCAGGGATCAAGCACTTAGTCACAGTGCAACTCAAGCCTGTTCTTGGCGATGAGGTGTAAGGGGGGCACTTTCCTCTCACTGGTTATGCTCCTCCGTAGAGACGCACACATGAGATGTAAAGCTGTCCACCCACTGGTAGTTGCAGCTTGCCTTTTAAAGGGTGGAGAAATATATGATTTTTTTTCCCAGTTCCTAATCTCTTCTCCCTGAAGAGTAAATCCTAGCCAAATAAATGAGAGGTGGGAAATTCTGTTCAGACTGCACTGCCTTAGCAAAGACCCGTAAGCTACTGCGAACTTATTATTAACACTTGAAGAACAAGAAGAGAAACAAAATAATTTAACAGGAGAGAAAGGCAGAGGTACAAAGTGGCAAGCTAGTAGCCAAATTTAATACCAGATCTCCAAGCATCTTCCTTTTTTGGGAGGATGAAGAGGGTTTCCCTAACATGCTCTTCTTAACCTTCAAATCTGTTTTTTTGCTGGAGTGGGATGCCAGGCAGCCATGCTGAATTATGACTGAGCATTGTATAGGTGGTTTACTGACAGGTACCATGGTACGTTAGTTTGCCTTTGCTATCCCTTCCCAATTCTGAGAATGCTCATGACTTCACAAAGAGTCCCAGGGTTGCATGAGGCCTCTGTTTATTCATCAGCAAATCAGTATCGTAATGCAGTATCTGCCTCACAAGGAAGTTACGAGGCTCCATTAATTCTTGTAATGTGTTTCAAGATAATAAAATAAAGGATGCTAGGCAAGCGTATGGTAATGTTATTGTTCCCTGGAAATTCCCCCTTTTCCTAGTTGGCACAATTCTCCCTTTTCCCTGCTTAATTTTAATCTCTCTCAGCCCTTGGGCTACAGTTTATTGCTCTGTCTCTAAAGCAAGGCAAAAAACCTCTTTGCAAATATATTTCTACTAGCAAAGTTGAGTCAGTGTCAGAGTTTTTAGTGTAATGGGAATTAAAACAAGCTATACTGACAGCAACACAAAAATTCAGTTCTACCATCCCTGCAGCAGAAGCTCTTTATAGAGCTCTTTAAAAGATGACAAAGTCTTTGAAGGTCACCAATTGGTTTTGTGCCATATGGGCTGAAGGCTGAATATCCCTGTGAACACTTGTACAGATTTGGGGGTGGGGGGCAGGTGCAGGGTGGAGTGAGAAAAAGACCGGCAGTAAAGGAAAGCTTGAATTACATTCTGGTCTTGCTGAAGCAAATTACTAATTAACTGAAACGAGCTTAGTCTAAAAAATCTGAACTTATTGGAAATGAAACAAGACAACGCAGCCCTTCCATCAGTCTTACAAAAATAAGGTGTCCATTTTGAGAACAACAAATGCAGAGTTTTCATTTGAAAAACATGATGTTCTGAATGAATAAATTATAGGAGATGGCATATTAAAAATATAGTTAAAGAAACTGCTAAAAAGGAGATTGCCCTTGATACAAGAAAGGGTTAATAATTATACACTGACAATAACAGTCCACCCACCTAACTTTTGTCTGCCAGTACTTAATACATTATTGTCATTACAGTTTCTAACACTGTAGTAATTCCAGCACACTTGCTGCTGTCTTACAGGCAGCTGGGTATCTAGGACAGGAAAATCTCCAAGTTTTGTAAGCCTTAAAGAAGATTGATTTGTCCACATGGGAATTCTGTATAGCTCTATCACGCCCTTGTTCACATGTTTTTTGCTTTCTCTAACCCCCATTACTAAATTAGCCCTCTCTTATTTTAGTGAGTTATTTAATTCTGTCAGATTTCATAAAATCCCTTCAATCACAAAAAGAGCATTCAGAAATGTGCAGCAGACCAGACGCTGGCAGACTGCATAAAGCATTTCTGAAGGCGCTGAGACTCTGAGGACAACCTCAGATCTCGTGGACATTTGTTCACTAACATGGTGCTCCTTTCAGCGCAACAAAACAAAGTACCTTAAGCTTTGATTTACTGAAAAACAAGCATCCTGCTAGTCCCAGCAAAGACAACCAGGCTAGCAGTAGTGAAAACTATGCAGGAACTCTTCTGTTTAAATTCTGCTCTGCAGGAAAATTCCATGTTAGGTTCACACTGAAATAAAAGATTCTTACCTAACTGCCACCAGGTTGATTCATGCTCAACAATGGTCTTGGCTCCAGTGATGTAATTCTTGACTTCCTCCGCTGTGAGAGCAAAACGAGGTACAACGTGCTTTTTACTAGAATTCAATGGACAGCTAACCTCCATAGTTCTCATTAGAGTGCATTTTTTAGCCTTTTCAGTGCTTAATAACATGGTTCTTTGCTAAGCCAGCTTTGGGGGCCTTTCCCCCTGAAATAATAAATAATAAATATGACGCACATTGTCTATTGCCCTTGTACTCTAATTTGTTTGCTATTTTTCTCTCTGCCTAATGAACTAGAAAGCCTGGTTTACAAATGACTAAGAAGAACACGTAAGTTCTAGCATAAAGAATTATTTTGTTTCCCCCAAGAATTGCACACATGAAGGTCATGGCATTTCTAGTGTCGAGGACATGGACCTGAATTTCACTCGTTTTTTTCCTGAGGTTTTGAACTTCATTCTTTGCTTCTTAACAAGTTCGGTTATCCAGTTACAAGGCTTCCTTCTCAAGACTTTCTGCACTCACATTTGTTGACTTTGCTTGTGATGAATAATCAACATGTTAAAACAAGCGAATAAATCTGAGTTTCCATAAATCCCAGCATTGTGACTAGAGACCTGTTTGAGCTTAAGTGGCATTTTTATTTACTTGAAGATTATAAAAAGTTGTGGAGATGAAACATGGGGGAAAGCATATGCCTTCACCTTTTAGCAGAACGTTCTTTCAAAGGCACTGAAGGTGATGACAAGTTCAAGTAAGTGCCAGCTGCAATTGGCGCAACTTTAAAGAGTACCAGAGGGTGTGCTCATTATTTTTTTCTGGCCAGACCTGAGCAACTGTATCTTAGATACACTCCTTGTTAATGTACTGAAACAACCCCCGTCACCAGGGACTCCAGCTGGACTGTGTCATGGTTTAACACCAGCCAGCAGCTAAGCCCCACACAACCCCTCACTCACTCTTCCTATGGTGGGATGGCGGAGAGAATTGGAAGAGAAAAAAATGAGAAAACTCATGGGTAGACATAAACACAGTTCAATATCTAAAGCAAAAGCGAAGCAGAACAAGGAGTTCATTCCTCACTGCCCATGGGCAGGGAAGCAGGGCTCCGTCACACCTAACAGTGGCTTGTGAAGACAAACACCATCACTCCAAATGTTCCCCTCTTCCTTCTTCTTCCCTCAGCTTTATACGCTGAGCATGATGCCATATGGTACAGGATGTCCCTTTGGTCAGTTGGGGTCAGCTATCCTGGCTGTGCCCCCTCTCAACTCTTTGTGCACCCTGCCCCATTGCAGGTGGAGTGATGTGAAGAGCAGAAAAGGCCTTGGCTCTGTGTAAGCACTGCTCAGCAGGAACGAAAACATCCCTGTGTTATCAACACTGTTTCCAGCACAAATCCAAAACACAGCCCCATACTAGCTCCTATGAAGAAAATTATCCCAGCTGAAACCAGCACAACTGCTTCCGTGATCCACTTGCAAACTGAATCTAGTGCACGGAAGGTGATCCGACTCTTTCTGTACTTCTCATTTCCATTTCTCTTTACCTTTTGAGAGTTTATTTTCAATTGAAGGAGAATTTCATTCTCCATCTCCACTTCCACCTTCGTGCAACACTAAAATCAACGGAACAAACTGCAAGCTATATACTCACCAAAGCTAATACAGAAATGCTTAACTACAGGCTTCCCAAAAGGAAACAGCACAGAGTACCCTTAGACACACACCTCCCGAGCATGCACTCGTACTTCTGAATTCCATTCTCCAATGGATCTGCACTGGAGGCAGCTCTGACTGCTAGTGGTTCAGAGGGCTGACAGCACAGACTGCTCCGACAGGGAGTAAAGACGGTCTCCCCACCTGTTTCATCCCTGGATAAACTCACACATGTTCTGAACGGCCTGGCAAGAACCTAGAACAAAGTCACGGTTAGTGAGAGTTTTTCCACTGACCTCACAAGAGCAATTATTTCTCTCTTGCTGTGAGGCTTACACTCACTGTGATGTCAACAGGGAAGCACCTATCTTTTTATTAAGATGAAGAATGGGGAAGCACCAGTTCTTTTAACATGGAGACGTGTTGGTGGATATTTTTGCCCATTTTGTACATAAAGGTTAATAACCTGTTCAAAAGCTCACAAAGTTTTGCAACTAATCACGTAGACAGACCTGCAGACAACCTGCTCATTCCCACACTATAGCCAACACTTTCTGCTGCTGCAAGGACAGGCATTACTAAAAATGATTTAACTTCCACAGCGGTGCTAGTGACAATTCTTTTCGTATTAGCTGGTTATTTATTGATCAAAGTATTTTCAGTGATACAGAAAAATGAATGCAAGTCTTTGCCCTCAAAAGTTTTGGTGGAGTTCTCAGTAGTTCCCATCTGTCTGGGCAAAAATTAAGAACCAGATGCAACTGAAACTTTTGCTCCAGTAGTGAACCTCATCCACATTTTTCTTCAAATTTGCGTGAATAGTGCTTCCTCTTTATGCCAGGCTCAGTGGCCAGGCTCAGTGTTTACAAAGTGGGGGGCATTGTCTGCTTCTTGGGATCTCCTAAATCTCAGATGACTCAAGTTTTTCTCAAAGACTGATGGTACAAGGCATTAGAGAGCCGGAAGATCAGACCTCCGGATATGTTGTGTGCTGAAGACAAAGGCAAACAAGAGGTAGAGAGTCAGAAACTGAGGAAGAGAAAGAATAATACAGAGGAGCAGGAATCACTGCAATCAAGATCTAGAGAGAAAGGCGGCTACAATTACAAGAAGAAAGGAGAAAGGCTTGAAATATGAA
The DNA here is from genome assembly GCA_013400835.1 of Zapornia atra. Lineage (NCBI taxonomy): Eukaryota > Metazoa > Chordata > Aves > Gruiformes > Rallidae > Zapornia > Zapornia atra. The sequence continues at coordinate 23,762 of VZTU01000955.1, forward strand.
TCCTTCAAAGGAGGAAAGGATTTGGTTGAACTGCAGTAAAGATTAGGAACTCATCAATATTGGGATCCTGAGGAAAGTCAAGACAATTGAAGAAAGATGTGAATTCGGAGTTAATTCTTAAAACTCACTAATCTTCCTAAGCATGCAGAGTTAAGCTGAGGTAAGGCTACTTCAGAATGAGATCACTCATACAAGGATCAATGCACTTTAATTAAAGTGTAGTTGTAGATAATAAGTCTTACCTATCTATGTCCTGGAGAACAAGGACATGGTGATACAGAGAAAAGAAGATAAGAGAAGATAAAAGATACAGAGAGGAGACCTGAAAAAGTTTGGTTGGTGAAAAAATGGTAAAACTTTGTCCTAGCTGACCAGATTTTTGACATCCTCATCTGAAGTCTGTTTCTCCAAACCCCTTATATATGTAGGAGTATTATTAGCAATTTCTGTTAAGTTGTGAAAATTTCTTCTGCAGGACCAGAAAAAGGTAACATCCTATAAGGTTCCTGCAGATGTTGTGAAGATCACATAGCCTGCTGTAGCTAATCAGCTGGATATCCTGTGCATTACCATAGGAAACAATGAAAGCAGCAAAGGCATTTCAAGTAAGAGCACAGGATATTTCACCTTCCTTGTTCCTGTTAGTTAAAAATTTAGCTGAGACAGTAAGACTGCAGGACTTGGACACTCATTGGGTTGTTCCTTCACACAGGAGTCCACTTCCCACCTCAATCCTGCCAGCAGTGGTTTGCAAATTCCCCTAATTCCTTTCCGGCTACCCATATGACATCTGTACACACAAGGTGTTTGTTTCCTTTTCTCTTTTCAGACAAAAGCTTTTTGAGATGTTTTTGAACTATAAACTACAAGAGCTCACTGAACAAATACAATAAAAGTACCTATTCTCAAGTAACTGCTGAATTCCTTGATAAGGATAAAGCTAGTACAAACAACCGCCTGATGTGGGGTATCTCTTCCCACCACTTCCAGCCAGGCATGTCTGGGGTCTCTGTTTAAGCTGGTAGAAGACGGCTCCAGACCTATCAGCGGAGAATTCAGTCCTGTGGAGTGCAGGTATGGTACTCCATAAGGCATGCAGAAATGATGAGGTCTGCTGTAATTCATTTTCAGATTAAGTCTGTCTGCTTAGTATGTTTTATGCATGATGAGTAACAAAAATAAAAAATGTGTTCTAAAATTAAGGGGAGATTAAAAAAGAAAAAAGAAGCAGTTAAGAAATATTTCCTTATCCTTTCTTTTTTTTTGCGATTCAGAACTATTTCTGCTTTTGAACTGCAAGTATGTACAGCACTTTTTTGGTCAGCTCATAGGAGAAGCTTCCTTCAGTTCAAACCCCTACAGTGCTGTCATCCCAGCTCTGAGGGTAAACTGGACTCAGAGCTCTGCAACGAGACTTCTTCAGAAATGAAGTGGTCTGATGTTGGCACAGAGCTGCCAGGTTGTGTCCTTAACTATTGCTTCCCAAAACACCACTGTATGGGAAATGAAGAAGGGAAAGAAGCTGTGAACAATGCCCTTTTTTGTGTCCTGCCAATTTCCAGGAATAGCACGGCCAGCCCCAGGCTGGTGTTCACGTGACTCTCCCCAGCACATCCCCAAGCCAGGTTTTCATAACCAAGGGCTGCTTTAAAGGCTCATCATGCCACGTGCAGGAATCCCACAGGTTTCTGCCACTCTCAGGGATCTTACAAGCTATAAAAGGCAACAGGAACTTTCTTCTATAAAGTCTGCAGCCAGGGCCTATAGTTTAGCTCTCCCCACCCCCCAAACCCTTAAAATTACACCATTGTTACTGCTCTAAAGCAAGCAGTTTCAAAGAGCTCCAAATTAGCTGCGTGAGGCTGGGCTGAATAATACCTTCCAACCACTGTGAGTTCCAGTAGGAAATTCATATTCCCACTAAGTGACTTTATTTCACAAGTGTTCATACAGAATTACAGAATTACAAGGTTGGAAAAGACCTTTAAGATCATCAAGTCCAACCGTTTCATCAAGTCCAACTGTTAAAGCGTTACACGCTACAAGGGTTGACTGCAAATATGGTTTCTACGTGCACTGGAGATGTAGGAATGTTTGGTTTTTTTTTTCTTGACAAGTAATTATCAAATATTTGGTCTTTCTGTGAGGAAGAGAGACACCACTTAGCATTGATTTAACTTATGTATTTTACCTGGAGGCTATATCCTGTTTTTAGAAGCGGATGTAAAATCTTACTACTTCTAACACCCATAAGCTTCTGTGGTTCATCTGTGAACATCACCAGAAAGTATTTCTGTTTACAGCTTTTATACTCCTTTTCACTTCCTATACACCTGTACTCCAGTAAATTAGTTCATTTTCTGGAATATTTCATAGGAACTCTAAGTATTACTTTGTGTGAACTTCATATACATTGATAAGGTAAACCAACAGTGAGTCTACATAAGACAAGGGAGTGAGTTTATTACAAGACCCTAAAATGCAAGGTTTATTCACTCTGGCAGAGCTGTGTGCTGACAAAGCCATGGGGCTTCTGCAAAAAAATCAAAAAAATGCAAACTGACAAACCTCTGCACACTGAACCATGATGCTGCTCCTCCTGTTTCTACACTGGTGCTCACATACGGGGAGTTAAAAATGCTGTTCCTTGTCAGTTTGCCCTACCTAGCTGCTGCGTGCACAGTGCTGCTGCGGGCACAGGGCTGCTGCAAATCCATTCACCAGATACTGAATGTATTTGAAGAAAATTTACTGGACCAATTCCCATCTCTTCAGTAGATTTTTTTTTTTTTAATAGGGTCATTGCTGGACGCATTGGTGACTGTGGAACTACCCGTAGCCTATTCAGAGTGACGTTAATCTTTTATATATTTTTCTCAGTTGGCCCTGATTCAGTAGATTTGGTTCCTACTTTCTAATACAATAGGACTGACAATCAGATACAAGTTCTGAAAACTGTTTTTTTTACAAAAAGGGTCCACTGCAGATGATAGGGTTTTTTTTTCCCAGTGATCAGCCTGATTGCTGACAACAGCCTAAATTTCTTGTAAAAATTAAAGAATCAAACTTCAATGTCACTACTCTTTATATTCTTCAAGAGTTGCAAAAAAGTATTTTCCGAGTCATGCTACCCTAGCACTCCTGAACCTTTAAAGTTATTCTGAGTTTTCATCTCGGAAATACACACCCACTGCCTAAAAGACCCACAGAACTTCAGATGTTTTTTTTCTTTTCTTATTTTGCATTTAAATATGCAAAGAAGATGCAGATGTCTGCTTGTATTTTTCAACCATCTGCTTTAATAACTACAGGATAGACTCTACGCTGACCTTGCTTTCCCATCCCATAGTCTATGAATAAAGCTGTTTAAAACATGACTTAAATCCAATGACTGATTTGCAAGAAACCCATGCCTAGATAGGCCTGGAGTCCAACAAGACAGGTTAGCTGCCTGTTTGCAGGGCATGTCTCCTTGTTTACTCTGACATACCTGAAAATGAATGAACAGTTACCCGAAAGTCTATAAACTCTTTATTTCTTTTTCCATCAAGTCATCTTTGTGTTAAGTGGCAGTTGACAAAAAATGACAATTTTTTGAAAGTACCTTCAGAATCACTCCAAGCTCACTGGCCAGCTAATGCGATGCATATTTATCCATTCAAAGAAAAATTTCCCTGTGTGCCAGTGTTGCTAATTCCTACAATTTTTATCAAAAGGCTAAATAACATTGAGTATTCTTGCTGATGCTGTGGCTTCTGGAATCATGGGATTAACCCAATTTCCTGAAGCAAGAGAACTTCTTAGTCCCTCAGGAACCTGAAATTTTCAAGCTTCCCTGTTCCATCATTTTGAAGATCTGATCACTGGAGCAACACTGTGTCTCTTCCTACTTCCAGAGACTCAAGAAAAACAGCACTCTCCTAGAAGGGTAAGGAAAGGCTTGGTGACGTGAAGACTCAGTGACCGTATTTTACCAGCACTTGTCAGACCCAGGCTCAGGAATTCCAACCACTGATAAAATGAGTTTTTCAAGCACCACTTCTTGCAGACGAGGTGAGCTTGTTCTGGCCCTCGGGCAGGGCTCAGCCCAACCCTGCAGACGCAGGCAAGGGGCAGAGCCAGCTAGCATGGCCGCAACAGATGGGCTGGTTCTACCCGATGCCATTTTGCATCAACACAAGTTGCAGGATCTGGTTCAAGAAAAGATGTGTGCTCCCTGTTCCTGTAAGAGAAAAGCACCGATCTGTACCGGGAAGTCTTGAACATCCAGCAGTTCTGAAAGTCGTGACATCTCCCTTGCCATGTACAAATCATGTACAGCCTCCACAGCATCAAACAAAGCTAATTCATAAGAGCAAAGTCCCGGAGAAAACAAAACATTAAAATATCTCTGTTTGTAGGAGAAGGATAATTATCAAATACATTTCTGCTAAAACATTCCCCTTAGCATTAGCCATTATTATTAAGCAAAATAATAAAACCGATTGCTTCTTAGTATTTCTACTACAATACAGACCAGGCAATTAGTATTACACCTCTTCATGCCACTATATAGAAAACATTACTTTTTCTGTTTTGAACAAAACTAGACCATACACTTAATGGCTAGCTCCAAGTCATGATCCCTGAAGGGATGAGAATGAAAGTAACTCCAGCTACAGTGCCTTCCCTGCCAATCCGACTCTCCCAGGTATGGCCTGTAAATAGGTCTCTGGTATTTAACTTGCAATCCTCTTCCACGCGGCCGTACAAAGAAAAATTATTTATCCATACTTCCATTTTACTTTACAGTGTCTAGACCAGTTCTCAAACATACTGAATATTAATGATCTGTCAAGAAATAGAGAGATCATCCTATATAACATACATCTAACCTTCAACATCTTTCATCTCTAAACAAATCTTAGTATCTGCGTGCTTCCATAATCTCTCTTAATACAATCTGTTCCTAATGCCAGCTTCTGAGGCTGCAATATTCTCACCTGGAAGACATAAATGTAAACAGCACTTGTTTCCATTTAATGAGTGCAGCCAAAATCAGCATCTAGCCTGATGGTCACCACACATTCAACACCACTCATCAGGATTGCCAAAAGGGTTACGGAAGAGATCAGTTCTCTCAGGTACTACTTGATGCCAGTAGACCTGCAGTCCTTTAATTCTTGGGCTTGAAATAAGCCCTTAGTAATTGGGCTTGAAATTAGTACTATGAAATAACTACGGGAAGTTGCAAATCATTCTGCTTTATGCAAATTCCATGAGAATTACCATGTCACCAAGGTGGCATGTGGTTACCTCAACTTCTCCTTTATTATTTTGTTGACCTGACCTCAGTGAAGAGCTGGCATTGTAACATTAATTTTTCTTCATTCAATCTGCATACAAACCTCCAGCAGTAACTCTTTTGCTGAACAGCAGATCAAGGCACACATCCAAAACTCTCCTTACCAACAGAACACTGAAAAGGACACGGTGGCTGCTACAACCAGAAGTGCACCTACCTTGGCATCCCACCTTAAGCAAAAATCATGAACAAACCTCCAGAGAACAGACACAAACATAAGCACCATTAACGAATGCATGTAGCATTCCACATTATTTAAACTGTCTTATGGCTTTGCACCATTTTTCACGTAGTTTTGTGAATATCCAACTTTAGTGCTAGCATCTACCTACAGAGGTGGATAAGGAAGGAAAAACAGTAGCTAATTAAAAATTATAAACTGTGGAATGACCCCGTCTAGGGCTTTTTTAAGGTGAATTACATTCTGATACCTATGTGAGTCACACAGCTAGGCGGTAAATAGCATGTTTCTCATAGGAGGTATGGAAATCTCTTGCTCTGCATACTGCTGAGCACTGATGCTTGAGAGGGAGCAGTGAGTGAACAGATACAAATCACCTGATGGGCCAACCATCTGCCTCTCACCCTACCAGATCAGAGGATCTCTGCTTTAAAATTATTTCCTACCTCAGCAAAAAAAATGTGCTTTACCTGTGGAAAATGTACATCTAGACAGGACCCTCTTCGTTTGCTGGATAAAAAGGCAGCCTTCCTATACTGGGCTGGGTATTGGTTCTTTTTTTTTTTTTTGAGCCTTTATAAGAAATGGCAGCTGCCTGAAGCTGCTCAAGAAGGCTGAAACAGTTAAAGAAATCTTGAGGGAGAATTAGGAAGCAAAGTGCAAGTAAGGTGGTCAAAAGTGTGTAATAAATGCTGTTTAACCTCTGTCATTCATCATGGATGTCACTGAACATGTGTGGCATATACAAAGGTGTTAATAAATTTCAAAAGGACTTTCCCACATGGCTTTTTTTGCTTCCAAATTGTAAGTTCAGTCTGGGTTAAGCTTTCTTTTTCTTTACTTTTTTTTTTTTTAATTATATTGCGTTATTTGGCTTAGAAGGAACAAAAGAATATTTTACAAACTTTATTCCAGTGTTGATAAAGCATAATACAAACTCAGCAATTGCTTACCAAACCTCTTCCCTCAAGACCACCCTGAAACTCTAAACAAGTCAAAAGGGCCACACTGAGAATAAATATCAAAGACATTGCCAACTTCGTCTTTCTATTTAATTAGCAGACAAGCTCATTAGCAGAGAGTATGCCTGCAGCCCTCGCTCACATCAAGGACTGTGGAGAAGCAGGCTGCAGTCACACGCACAGAAAGCCATGCAGTGCTGGCAGCTATAGCAGTACATGGCAGAACTGGGGACAGGGAAGCCTGACCCTCCTAACGAAGGCAACACTGCAGTACATGGTGCTGTAATGTGAAATTGGGCATCTCTGAGGGGAAGTCAAACAATGCATTCAACAGCACCGAGCACGACCAGCAGAGCACATCCTTGCTCCATTAAGCGTGTGTCTTTTCTGTGTGAGGGAGGAGCGGGTGGGAAAGACAGCCTATGTCCTCAGCATCCGAATGCTGCCTCATCCCACAGAGCAACACACCGTGAATAAACCAACACAGACGCGGGTGGTAAGCAAACACTACCATCGGAAAACATATGCCATATATGTGCTGTGTGGGAGGGGGTGAGTGTCTGCGTCTAGTCCGCGTGGGGTGTGTAGGGGTAATACACAATGCAGTCATGGCAGCCTGCTTCTGGGTTCAGGCAGCCTGCCTCTAAGCAGCACCGTTTGTAACTTAGATTTCAGTACTTCTTAAGAGCACAGCAGCTAATACTCACTAAGTGCTCCAGCAACTCAAAGGACTGTTTGTCTGAACTCAAGGCAATCTCTCCAAGCAGGAGCGTGTCCACCTAATTATTTCTGGGACATTGTCAAGCACATTTTAGCTTGAAGTACAAACAAAATCTTCATTTACAAAAATCTGAGGGTTTCTTCCATTCTTTTCTATGGAGAAAATAAAACTGGGGAGAGGCTTGAGAAATCACAGCTGTTACTAATCAAATTTATTTAAGAGAGTAGCGTGAAACAGCATGTTTGTGAAAGTTCATAATCACAGCAGAATTAAATCATTTTTACAGAGCATTTATTTGAAAAGTTCTGTACACAAACTTTGAATATGGCAGAGAATACTTCCCTTGCAGTTTAGGTTTGATTTCATTCCTGGAAACCACTATAAAATTCCTGCTCGCTTGCAGCAGGGTTCTTTATTTACACTCGGTTTTAGTTTTAAAACCTGTGACAAATACCAGATTGCTCATGTTCGTCACGATGCAGGCAGAGCCGCCACACATACTGCCCTGCCTCCTGGTACTACCCGGCTGGCCAGCACACTGTACTCTTGGCTCACTCCAGAGCAGCCAGCTCCGCGGGTTTTTTCTCTGCAGATACCCAGGTCTGGAGCTGAAAGAGTTTCTTTGTATTTCATACGCCTCCTGACACACCAGCAGTTACAGCCACAGTGTGACAATCACACCTGGAAGTGATGATCCTTGCGCTGATGTTACTCTTCCCCTAATACACAAGCCAACCTCATACTGGTTTCCCGCATAAAGACAGGTCTCCACAAGAGTTGCAGTCTCCTGCCTCCAGAGCCACCAGCTTTGCCCTTTCCACAAAAACCCAACCTTCAAAAACACAGGTTGACTTTTTTTTTTTAAAAAAAGGTGTAATATACAAAAATCTAACTTTTAGGGATTTTAACCTCTGTGTTGAACTAGGCTTTTGCTCTCCCACTGAGGCTACTGACAATTTTCCTAAACAGTGCCAGGTGCAGGGATTTTTTTATAGGGAGTTTTACTAGTTCAGTGGAAACTGGCCAAAAGCCACGAACCTGCTTCTGACAGCTGACCAGCCAGTTGCAAAGGGTAATACCAATGCCCTTTCCTCATGGCTACAACTCACCATTGATCTTGGCAGCAAAAAGACCATACAGCCATGCGCAGCTTCCCTCAAAATACACATATTATAAAGATTCCTTCCACCTCTTTTCCCAAGATTTATTACAACAAAATTGGTTACTTTACATCTTTTCTGTGTCTCTTCTCTCTGCACTGCTTCATGTCAATCTCTCTCTTCCCCACAGAAATAAACCCAAAACCCAAACCTTTCCAATGCAGTCACCTGAGGTGCTCGGCAATGATGGAAAACCTTCTTCCTCTACCAATAGCTTGTGAGGGAAGTTGAAGGAGTCTTGAGAGATTTCCCAGGGGCAAGTGGGAGGGTATGGGAACAGAGGAAAGTCACATCTGGGCTTTTTTCCTCCCCCAGGTACCAAATTCTGTACGAAGGGTAAAGAATCGGACAGAGAGACAAACAGTATCACTTGCATCTCTCCTGTGTCATCTGTTTTTTCCACTCCAAGCTTTGCATATACTTTAGACAGTGACAGATCATCTGAACAGAATCATCCCACAGCATACTGCTGGTTTGTAAGGTAGGGAGAGCAATGAAATCCTGCCCTCCCCTCTCTTGGCACTTTGGCTATACTTCCATATCACTATGGATATACACCCACAGCTATGCCTTTAATCCCTCTGTTTCCAGAAACCTTCCAACCCTCAGCCTCAACCTTACAGCTATTTTCCTTGCTCCCTAGAACCATTTTACCCTTAAAAATTACTGTACTTATCTGTGTGTATCCCACCACTTGTGGGGGTAGTTGGGATCCAGCAAGAGCAGCATGGTACCACAGCTGTATCCACTCATAATTTCAAAGTTTGTGGGTTCCTTGTTGACTTAGTCATGATGTTACCTTTTCAAAGATAATGTTTTTGAGAGATTACACATACCAAAAGCACTGATATGCCTCCATAAATTTAACTTCAACCTAATTAACTTAGGAGCACCTATCAAAACCATTTTTCTCTTCATGAAAATATTCTGAGTGATGCTTCAGTCAAAAAATGTAGTTGAGATATCTCAACCTGGGCCATCTAGTGGTTTTTCTATGGAGGTAGAAAAAAAAATCTGCAAATTATTAACAGCTTTCTTGCACTCTGTCTCATAAACTCACTGAACAGGCATTAACCTAATATACAAACTTTCTGAAATATTATTAACACTTCAAAGACACCACAAATACTGAAGTAGATAAATTCATTATTACTAATTTTCCTCCAATGCATCCTTCCGCTGGACAACACAGGTTCCCATCTTGTGCCTGCCCAGTTAGTGCTGCAAATATGCACCAGGTATGAAGTACTGGATTCAAGAAGAGGGTTTAATTTACACTTCCAAAAGTAAGGCTTTTTTTCCTGCAGTTAAAGGAAACATCTTGTCCTTAATTTTCCATTTAGTCTTGCACCTTCAAGAAAAAATGTTTCATCATTCATTTTATATCTCACACTACAAAATAAAGTTACAGTGGAGTTTAAAGCGGAGAATGACAGCAGTGGCTTTAACACATCCTAATGTTTTCTAAGCCAAAGCCATGCCCAAAGACAGCGTCCTTGTTTCACACTTGTTGATGTAGATGGAAATACCCAAGGCATTCCTAGGACATCACAGGTTCCATCATGAGTAACATACTATTTTATGGACCATCCCACCTAACCAGTTTCACCACAGAGTTGCAGAAACCACCCTTCCTTGTCCGAACCAGTTAGATCTAGGCTGGAGTCAGGGCTGAGGAGACACCACTCTGGGCAAGATAACTTGATGCTGAAACACATTTGCCATCTCTGAAAATCCAACCCCTCTCCAATGTAAGTCCCTGGGTATTGAGACTTGAGGCAGATGCCTACAGAGTCTGTGGTTTGTACTGAGAAGAACTGGAGGCTTCCAGTCCTTAAATCTCTAAACCTCAAGTTAGTAGCTCTCTCAAAGTAGAAATCTGCAGAAACAAATGCCTGGTCTGAAAAGTCTGGTATACCAGCAAGTAACAGGTACAAGTGAAGCAGTCAGATAACATCTTTATCCACAGATAAATTTCCATGCATGACACAAATGAAAGGGTTTAAAATAAGCACTGAGTTCACATGGGACTGATATGAGGAAAAGTTCAAAACCAAATGCACATTATTTCTCAAGAAGTTAAAAAAAAAAGATTGGAAAAGTTAAAATTAAAATGTCCTTAGATTTCTGGGCCAAACCCATTTCTACCGCATTTCTAAGTCCCTTTTAAAATAACGAATTACTTGAATTACTATTTCTTTATTCACTGGGACAGTGCACAGCTGCTTTTTCCACATCTTGCAAAAACTTTACCTAATTCTAAGTTCTGGAAGTTCTTTAAACATAAGAGAGTATTTGAATACTCTTTTGATCTACAGAAAATATACTTCATACGAGCAAGGGAAAAAACTAGAACTGCTGCCAGAAACTATTTAATAGCTTGAAGCAATTTCTATCCTCTTGTTTGAACAGGAGGGGAAAAAATATATATTGTTTAAAGGCCATGGAATATCTTTCTATCTTTCCTTCTCTCTAACATATCCAACTAATTTGCCTTAACTTAATCTGTGCTTTTAACATCCCTTCCCTGTGAGTATTAAAGAACTAAGCGGTAAGGAGCTCACGGTAGACCAAGCGAATGCTAACCTGGGACACTGCTTTGCTAAATATGCGCAGCCACTGTTTCTGCTTGGCGCAAATTGTATTATTTTGTGTTCAACTGGTTGCACTTGTACGGTTCGATTGTCTTATCTATCCTGTAGGGCTGAGCAAAGCAGCGCAGCCACTGAAACTAAACATGAATTTATTTGATGTAAAAGCAGGGCTGAGACATGAAAGCTGTGAAGGAATCTTGTTAGCGATTCCTTGTGTAGGCAGCATGTCTCACTTTAATCATATGCATTATGGCCTTCACCCTTTCCTGCAAATTTACTCTTGAAGCTTTTCTGCACATCAGTTTGGCTAACCCACTTTCTAATATCTCTGTCTCTGCATAATAAAGCTGAAAACTGTATTTCTTCTTTTACCACCAGCAGCAAGACAACACACACATGCACAAAATCAGTGCCTTTGAAGAGTGTGGCTCGTTTCCATCATTTCCTGTTGTTGTTCCATGTTTTTTCACCACTTTTCGTTATCATCTGGGTGCCTGACGCATCTGCACTGGGATTCGGAGACACAAGAGGGCAGGCTACATGCGAAGGAAAAAGCACCATGCTTCTTCCTGCTAATGTAACTAACCATGAAGATCAGGCTACAAGAGGTGCACTTCTCAATTTCACGATAAAAAATTGTGACCAAGCTCTCCTTCTGTTACTCTAGAGCTCATGCTATTAATCACAGCTGTACCCCTGTATTTAGAAACAGTGCCAAAAGGTGAAAGGTCTTTGTCTCTCGAAATCTGTAGCAACTTCTAAGGCCGCTATGTAATGGCAAGGAAAGTTACTTGCCCTCTTCCAGGCTTGGACATGCCGCGCAATGAAAAGGTAATAGATTCTCAGTAAATTCCTTCTGTTGAAATCTTTAAGGCTTTCCCCCCATAAATGTATTTTAGTGAGCGGGTTGTGTTCACTCTTAACCCAGTGTTTTAAGTGCGGGTAGTTGTAAGAGCAGGCTGCCATACGAAGGCTGTCTGTATGTAGAAAGCGCAGACGTGAAGTTGCACTCCACGCCCCGACTAACAAGTTCTCTGCTGGTTCACTGTTGAAAAACTTCCAGCACTGTACTCTTTGAAACTAAAATATCAATTCTGCGTACAGATGACATTACAGTACAATGCCTTCTTGAAGGTTTTGATATTAATTTGCTCATGAGTTAATTTCCTCCAAAATTTTTATGTTTCTGTAATTAATGACTCCTACTTAAGTCAGCAAGATTTATGTCACCATTATGAATGAGTCCGAGGTTAGCTTTTCTAGACAGATCCCATGACTGGTGAAATAAATATGGACATGCAATCTAAAGCAAAAACCATGTCCTCATTTTTCTGTTTGATGTTACCAGATCAAAAAGTTAGATCCTGCTAACCCATATCCTCCTGCTTCAGCCCAGCTACTCTGCGCTTATCTTCATCAGCAGTGTAATTGGTTCTGATGACATATTCATGTAAGCTATGGCAACTTGTTTCAATAGAGGATTACAGCTGGGAATCCAGGTATTTGAAACTTGGGAGCAGGGCACTAAGAAGGAGGTCAGGATTAGTCCTGCTAAAAAAAAAACAACAGTGGTGTAAGCATCTGTATAGATGCTTCTGTTTTTGAAAAGTTCTTTAAGTTCTTTGTGACAACAATGAATTCTTTCATGTGTTTCAAAGTAAAACAGATTACTGACCATTTATGGCCAAAAAAAAAAAAAAAGTCTAAAGAACTGATTTGCTATTCAAGGTAAATCAATTCAAGCATTCTTACAGACCTTTTCTCTGACATTAGCAGTCATTATACGGTCTACATTTTCCACCCTTCTGCAGCACATCACCTGCATTTAGTTGCACAAACATGTTAGCAGAAAGCGCCTGCATGTATTGCCTCTCACATAAATAACACTTGAGTCGGGTGCTGCTTGGGGTTTTTTTGCAAATGATGTTACCTCCAGGATTACG
>VZTU01000957.1:0-12563 GCA_013400835.1 Zapornia atra
ATTAGAGTGATGGTTTACTTCTTTATTGTTTTGTAAGGCACTCTAGTCACCAGATGGTTATTATAAACAGCAGTAAGTCTAGAGAATATGAACAAATATAACTCCATATTGCTTATTTAATAAATAAAAGCAATCTACAATAATGGGGGGGGGAGACAAAAGACCACACACAACATGCTCATGGTTACGAAATTGTAGCTCCTGTTGCATAATATTAATTTTCATTGTCAGTAATGGTCAAGTAGTGACTACAATTCAACTTTCTTGGGAAGAAATAATTAAAAAAAAAAAAAAATTTGTAACTCTAGAATAGCATTGAGTAGCTTAAACAAAAAAAAACATTGAAAAAGAAGCAGGTGAAAACAATGGACATAAACATTAATAGAAAGAGTAAAGTATATCTTGTAGTGCATCTTTTTTTCTTGCTGACAGTGCTTGGTTCTTCTGGGAGAGCTAAACCAGTGTAATCCCTCCCCCTTCCTTCCATCTTTATTTTATTCTCTTCCTTATTCTAATTTAATTTTCTTCCTAACCCTCCTTTTGGCATCCACTTAAAAGTAGTGTAGAAAAATAAAGATGAAATGGGAAGTAAGAAAGCAACACATAGGTGGCTAAAGAAAGAGTAATATAGCATCAAAGGGGAAAGCAAATGAAGAAGTAACAGTGAACATCTGATACACAAGAAATAAGGGAAAGAGTCAAATGAGAGAACGATGGGAGTATAGGAACATGGGAAGAAAATAGGCAGCTATTCCATACACTGAATTAAATATAGATAAATAACTATGGAGAAAGTGCTTGTATAATCAAGAGGGGTAAGAAAGGGAAGCTAAACACCTGGGAGGAAGAGCCATAACACCAAACAGGAAAATTTATAAGTATACCAGATAGAAATTCAGTTCACTAAACTGATGAGTTCTGCAAAAAAATAAAGGATCAGTCTGAAAAAAAAGTCAGTTCAGGAAAGCAAAAATCACTTCTTTGTAGCATTTTTCTTCGTTCATACTGCTGTGTTGTTGCATAGGCAAGACTTAATCTTATTAGACAATAGAGGAGCAGCAGCACTGGCAGAGACTGAGGTGTCAGGACAAATTGATAAAATCAAGAGCAACAAGTTACTAGGAGCAGATGGTGATTATTCAAGATTTTTACAGGAATGTAAGAATGAAGTGGCTGAATTGTTAACAGAAATGACACACTTCCTAGAACCAGCTACTGAACTAGAGGGTGGGAAGGTAAGAAATTTGCATATCATTAATAAAAATGCTAGAGTTGATCTCAAAATAGCAGTTCAGTGGCCTTTGTTTCAGGATCAGTTGAATTCGTAGAAATTATGGTAAAGTATCTTGCTAAATTTGACACGATAGGGACAAGTTAGCAAAACTTCAGAAGAGAATGTCAACCACCCTAATGTACTGCAATTTTTGCATATACCAACAAACAACACATGGNACAAGGGGCATTGTTATATCCATTCCAATTGCCCCTTCTGAGAAAAAAGTTTTAGAAAGCAATATACAATTAACTCATTGACAAAGTAAGTTGTGAAACCAGTAGCTCATTGGGACTTAGAATTTATAAAGGGATAAAATGTTAGTAGATGTATTAAAACCCATCTAGATGCAATAGTTTTAAAGAAAATCAAGAATTTAATTATAGATGATAAACTCCTAAGCTTTATAGCAGTTAATAACCAGAAAGAAATGAATTTAAAGAGTATATCCTTTGAGAAGAAGAATTGTTCTTTGCCAGTGCTCTAGCATCTTCTAGAGGAATTCTCAGAATGGTTTGGGTTGGAAGGGGCCTTAAAGACCATCTAGTTCCAACCCCCACTCATAATAATCTACATGGGAAACTAGACACTGGGATACATGGACCACTGTTTCACAGACAGTCCCACACCTCTCCATAAATTTGTGGTAAAGGGAACTAAATTATTTAATAATGTTATTAGGCACAGGAAATAAATTTGTCATTGTCAACAACAGGGTTGGCACATGGTACTTTAAGTTTCATGACCTACTCTTTTTTTCCTCACCCCCGTCCCCTCTTGATTTTAAGATACTTTTCCATATTCAGGTACCAGACTTCATGACAAAAGTTTACAAAATTCAAAGCAATTTAATACGAACTATCCCTTGTCATCTGTTGATTAATAGAGCACTGCAAACCTGCCGTGCAGCAGAAGAATTCTGCCCTGAGTTGTCAGTACTTGAAGGTCTTATTTTACCACACTATTAATGAATTGAGAATCGAGGCATGGCAAACTATTTTCTGAACTTCAAATTGGAGAGATTCTGCAGCCCTTAAAATTCTACCAATTTAAGCTACAGAAGAAAGAAAGGAAGAAAGGACAGAAAGGATGGGGAAGAAAGGACAAGGAAAGGAAAGTACAGGACAGGAAAGGAAGAAGGTACTTTTAAAACATGTTCCTATGTAGTAAGAAGCCTTCTGAAATTCATATTAATAGCCTTTCTCAGGATACTAAGTCTTCTATTGCAATGTGACATTAAACGTGCAAAGTTCATTAAGCAAGGGAGAACCCCAAACCAAACTAAGAAATATTCTATAGCTATATACTTAGTGAAACAGTCCAAAATGCTCAAAACTGGGAAAGGGGATTATTTAAAAGCAGAGTTGTACTGAAAAAGAATGGCTTCCTACCACAAATTTGTAAAGTGGACTTGTAATGAATGCCATTTCTTTTTAAATATCTGAAATTGAGGGGGAGACTAAAACTTGGAGGTGAGGGATTAGGAAGACCTGAGAAATTATGGTGTAAGATTATTTTCTTATGTGTCCAAGTGCTATTTTGTACAATGAATGCACCACATGGAACCCTGGCAGAGATTTAGGCACCAAGTTCTATTTTCTTTAGCTGTCAGGGCACTAATTTCTGTAAGTAAACGACAACCCTTTACACATCACTAACATGCCTTGATGAGACAGAGAAATGGATGCTTTCTCTTTCTGTGTGTGGCTTCCTCCCTGCTTCTTCTCTCTGTTTCACTACATCTCCGTATTTCCAAAGCTTTCTTTATTTTGCCTTTCAACATTGCTGTGAAAGCCTCATCAAGAAGAAACTGTTTTCCCATGACTTTTTGAAGGAATAAGACCAGCCCCATGTAGCATTACACAGACATAAGAAATGTCATTGCTGCTCACGGGCTCTCCTTCACTACACTGAATCAACACAGGAAGTGTAAGTAAATGCAAATTGCTCTTACATGTAAGAACTCTGATAAAAGAGAAGGCCAGTAATGGCTTTTTGAGCATCGTGCTCTTGTAGAGGGTGCCCTCATTAGATTCCCAAGTAATAATATTCCTCTGCACTTCATCAAGTCTGAATGCATGTAATTAATTCGATTTTCATAATTTTGGCCTCTCATAACCGTGACCATAATAAGACTGACACGTAAAAATTATGTGATAACCAAGGTTTCAGATCTTCACAAACCTGATTGAACACCTTTGCACAAGACTGCCTGTACACCGCGAAAGGGTTGAAGACAGGATGCTCCTCTTCGCCCTGGAGTGTCAAAGGCAGGCACTGGCTGGAGGCAACACCAGCTTCAGAAGAATTCTCACAAGACAGCTGCTCTTTCAAATACTCCTTTTCGAAGAAAAGACAACCACAAAACAGCATATGCCACCTAGTTTTCCACGTGAAATTAGCCTAAGTTTCAAGCATACCTTTACCGTGTGCTTGGCAGAAATTCCTTACCTTAGAGAGTCCTCTTTCACAAAATAGAAACCTTTTTACAAGTAAAACTGTTCTACAGCAAACAAAAACAACCTCCGGGAACATCCATCCAACTGAGGCAAATCAGAATAATCTAAGCTTTTGTTTAGAAATTGTAATCAAATTATGTGTATCAGTTCTCATTTAATATGCATATATATGTTAGGTACATGTGGGAGTGAAAAAACGCATTGGAACAGCTGGTAGAAAGCATTCATGATGGCTACTGTACCATTTATTTTACATGTTGAATGTATACACGAATCCTTAGAGTTATTTTTTGGGTATCATTAAATACTTACTACACGTCTATAAATCAATTGTTTGATGAACACATTCAAACCAGTTGTTTAAACACAGGAAATACATACCCGCCTACTCTTCAAACCTATTTTTAATTGTTTAAGCATTCAAAGACTAGAAGTCATTTATGATTTACATGGTAATTTTAGAAACTATACTGCAACAGACGCATGATTATTTTGGCCACAATCTTTTTCTGTTTTCACTTCTTAAACTACTATGTAAATAAATCATCATTGCATGCCAATAAACTGTTTTGATTAAATAGAAGTGTTTTAGGAAGAGCTAGATAATGAAACACTTACAGATCTATTTGCTGGAAGGACTACTGTGATTAAACAGTTTATTGTTATTAAAATTAAGTCAGCAAGGATAGGACTGCCATAACATTGAGCAAGTACTCAAGGTGAGTCTTCATTAAGATGGGTACTACCTAGTTGCAGTACTACTGAGATGATAATAGACTTCAGATGCAGGTGAGGGAACGTGTAAAATACCTGCCAAGGTACCCTGTGCTCCTCAGTGGGTCTTTCTAAGAGAGTAATTTCATCATCGGCTTAAAATGATCCAACTGTGGCCTGGCCTGAAAGGCACAGAGTTCCCTCCCAATCCACACAGACTGTAGCTGCTTCTCCCTCGTGCTGGCACTAGCATATGTTGTGAAATCAGCCAGAAAAAGAGAAAGGTTTCACAGCCAGATAAACAAGCCGCACGGTTTCCTCCTACCAGTACAAAGTGTGTGTGGGGTGGGGGTGGGGGCTACGAGTGGGAAAGCAGAAGGGCAAGAGGAAGAGCAGGACTGCTTCTCCATGTGGGTTGCAGCCAATTGTCAGGACTGCTTAAGGCAATCACAAAATCGCCCCAGTGTATTTGCGGGGAGGTAAAAAAAAAGATTAAAAAAAAGAAAAGAAAAAAAGAAAAAAAAAGAAAGGAAAAAAAAAAGAAAAAAAAAAAGAAAGAAAAAAAGGAAAATGAAAAAGGAAAAAGAAAAAGGAAAAAGAAAAAAGAAAAAAAGAAAAAGGAAAAAGAAAAAAAAAGGAAAAAAGAAAAAAGAAAAATAAAAAATAAAAAAGAAAAAAGAAAAAAGAAAAAAGAAAAAAGAAGTCAGACCTCTTTTGCTTTAAGACAACAGTGTGATCCAGCTGTGAAAACACACCCAGAGCTTCTTATATTTTCTCAGACTACAGAAACATCTGGGGTTTTCTCCCATTCATTGGTGACTTCGTGCCATAACAAAGATGTAAAAATCACGGTGAATGGGGCTATTTAAAAGCTACCTCTGCACATTTACCACCTTACTGTTAAGTGTACTGACTTCCATGCACACAGGCTTTCACAAAACCTGCAGACATCCCTAAAGCAACCCATCCCTCTGGGTGTCACAGAGACAGCAGAAGCAGATGCTTTTCCTACAGGAACATGGGAAAGGGACTGGTCACCACAGAGTACATTTAAGAGATGATCTGTAAAGGTCCATCCCTTCCAACCTAAAGCATCCTATGATTCTGCTCTATTTTATCACTCTGGTAATGACCTGTGTAAAGCTGCTACCTGACACAAGGACCTGCTCCTGCTCAACAACACAGTTTGTCCTGTCCTAACAGACAACAAACTGGTGGTTTTCTTTCCATTGAGGAAAGTCTGGAAGAACCCAGCTGCTTCTGCCTGTGTGAGGTGCTGAGGTAAATCCATGGGTCCATCAAAGAGCAACGGATGTCTGCCCAAAGTTGCTGCAATTTTATCGTGAGAAGGGAATGAGGAATTCCCACGTCCAGCCTTCAGAGATGGAGAGCATGGACTGCAGATATAGCACATGTCCACTCTTGAGGGTTGGCTAAGCAGCTAGCTGAGGGTGGTGAAGCTCTGGCACAGGGTGCCCAGAGAGGCTGTGGAAGCCCCGTCCCTGGAGGTGTTCAAGACCAGGTTGTATGGGTCTTTGGGCAACCTGGTCTAGTGAGGGTGCCCCTGCCCATGTCAGGGGGTTGAAACTAGATGGGCTTTGAGGTCCCTTCCAACCCAAAGCGTTCTATGATTCTATGCTGTAGAGATACTGGAAATCAGTGTCCATGTTTGGTAGGATTTGAACATTTGGAGTGATCTACAGCTCAGCTTCTAGTACAGGCATTCTTCTGTCTTGGGAATATCATGGATTTATGTTTTGACAAAGGGACTTAATCAACAATGCTAATACTAAATGATTGCTTTAGTATAGTACATATTGTAGACACTGAGTGGTCTGTGTTTCAAATATATGAAAATAAAGAGAAATGACATCATGTTTATAAACATGTGAGCTATATCCTCTCTATCAATGACTGGGCATGAAACCAAGCAGACAGAATATTATTGAGCCTGACAGCTCAGGAGAGCTAGTTTCTCTTTGGTAGTCATTAGTCAAAAATGCTTTTAAAAATGATATTTTTTTTTCAATAAATACATGAAGAACTATAGGCTGTTTTGACTTCCAAAGTACCTATTATATAACATCATAGGTCTATTTCCAAGAACCTATATCCCTTTTCCCCTGCTCTTCTAAGGAAAATTGAGAACAACAATTTTCTGTCTCATCATTTTGTTCTCTATTCACACGCAATTATTAAGCAGGGTAGCAGAAAGATCTCCAAACTAATTTTAAGAACATGATCCCTTGATAGTCCAAGGAGTCTCCAAACAAAAGGATGGACCTTTGAACAGATAATCAAGTCTCTTTCTTGGTAGTCAGGCACATTAAACATAATCTAGGTTATGAAAAATAATATTGAAAATTGCATTACCATAATAACGTGCTAAGCATTAAAGTGTTTTGCAATGGTTTCAAAGGCAATTTGAAGGAACATGGTTAAAATCCTTCAGCGAGTCAAGCTGGTCAGGATTTTTTTCTTCTTCTCTTTCTTTAAAAACAAGACAGTTTTTTCCTCTGAGAAATGTTCTATGTTTAACGAAGCTCCTGCTAGCTGTAGAAATTTAAGGAGAAACACCTGGGATGTGGCAAGTCAGTCTAAAGTCCCTCTTCCACCTAATTCTCTCAGCCTCTTACCTCCTATTGGAGCTGCTCCACTTTGTATAAATAACCAAATACTCACAGGAGTCAGATCTTGGATCAGGGTCTCCAGAACCCAATACAGACTTTCTACCCCTTCCACTAGGGTACGATTCTATTTTTGAATCCTAGAAGTTACAGAGTGGATTTTTACAGCAATTTCTACGAGGAGAAACAACTCCAACGGGGAAAAGGAGAGAGCTCCATGCAGGTAGCTGATGGTCGAGCAGTTTGTGGGAGATGCAGACTCCATTCTTTGGTCTAAACCAGGCAGAATAAACATTTGAGCCTGCGTATCTTGTCCCCTCGGTGACTGCCCTAACTACTGGATTATATGCTATTTTCAGAGGTCTTGCTCATCATCTTTTCCTCACTCCGTTACACTTTTGAGTAATCCTGAATGTGCTTCAGGTGAAAAGGTTTTGTTTGAACTGCATTACAGTAATAATTTTCACTTCACTTCCTGAACCGTTTAATTGTTTGAGATGAAACTTGAAAAGATTCTGTATTGTATTAATGTTAGGTTGCCATCTCTACATGCATGCTTACATTGCTTCTAAAGCCTCCAAACGCAGATGTATAAAGGTGGATTTTAAGCCTATACTTAGGAATTAAACACTTGATCTGATTTTCAGAAGCACAGTGCCAGCGCTGAGCTGCTCTTGGTTGCCATCCTACAGGCACAACTGCCCGACTGGGGTTGGGTTTGGGTGTTGTTTTTTTTCCTTTCTTCTTTTTTTGCTTTTTTCTTAAGAAAAATCTTGGCCCGTGTCTGTATTTGTGTTATTTTGCATTTTATTATCAATACTTCTGTACACTCGCAAGAATCTCCACAGCACCTGCTAAATGCATTCAAGGAACAGCAATTTAGCGATTGGAGCTCATAAACAGAGCTTTCTTAATTAAGCCGTGTAGGTCTGTGCTACCACGCGATTCAAATAAACCCCTGCTTATTTCAGTGCGTAAAATCAGAATGCTTTTGGTAACTCGGGGCAATTTGGTACTGCCTTGGAAATAACGAGGTAATCCTTTTCCCTTGCCCAAGTTCCTCGCCGCAGCAAGCAAATCTAAATTTGTTTGTTGGAATTTCCAAAGCACTTCAGCCCGACGACGCAGTTACCTGGATTCGAGTAAGGTTTGCTTCATGTGGTTGCATTTACAGCCCCGTAGGGTTTGCTTGTTTGTTTGTTAAATTAGGAGAACTGATTTACCGCGTTTAATCTTACTTTCTGCAACAGTCAATTTTTCAATGCCCTTGCTGATTATTTTTTTTTGGGGGAGTGTTGTTTATTTAAAAAAAACAATCTTCAAACTCCTACGATGCACCTACGCCCTACAATATGAATCCGAAGGAAGTTTATGAACTGTTTAAGTACATAAATAAAAATCTAGGCTGTTTCCCATAAAACTAATCTCTTCTGCACAAGTGAAAGACACAAGTGCAGAAGAGCCTAAACCGAATGGATTCTATTACAAGACAATATAGGATTTCATATTGACTTTAAGGAGCATTATCACCTCCTTGACTAACCCTTAGCTGCCAGCAGACGCTGCCTCAGGCCAGTACACACCTAATTGCTCGGTAAAAAGGCCGTTTCCCTACCTCATTGAGCCGGATGATGTGATAAATTTGCCTCAGGTACTCGCTGCCACCTGGTTTGTGGCAGATATCCAGGACCATCATGTTTATTTTCTGCTCAGTGAGTCCAAGCGCAATACCTCCTTCCTCTGCCGTCGCACCTTCTACTGGGACTGAGGCACTAGAATATTGAAACAGATGCGAATATTCTTACATTCCTATTAATACACTTATTTTTCGGAACACTAAACCATCCTAAAATACACGTTAAAAAAAAAAAACCAACAACCCACCCCAAAAATGCATGTTAAAAACCCCCAAACGTTTGGCTTGCACAAATAATACTGCTCATACATCTCTGACGCCTTGGCAGAAACACATGATAAATGCTAAATGACTTCTTTTTATTACAGAAATGTTAATGATTTTAATCTGCGAGATGAACACGTAAAACATCCCTTGCTTTAAGGACATGCAAGGAGCAAATATTTTTTTATTTTATTTTCCGCCGGAGAAGTATCTTTGCTATGAGGAATGGCATTTGCATTCGATCTTTTGTACATTTTTCTGTGCCTGTCGCTTCACATATTAGAGCCTAATTAACATGTCAGAAAGGTAGCCATTACTCTAAGTATAGGTTAGAAGTTTTAAATTGAAGTCTTTTTCTTCCCACTGGGATGATGGTAACCATTTTGAAGGTACCTATTTGCCACTTGTTGCACTTTTTGCCCTGTACTGTTCCTTCTTTTTTTTTTTAATTTCCTTTCCTTTTCTTAAAAGTATTTGTGTGGAGCTGAAGAAAAAAAAAAATCTGAAAGTTACAAGCAGAAAATACTCGAAAAAGTTGAATTCAGAACTCTGACTGCTGTCAGGCTACTCTCCGCATGCAAACGCGACCCACCAGCTCTGGGCTTGGTAGTGTACATCGGGAAAGCATTAAGAAAGAAAAGAATAAAAGGACTAAAACTAAATATTTTCCTCAAATATTACAGCTGCAACACGGAGAGACATATGCTGGCACCTTGACACAAACGTGTCGAGAACTTGAAAGACCAACAGAATATATTATCCCCTCCAGTGTCATTATTGGCTTCATTTAAAATCTGCAGAAGAGGCGATCTGAAGTTAAAAAGCTCTATTTTTTAATTTCTGTTTTTGTTTTTTAGAATTTTTTTGTTTTTTAGAACCCCCCCCCCAAAAAAAAAGTCAGTCAGCTGCACGATGCTGCTTGCTGTTGAAAGTTTATCCCTGCTGAAAGTTGCTGTGTGTGACCCGCAGCTCACTTAAACGCTACACAGCTGCTGGGCATTACCGCTGGTATTGCTTCCACATGCGGCTTCAGCACGTCCAACAGAGCAAATAGTTTCAAAATACAAACTATAATTTTGTTCTTTGCTGAGTGGAAGTAAGTGATACTCTGTTATTACGGTGCGTTTTACTGAAAAGCTTCGAAGAAATCGATCTTTAAAATTAAGGCACACTTAAGGCTGGTCTTTGGATGCCACACGTAGGCGCAGCCTGGATTTCTCGTCAAACTTCTTAGCGACTTGACATTGAAAAAGTTGAGGACCTCTGACAAAGGGAGTGTATCAGTGTCAGCACCCAAATTGTATCCTTTCCTGTCCGTCACTGTGCAGGTGACGCAGATGATTGGATTCAGTCAGTGCTATGATTAATGAGTTCCTCTCCGGATTCGGGACTGCCTATCAATCATGTCATTAGGAGAAATGTGCCCTGAAAGAGGCAGACCTCAGCCAAGGAATAACTGCATTCATCTTAATCTGTATATGCAGCCAGCCAGCCAAGTCAGGGTCACCATGATGAAAAACAATAATCTTCAACTCGACAAATTACTTTGCAAAGAACAGACATTTCTTTTCTTCTCTGGGCGCGTGTTCTTCAGAATCCAATGTGACTGTTTACAGCTCTGGTGCTGCTGTAAAGTGAAGGTTATTTTAATGAATAGCAACGCTCCCAGGCAGTACACAAGACAGGCAATGCATACAACTGCCACCTTTGAGCCCCTCATCGAGGATTTCTTTATTTGGTTTTTGGTGGTGTGGGGTTTTGGTTTTTTTCTAATAGTTTTTCCTAAAAACTAAGTTAAATCTGTATCCCACGGTGGAAGAACTTGTATAACATTTTGACTTTTTTATGTCCTGATAACAATGATGTAACAGAAAAATCAAGCAAGACCTGGGCTCATAAAGATCCAGCTCACTTCAAAGATGTTCCCAGAACTGTATGGGTGAAACTCAAATACATCTCTGGATTCTATTGTTTTTATTTGCTTCCATACACTGTATCTATCAAATGACAAAAGGTCTACAAATATTACTCACTAATAACAATTTGTATATAAACACATGTGCATATATTTGCCACCAAAATACTTTAATTATGGAAAGGTTACGGAGAACATAATTTTACGTAGACTTTGATTTTCTAACATAACCATTCCCATTTAAAAAACAAAACCAAAACCCACCAAAAAACCCTCACGTAAACATCACGAGTCTCCTTGAAGATTTGCTTTTAGTTCAGTACATGACCATTACTTAATTTAAATGATATTTGAATTTCAGCTTCAACATAACAGTTTTACAATTCTCCTATTTAACATGCTATCTCTACATTGCATCCCTCAGCTGGCTAGAATATTTTTTTTTTGTTCCCCCCAGAAACTGACTCATGGTATTTGAACATAAAACAGAAAATTAAGTGTTATGCTAGACTCCTGTTGCAGAAATCCCACTGAGAGTCAGGGGACCTCGTTTCACTACTGCACCGTATAACTACTCACTTGGAGAAAAAGATGCATTCTGCAGTTTCTTAAGCTTAATAATTAGGACCTCTATTCACACACTAGTTCTCACTTTGGCTGACACCACACACATGCAGAAAGCCTTTTCCCACACTCATTTCCTGCTGCCTGATACCTAATGGATAATACAGCATTCCTGTGGTAGATCAGAAAAAGTGAGCAGTATATTGATTTTAAATTCTCAGCTTCAGAAGCACAAACACTAAAGTTTTAGGTTTTAGATGTTATCCACTGTATTGTTTCACCCTGCATTTGCATTTTTTTAAGAAATACCTATTCTCCCAGTGACATCAGAAGCTGTATTATGGAAGCATTCTGTTAAGTATCAATTTACACATTATCATTATGGGCTTTTTTCCTTGGACTCTTTCTGTCACCGGCATCTGGCTTCAATCTTTTAATCACTGGATTAGAGCTTGTAAATTAGTATTAAATGGAAATGTAACGATTACAAAGGTCAACGTGAATGAGCATTCCTGTTACGCTATTGCTGCTTAGTGCTACTCGCATTAGACTACTCAAAGAAAGAGAATACTGTCCCTGAAAGAACTGGATGAAAATCTGTTCAGTGGTATCAGTGATTCCAACCTACAATCACAATATTTGCATTTGTTTATATGGATAATTACTGTCAGGATAGCAATGACTCCAACCTTCAAGAATATTCATCAAAAAAAAGCAATCTTACTTTCAGTAGTCAAGATATTAAGTCACAAAATTCCAAGACATCTAATATTGGAAAGCTGATGAATAGTATTGTTACAGAATGGTACAAGACTTCAACAGTAAAACTGGACTAGGAGCACACTGATATGTACACAACTCCTTGAAAAATCTTTATAAGGATTTAAAACACTGGGACCTTAATGTCAAATCAGCAGGGAAGGTTGATGCTTCCTCAGAAAGGCACAGCAGGGTACTGTCCTTGTCCTGTTTTGATATATCCTACCTGCCCTCAGGGTTTGTTATGTTTTAAAATGAAGTATGCTTACTTTTTAATCACAGATGAACACTGAAGGCTTTCCATAGCCCCTCTTAATTTAATCACTATAGCAAAACTAATTTATAAATACAT
>VZTU01000959.1:172-22693 GCA_013400835.1 Zapornia atra
GCTGAGCTCCCAGCTCCCTTGCAGGACAGCCTGGCTGGTGCTGGCCATGGGGCTGAGCTCCCAGCTCCCTTGCAGGACAGCCTGGCTGGTGCTGGCCTTGACCTCAAGCTCCCGCCTGTCCAGGGGCCCAACCCAGCTGGTGTTGGTCACCACCCAGCCCTCACCACTCACACAAGTGGCAGTGGTGGTGTTTCTGGCCACGAGGTTGCCCTGCCATGTCTCCTAGATGGCCACCCAGGTCCTGCGGTGCACAGGGCTGCGCTCCCCATGCGACTGGAAGGACACAGAGTAGTCGCCCTGCTGGGAGCTGCCATCCGCCCTGCTGCCACGGAGCAGAGGGTACCCTGCTTCCACATCGCACTGTTGGCTGGCGATGTCGATCAGGGCGCGCACGAATGGCCTGGTGCGGCTCTGGAGGGAGGCCTGCAGTGTCCTGGCCGGGCAGTCTGGATTCAGCCCAAAGACAGGCAGGCTGCACAGGACCATGTGCTCCAGCATGAGCGCCTGCGAAGGGTCTTCCCGAAAGAGGCGCCCCAGCTCCTGATGCAGCCAGGGCCGCAGGCGCTCGCCGAGGTGTGGGTACGTCAGGAAGATGTGTGCCCAGTCTGAGGGGTAGAAGTTGCCCACCGTCTCTAGACTCCAGTCCTGTGGCGACTCCTCCCTGGATTCTTGGAAGGACTCTTGGAACTCGTCCCCCTGCAGCGAGTGCCGGATGGCCGTCACAGGCCTCTTGCAGAGGGGGCATCGGCCTTGATGTCTGTGCACTGCCTGACGCAGGTGAAGCAGAAGCGGTGGAGGCACGGCACGGTGCACGCCACGTTGTCCCAGGCGCCGAGGCGTATTGCGCAGCGGTGCTCTGCACCCGTGGCCATGCTCAGCACGAGCCGGGGTGTGCTGGGGAGACCTGCTGGGGATATTGGAGCTCTCCTCTCCGAGGCTGCAGCGGCGAGTGTCCCGCGGCAGAGGGAAGAGGCGGCACGGTCACTGCCTGGCCCAGGGAGGAATGGCTCTGGAATGCATTGTAAGAAAATATTACCGGAGGGGTAAGGCTGTTGTAAAGGAGGGCAGTGCTTGCTGATGGGAATGATGTTGAGTGAGGCAGTTCGTGCCCGTTAGCCTGTACGGTAATTTGGGTTCCTTGAGCTGTGATGTGCAGTCCAGAAACAACTGCACAGCTGACGCTTGGGGAAGCACCATATGCTTGCTCTAGTTTGTCTTCTCCCCTGGGCATCTATCTGCCTTGGTCCTGTTTGGGGCAGGGTCTGCTGGGAGCTTTGGTGCAACCCACTGGGGCCACTGGTATTGTGAGGGCTGAAGCAGGGGGGTGAGCGTGGGGTTTCTCATCTCAGTTGTAAGTAACAACCAAAATCTTAGAGTCTGTGGCTGTGAGTGATGGGTGTTGACGTCTAGATCCTGCTCACTCTGCAGAAGTCAAATCCAGCTTCTCAGGCAAGCATCCCAACATCCCAGTCTGCGTCACCCTGCTTATGGCATTCCTGATGTTCCCAGCCAAAGGTGGAAAACCACAGTACAAAACTTCTCCTTTGTTTCCTCCAGCCTCCTGCCTGAGGGCCAGAGCCCCCAGCAGAGCTCTCGAGGCACTCAGCCAGCGAGAGCATTTGCTTCTCCGACAGCCTCGGCGCTCGCTTCTGGTGCCGCTTGAAGCTTTTCAGCATCGCAGGACTGAAAGGGAATTGATTCTTTCTATTTTCATCCCTGCCTTCAGTCCTGAAAAGTAGGACAGAGACTCAGCGCACGATTTTTGGCACCACAGAGCGGTTTCAAAGCGGGAGCGCAGAATCTGTGAACAGATTACAGAACTCTTTCTAATGTCAGTGTATAACTTGGATCTCGTTCCTTAGATTATCTTTGCCTCTGCTGAGCTGAGGTTGTTTCTATAATTCTGACTTGAAATGCAGACGTGCTGTAGCTGGTGGAAACTTCACTGAGAAGGTGCTCAGGAGCCGTGGGGAGGTGAAGGACAGCTAGGAATGCCTGGCAGAAACCATGAAGTTTTTTCTGCACCTTTCAATTCAGGCCTGCCCTTGGGCCTGGAATGCATTTGGAGCCAATCATCTGTCTTGAGCAGTGAGTCCTGCTGCCTTTGCAGGTGTGTTTTAACCAAAGCCTTTCTGAAGTAGATCTGAATCTTCCCTGGAGTTAGCTGCCTCACCGAGGGAGTTCAGGACCGTGCCCTCCTTTCCACACGCTCCCCGCGGGCACTGTGTGGGCTGCGTGTCACTTTGTTTAAGCTTGATGTGGTGCTGGGGAATAGGTCAGGAGAGGCCACACTTCTGGATTTTTCTGTCTCTGTTCTTGTGGGCCATTAAAATAAGTTTTCCGTGACTGTAGAAGTGGATGTGAAAGAGAAAGAAGACAAATGCTCAATGGAAGCGTGCTCGCCAGCTGTAGCTGCCCGACATGAGGCTTGCAGGGGCAAGTGCTTAGTCATAGCAGTGATGTGAGCCTGACATTTTTCTGCAAGACACAGTGGATCACAAGCCCTCGGAGCTCAAAGAGCCCTAGAATAAAGCCTCAGTGCTTCTGTACACCTTTGTGGCGTTGCAGAGGGGGCTGGAGATTGTCACGCGTGAGCATTTTGGCTTTGCTTTGTCACAGCGGTTCTCAAGCCATTGGAAGTTTGAGTCGGAGCCCCCTTGGTAAGCTCCCCAATCCTGTGACAGGCAGAGTGTTTCATCTGATCCAGGGCCGTGTAAAGCTTCAGTAACACTGTGGTTTTATTCACATTGATGATCTAATTTACCTCTCCTCATCCCTCAAAAAAAACCCAACCCTTTATGCCAGAGTAATGGCAGAAAGGAGCTGCACAGGGAGGAACCTGCTGCTGTGGGGCTGTGCAGGGGAACGGGCTGTGAGCTCTGTGTTACCCTGACTGTGGTTACTTTCTGGAACAGAAGCCCCTTGGCAGCCCCATTTTCCACACTCACTTGAGTGCCTGTGTGGCAGAAAGCCCTTTCGCATGTCCTTTAACTAAACCCCAGGGACACCTTTCACTAGAGCAGGGTGCTCAGAGCTTCATCCACACCAACCTTCAATGCCTCCAGGGATGGGGCCTCCACCACTTCTCTGGGCAACCTGAGCCAGTGTCTCAACACCCTCAGAGAGAGGAACTTCTTCCTGAGGTCTCATCACCCCTAGTCCTATCACGCCCTGCCCTTACAAACACCCCTGCCCAGCTTTTCTGTAGGTCCTTCAGGGACTGGAAGGGGCTCAGAGGTCTCTCCAGAGCCTTCTCTTCTCCAGGCTGAAGCAGCCCAACTCTTTCAGCCTGTCTTTATAAGAGAGGGGCTCCAGCCCTCAGGTCATCCTTGTTTGTTGTTGTGTTTCTCCTCTTCTGATAAAGATGGACCTGTACTTTGTGGTACCTTTTGGAGCAGTCATTATGGTGAATTTGTGGTGCATCGTGTTATTTAAGCTGGATTTGGCACTGTGGAAAGGAGAGGTGGCTCTTCTGGGTTTTCTAATTGTTATGATTTCTCTAAATCAGCTTTGTTGAAAGCTGCCTGAGGTGGGAAGATGCTGTTTGGCACCTTTGGTACTTGTTTGCAGACGGTTGGTTTGCTGGGCAGTCTGTGCTGGCCACAGAATGAAATCAGTGTCCCTAGGAAAGTGTTTCCAAATGGAATTCTCATGAAAAGCACTTTCAAAAGGGCTTTTGGTAACACAGCTCTTCGGTTTCACAGTTGAATAGGAACAAAGTGTTTAACTAGAGCCCAGCCTCGGAAGATTAGCTCGGTGTGGGTAATAGGCTGAAGCATTTAGAAGGATTATAGGAAATACAACACTGCAGAGTGACTGTGGCCCCTCAGCATGGGAATTGCAGTAGCTGTGGGCAGCACCGAGCTGGATGGAGTAGTCAGGTCCATGTTTGCACTGTCACCAGGAGGTGATGTTGAGCTGTGATCCTGCCTGTCCCATGGCTGAGGGTGTTGGTTTTGAAACTGGAATCATAGAATGGTTTTGGTTGGAAAAGACCTTCAAGATCATAGAGTCCAACTATCTATCCAGCCCTACTAGACCATGTCACCAAGTACAACATCTACTCTTCTTTTAAATCCCTCCAGAGATCGTGACTCAGCCACCTCTCTGGGCAGCCTGTGCCAATATCTGACAACCCTTTCAGTATAGAAATTTTTCCTAATATCCAAGTTAAACTTTCCCTGATGCAGCTTCAGAGCATTTCCCCTTGTCCTGTCACTAACTACTGGGGGAAGAGACCAACCCCCACCTCACTGCAACCACCTTTTAGGTAGTTGTGGAGAGCAATGCGGTCTCCTGTTCTCCAGACTAAACACCCCCAGCTCCCTCAGCTGTTCCTCATAAGATTTGTCTTCCAAGCCCTTCACCAGCCTTGTAGCCCTTCTCTGGACATGCTCAAGCATCTCAATGTCCTTGTAGTGAGGGGCCCAAAACTGAACCTAGTACTCGAGATGCAGCCTCACCAGCGCTGGGTACAGGGGAAGGATCAGTTCCCCACTCCTGCTGGCCACACTGGTCCTGATGCAGGCCAGGATGCTGTTGTCCTTCTTGGCCACTGGACACACTGCTGGCTTGCGTTCAGCCGGCTGTTGGTCTGTTTAGGTCCCTCTTCTCCAGACAGCTCTCAAGCCACTCCTCTCCAAGCCCAGAGCTTTGCATGGAGCTGTTGTGACCCAAGAGCAGGACTTGGCACTTGGCCTTGTTAAACCTCATGCCACTGGCCTCAGCCCATGGATCCAGCCTGTCCAGGTCCCTCTGTAGAGCCTGCCTACCCTCTGGCAGACTTTAGTGTCATCTGCAGATTTGCTGAGGACACATTTGACTCCCTCATCCATGTCAAACAGATGCAAAGTAGGCAAATACGGTCCCCTTGAGCGCCAGGTTTAGGCCCTCCACAGTGCAGAGCCTGCAGGTCTGGTGAGTAATGTAATGTTAGTTAAGGGGGGTAATTAATGGTTTCCCAGAGCAGATGCAGAGACAGACATTCGGGTTCGGTACGATGGCACAGGGGGATTGGAGGCTGCTAAGAGAGGTGGAGTGTGTCTTTCTGGGGACGGGGACGGTTCCACAGCAGGTTGGAGCCCAGACTTCTCCAAGAACAATGGGAGGTTTCTTGGCAGAGGAGGTAGGGAGCAGTGCCTGGGTCAGAGGGGTGGAACTGTGCTCTCAAACACCGTTTGCGAAAGAGAAATGCTTTTATCCCCTCTGCCCTGCACAGAAGTGTTCTGGTGAGTTCATCTGAAACAGTGGGCAGGTAGAAGACTTGAGTGGTAGGAACCCAAGTCTCAGCTCAGTGTCTTGCTTGGGGACAGGTTTCATGACTCTGGGTCTGCAAGTACAGGAGAGGTTTTGGGGCCTTTGGAGAATGAGACTCTTGGAATCCCAGGAAGCTTTTGAGATAGTCGGTATTTTAGCCCTGGAAGGTCAGTTTTCTTCCTTGTGGCCTGAAAAGCCTTTTGTGTAAGCTTAAGGGGGGGAACTTTGCTTTGCTTTGAGGTTGTTTGGAGCATTGACCCAGTTGTCTTTAAGACCAGGCAGGCTCTGTACTGCAGACCCTGTAGGCATGTACTGAAGTCCCCGGCAAAGCGCTGTGACCTTCCTGAGTCCTGTCACAGCTGGAGGTGGGAGCAGTGGGGAGGGCAGGGTCCTTCTCACAGGGACACGTTTGACCCACAGCTTCAACGCTGTGGCTCTGTTCTGGCCTTACAACAGAGGCACCTAATCAATGTCTCTGCTTCTCGTTACTGCTTAGAGTGATTAACTGGGATTAACTGGGCCGGGTGGGCTCACTGCTCGCTCAATGTCTGACCGTGAGAATGAGCAATTTGGCTTTCTCACAGAGCAAACTCCATCCCTAGGACAAGGGGTCAGAAAGTTTGCATTTGCTTCGCAGGCAATTAATGATCCTCACCTAATTTAGAAACCTCCCAGTGTTCTTGGAGAAGTCTGGGCTCCAGCTCGCTGCCTTTTTTGCAGTGTGGCTTCTTCTCCAAACCCTCAATCCAAAGCGCCGGCGGCTGTGCCAGCAGGTCGGGCTGTGCGTCGCTGGGCAGCGGGGTGTGTTTGCAGGGCTGGGTGGATGGGGGCTACAGGAGCCTGTAAAAGCCAGGCTGCGCTGTGGGGATGAGCACACCAGATGCTGCCGACTGCGCTGTGAAGTCTCTGTAGCCCTGCGTGATGGTGACACTGGAGCGGAGACAATTTTGCATGTATAGATGTCTGGGAAGCACTCTGTGCTCCTCTGACACCGTCCCTGGGAAAGGCGGGCGGTTGCATGGGGACAGGGGGTGTAGAAGTTTTGCCTGTGTTTGGAAAACCAGCTCCCTGCCAGTCATGGGGACAGTGCTGGAGGCTGCAGGGCACCTCCAGTGTCAGCAGTGCTGCTGGAGCTCTGCCTTCCCCCTGCCCCAGCCCTTGCTGCCAGGTCCCAGAGCTTCTCCTACAAAGTGCAGCTGAACAGGCTGGGAAGGAGCCACCACCAGATCGCCACCCAGATGCCTGCGCCATGGTACCTGCCTGCTGGTGCCCTGCACTCTGCCCTTCTCCTGCCAGGCTCTTTCAGGCACACTTGGACAAACTCCTGTTTCCCTGCAGTCCCTGTCCCTGACCTCCCAGTTTGAGGGCTAACTTCTGCTTCCTGCTTTCTCCAGCCCTCCCCAAGCTACAGCAGCCATGCCTCCCCAAGTCCTGGATACCCTCATCGTACTCTCTGGGGTGGTGTTGCTCCTTCTCATGCTGTGTCACCCTCACTGCCTGGAATCTGAAGGTTGAGGTTTATTTTAACTCTCACCGTTGTACTGAATCTGGTGAGAGCTGCTTGGGGCGTTCTGCATGCTACCAGTGGTGTGTCAGTCACTGAAGCTCAGGTCTGCTGTTGATGAAGAGATGTGATTTTATATTGACTTCTCCCTTGGCTGGATGGACAAGTGTCTTTAAAAGGAACATGTTGCCTTTCTGTGAAAGAAAATCTAGGCTCTGTAATCTCAAACTCCAAGGAAATTTCAAGCTGGTTCTTAGCTCTGATCCCAAATTGATGTTCCCTCAACGTTGCCATGACTGCGGCAGAGTGACTCATCCCGTTGTGGTTAGCAATTTGCTTGTCTTACAAAGTCACCAGGGAAATAATTTCTCCCTATCTATACATACCAAGGCTGTAAGGTTTGCTCTAGCAAACAAGACAAATAATATTTCCTGGTAATAGGAGCAGCCAACTGGAAAATGAGACCAATCGGCTCTATTCTTAGTTCAGTCATTAACCTTGGGCATTTTCTTTAACTTAGCTGGAGCTCTCCTTGGCTGGCTGTAAAGCTGGAGAAGTTATAAATACAGAGATGATTTTAGTAAGCAATTAAAATTCTGACGTTTAAAGTGGTTCAGAAGTGTAAAATGTTCATCACACCTTCCAAAGCTGCTTCCAGAGTAACGTCTGGGTGTGGATATGCGTTGTCAGGTGAGCGCACGTGAGCTGGGAGGA
This sequence comes from Zapornia atra, assembly GCA_013400835.1. NCBI lineage: Eukaryota > Metazoa > Chordata > Aves > Gruiformes > Rallidae > Zapornia > Zapornia atra. The sequence goes on from VZTU01000959.1 coordinate 7,647, forward strand.
AGGAGCGCCCATGTGTGGAGGGTTATCTCCTGTAGGAAGGGCAATCCACCTCACAGTTTTTAGGAAGAATTCCCTCTTCCCCTCCCTGCTCCCTGTAGTTGGGGCAATTTTCTGTAGCTACACCTGGCACTGTTAATTAAAGCCCAGAACTGCCAATCTGGGTGTTATTACAGTGGTAACGAGCTGGCTCAGGTGATCATCAGCTCTCCTCCTGTTTCAGGCAAAGGGAAGTGGTTCAGATCCCATTTGGGATTTGTTGGGACCTGCCATGGTTCTGCCATCACTTGTTAACAGCAGCGATCGTGAGGCGTAAGAGGGGATGGACAACTTGGTCATGCAAAGAAGAGAAATGGAAGAAGATGGGTCACTGGGGAGATGGTTGGTGCGGCACCTTTAGGAATGCACAGTTATGGCTCTGGGACAGGAACTACTGACATGACTTTGTGTAGCTCTTACTCCTTGTAGCTTACTCCTTTAGCTCTTCCTCCTTGCTCTGCTGGCAGTCGCTCTGCGTTGGGAGCTGCCTCTTTGCTCTTCTCCCTTCCTTCTCCAGATGCTTTAAAAGTATTGGTGCTTATCACAGCTACAGAGTTTTAGGGTCCAGGTGATGTGCTTTATTTTTTTAAAGGCAGGGTGTGATCCTGATGGACATGCTGACCTGTATTGATGCTTACCTGGTCTTTTATTTGAAAGATGCCTGTTCATACAGGAACAGTGTGTCAGCCTGTCCCCAAACCCCAGGCAGCTGTTGCTGCTGCTTGGTTAGCTTCTTACAAGTTCCGAGGGCTCTTGTTGTGGTTTGGGGGGGGGGTTATGTCTTCCTGAAGATTAGTGTTATTTTGACCTCATTGTCTTTGTCTTGGGGAGAGTATCTTATCCCTCCATTAATTCTTCCTGCATTTAAATCTCTCTTTTCCTTCTGATCCTCATTCACACATGGCTTGTCAGAAGTGATGCTGTTTCCAAGTCTATCGCTCCTTGGTGCTGCCATCATTAGTCTTCTGCTGCGCCGCTTGAGGGGAGCTGCTGGTGATGGTGCCTGTCCCTGTTGAGATGCACTTGGCTCTTTGAATATCAGTTTATCACCATGTAAATCCTGTTGAAAAGAACCTGTCCCCTCAAAGGTACCAGGTGAACATGATTTGAGGGGGAAAGCAGTTTCTTAGACAGGTGGTTGTGATTCTGCGGGTGTTTAGTGTGTGTATTTCTCCTTTTCGTGTCTTCAAGTTGCAAATTGAGTCATTCATGGGGAACAGGTGGAAGCAGGGTGATGGGGGATCTGTGTGGGTACAGACTCCAGCCTTTTTGAGCCTTTAGTGCCCATGGGAGGTGGAGATGTGCAACATCCACGTAATGGGGAGACCGACTTAGAGGTGCAAGGATGCTGCAGAGAAGAGAGCGCTGCAGATGCAATTTGATGTTTCCCAAAATAATGGGATTTTTTCCCCCTTTTGCTCCCAAAGCAAGTTGGTTTGGTTTTGGTAAAATAAGGTAAAAGAGTTGAAGGCAAATGATCCATCACTGGATGTTACCAGGAGAGAAGCTGTGGTTATAAAACTGTGTCTGTATGGTTCAACTTGAGAGAACATCTCCCAAAAGTTTGAAAGTGTCCATTTAGATTTGTTATTTTTAGTACACTCTGCCTGACTGTTTGTTTCTCTTCTTTTTCTTTCCCCTTCTCTCCCATTGCTAGGTTGTGACTAGACTTATTCACTTGCTGGGCAAGAAGATTCTTGTCAGCCTTCAGCAGGGAGGTAAGACTCATTCCTGGACCACTCCCATTGATGCTGGTGCTTCCTTGGAGCTAGATTTCCATCATTAAATCTGGAAAGAGAAAGCACATACTTGAAAAGAGAATTTGTCACTAAATATTTTAGCTGTTGTCAGTGGTGATTTTATTATATATGTGTGTGTAGAGTTTGTTTTGGTTTTTTGATGGAGCAAAAGGAGTGTGGGAATGGTGTGATTTGCAATCATAGAATGGTCTGGGTTGGAAGGGACCCCAAGGATCATTATTATTTGCCTAGCAGCATCTTAGGTCTGAAATGGTATTAAAAAAACCAGACCCAAACAAAGAACCAACCCCAGACTGGAATGCAAACCACACATCAGCCAACACCCCCAGCAGCCACCAGCAGAGCAGCCAGACACAGGAGGCTCTGAGAAGCTGGTCATGTTTGCGCAGCTGAGGTAGAGTCAGACTGAGATTAGAAGCTCAGCATCCTGATTTACAAACCTGTCATAGAATCATAGACTGGGCTGGGTTGGAAGGGACCCCAAGGATCACAGAGCTCCAACCCCCTGCCACAGGCAGGGCCACCAACCTCCAGGCCTGGAGCTACACAAGGTTGCCCAGGGCCTCATCCAACCTGGCCTTGAACACCTCCAGGCATCCACCCCCTCTCTGGGCAGCCTGTTCCAGCCCCTCATCACTCTCTCTGTAAAATCTTCCCCCTAATATCTAATCTAAACCTTCCCTCCTTCAGCTTTAATCCATCCCCCTTGTCCTGCCATTGTGTAACCTTTTCAAAAGTTGATTCCCCTCCTGTTTGTATACTTCCACAGTTACTTTGCAGCTCCTTCAGGGGTTCTGTATTTTATTTTCAGACTCCTAAGCACTTATCTGGAGAGCTCCACATTTTCCCATCTTGGAGAAAAGTGGAGATAGGTGGAGATACACATTCCCTAGAGGAACTTTGTTGAAAAATGGGTATTTGGTTCCTTGACCAGAAATGTAACAAGTGAATATTAATTTATGGAGTATTTTGATACTGACAACAGGTTTTATTTGAGGGTTTTATTTAAGCTGATTCCTCCTATGGGCTAAATCAATGTCTGTCCCAAAATTGGGGCTGTTCAAAGGGATTCCAAGCTCCTTTCTATCTTTTTCTTACCAGGTCAGATAAATGCCTGTTGTATTTAACCTGCCCATGGCATCCAGATATTTGTAACATTGCCTGACTTTTACCCACACATCCTGTGTCAGCAGCTGAAAATGATGGAGAATTGATCTTCATCCCCTTACAAATGAAATATGTGGGAGCTCTTTCCTGTTACATGAGACTGAGGATGCCACGTTCATCATCTTGGGCTGAGCAGATCCCTGATCCGTTCCTGGCAGCCTGAGAGTTGAAAACAACAGAACAACACCTACCTTTCTGGGCTGGCTGGTGACACTATGGTTTGTTTTCTTTTCAAACAGGTCATCCTCTTGGATTACACAGCTCCAATAGCAAGTGGGATGCGGGAAATCCTGCCAGCAACCTCTCCACAGTAGCAATCATGCCGGTGTCTGAAGAGGTGCCGCTCACAGCTTTTACTCTGGAGCTCAAGCATGCTCTGAGCTCTGTGGGTAAGGAGAGTTTACCTGTTACTGTGTGGGAGACAATGCTGCTTATCTTTGGACAGAGGTGTGGCTGGGTACCTGCCATTAGTCAGAGGTGGAGTCATGCCACGTGTGGGCGCAGTGGTGCTGCAGGGCTCAGGATCAGCCTTTTTCTTCATCTCTTGCTTCTCTCTTCCTATCCCTAACATGCATTTAATTTTAGTGGAAAACTTTGTGGCCATAATGCCTCAGAAACATGGGTCAGGACGTCTGACCCCTTGCTTGGCTGCCATCAGCCCTAAGCTGCAGGGATGCCCGTGGACAATGGCACCCCCAGCACACCGCTCCCACAGTGCCTGGCTGACAGCCTGGTTCTCCCTCTTGTGTGTGTGAGTCTCTCGGGCTTCCTCAGCTGTACAGCTTCAGCTGGTGAAAGATTTCTTACAGGGTTTTCTTTTGTTGAGGTAGTGCAGTGAGTGATAAGCGTGAGATGTGATGGAAGAGGCTTGTGGAGGAGATCCAGGTTGGCACTGGAAATCCAAACATATATCATTGTGCCGTTTGTTGCCAGGTTGTTTCTCTGTCTCATGCTCACAAACCCATGTATTAATGACGTGCAGCTGAGTCGTTAATTCCTTTCCCCACTGGGGAAGTTGTGCGTGCAAGTTCCAGTTGCTCACAAACCCACAGATCCAGAGTTGGCGGTTCAGTTCACGCTCGGCACCATGGTTTGTCCTCTCCTCGTGCACCATCACCCATCTCTCGACTAAATCTCCTGCAGTCTTCTGATGAATTGTTGGCCTGCTCCCTTACAGCTTCTTATGTTGAAAAATACATGATGCTTGAGGTGTGACCACCCACAATTGCTGGTTATTTCCTTCTGACCATAAGGGTACCTGAGCAGGCATCCAGGTGAGCAGGCGCAGGAGAAAGCTGCTGACACTTGAGGTGTTTCACCTTTGGGAAGATGACTTTGTGTGCAGCTTGTGGTGCCAGTGCCTTACAGTGAATGTTGATTTGAGGGTGTTTGAAGATTCCTCTTATTTTGAGATGGCAGAAGAATTTTACATCCATAAGGGAGCGTGGATCTCAGCTGTAGCTCTGTCGCTAATGGGTACTTCTTATGGAGTGCTGCCAGCTTGTTTTGATGTGTGACAGCACTAGGAGCCTGTAAATAAAAGTGAAAACTTAAGTACATGGATGGACTCTCCAGAATAAAAATAACTGTTGGTCTAGTTGAAAGCAACAGAACCCAGCAAGCAAGGGGGTTGTTTTTGTTGCTTGGCCTTTCCTCGTTCACCCTTCCTTTTTCTTTTCCTTTCCTAAACTGACGTCTGCGAGTGCTTGGCAGCTCCAGACGGTGCGGTACAACCTTGGCATCTCAAAGCTCTTGCCAAAACGGAGCAGACGGCTGCAGAGGGAAGAGGAGTGTTGTGTGAAAACACAGCGAGCCATATGGTTCAAAACACAGCTGGCAGCCTGAGCTCTCTGGCCTTGATAGCCTCGGCTCCTCAGGTCAACCTGTTGCTTGCTCAGCCCCACCATGCTCCCAGACAGCGGTTAACCCTCTGTCAGCGCTTCGCCGCGTGCCTTTATGGGCTGTACAGTGCTGAGGGGCGTTTGGTGCAGGCTGCCTTTTATTGTATTTGTTTCTTTTAGCACAAGCAGCAGTCTCCCTTCCCCCCCCCCTTTTTTTTGTTGTTATTTTCTCCTTTTCAGGTTGCTTTTGTATTTTGTCCTTTATGCCACAGCTATAAATGGTGTGGGTATCCCCAGGCAGGCCTGACACAGTGCTCTGAGCGATGTGCCAGACAGTGCTTTGCTCTGAGGAAAGGGGCTGGAGTTGTGGCATGATTTTTCTTCTGACATCTTGCGTTCAAAACCACTAAAACGGCATCCATTGAACTGGTGAGGAAATGAAACCATTATGTGAAGGGATTTGCCCTGGTGAGCAGCTGGTGAACTGGAACCACCGACCTCTGCCCCCTTCCCACTGGGGCTGGCTGGTTGCCCTCACGGTTTGGCTGTGCAGGGCCGTTAGGCCTTCGGTGTGTTTAAGGGAGTTCTTTCATATATTTGAGAAGGCCTCCTGAAACTCTTGCTCTGAAGGAAGTCTCTTCCAGTACACATGTTCCTAATGGCGCACAGCCTGCAGAAGGAGGTTAGAGGCTGGTCTTTTTTCCCTGGAACTGCTGTTTGAAGGGTGTTGGCAGTGCTGGGAGCTGGTTGCAGGTTAATCTAAAGGACAGGAGAGATTTTGGTAATTTTTAACTGCTCCCATCTTATTAAAAGAGTATGGAACTAGTGATGGATAGCTTGGTCTGGTAGCAGATGCTTCCCAACACTGTGAATTAATACATATTGTAGGCAAGAATAGGAAAATTAATCAGAATTTCTATTTTGTTTTAATTTACCTTTACCCCCAGACATTTCTGCTTGTGATGATGCAGGTTATTGGTTTGGTTGCTTGATTCTGCTCAGTTGGATAATTTATGTATTTTTAAAATGCATTTTTAACTTGCAGTGGGAGCTCCAGTGTGACCAGCCCGCTCTCCAGACTAGGCTTTCTGGGCCCCAGCATGTGAGGCCTGGCCACCTGGGTTGTGCTTGCGTTCAGCACACAGGGAGCACCAACCTGTGGTTCTGCCTGCAGCTTTATCTGACCAATCTGTGCTGGTTTTGTTGAGATTTGAGGGTTCTGTGGTTTAGGAGAATTCACATACCATTTCCAGGCGGTGTGATTGTGCCCCAGTTAAGTACTAAGGGTGTTAGTGTTTCCATGGCCTTGGTTCTGTTCAGAGCTGGGCCGTGAAGCAGTTGCTGGGTATCTGGCAGCAGTAACTCTTTTGTGACTCATCTTGCAATGGCTGTAAATGTAAAATATGATCATAGAATCATCATAGGTCTTTAAAGTTGGAGAAGACCTCTTAGATCATCAGGTCCAACTGTCAGTCCAACACCACTGTGTCTACCAACCCATGTTGTTCAGTGCCACAGCTAAACATGTTTTGAAGCCCTCCAGGGATGGTGACCCCACCACCTCTCTGGGCAGCCTGGTCCAAGGCCTGACCGCTCTTTCAGTGAAGAAATGTTTGCTGATACCCAAAGTAAACCTCCCCTGACACAACTTGAGACCATTTCCTCTCATTCTATTGCTAGTTACAGGGGAGAAGAGCCCAACCCCCACCTCACTGCAACCTCCTTTCTGGTAGTTGCAGAGAGCGACCAGGCCTCCCCTCAGCCTCCTCTTCTCCAGGCAGAACATCCCCAGTTCTCCCAGCTGCCCCATGGCCTTGGCTCTATTAGAAGCTGGGTGGTGAAGTGGTTACTGGGTACCAGGCAGCAGTAACTCTGTAGGAGTCAGCTGGAGATGGGTGTAAATGTAAATATGATCTGAGCATAGGGGAGAGAGCAGGACAGTCCTGCAGAGCACGGAGAGCTGGAGGCTACAGCACTGCTTCCTCGCTCGGCTGGCTGCTCTGCTTCAGTGGGAAAGGCCTTTCTTTGAATCATCTCTGGGTCTCCAAAGAAAGAGGGTGTAGAATGTCAAGTCAGCTAAAGCAGGGGCAGAGCTTTCTGCTCTGCAGTGGGCAGGTTTTACTGCTCTGCCGAGTTCCAGGTCAGCAGACCCCTGATGGGGAATTCTGGTCAAGGTTCCTGATGTCTCCACTTATTAATAATATTTTTTCCTCTTAACCCTGGCAGAGCTGAGATCCCCTCTTAGGCTCTTCTGCAGTATTCAGACTTTTAAAAAGTATTTCCCTAACTATTGTTCTGTTCTTTGACTGAGAGCAGCTAAATACCATGAGGCTGTGTGAGCTCCGCCGTACGTGGGAGCCCTCTGAGCGGATGTAATTTGGAAGTGAAGCAGAGGGGGATTCAGAGCCAACATATGTGCCTCTCCTTCCTTTCTGCCCTTTAAATATAAGCTTTCTCTTCGTTTCTATAAATGTATCATGTATTGGAAAGCTCACCAAAATGTCTTTACTAATTATTTATTGGAGCTTTTAATTGTAGCTCTGCCCAAGTTCCCTTCTTCACACACAGGTGAGGTTTGGATGTGTTTAATGTGGTGTCTGGACCCTGGCACCACTTGGTCATTTCTGCTGGGCAAGATCTGTCACTGGGACATCAAACTCATGTATCAGTTCTGTCTCTCTGACATGTAAGTTTGTAGACTTCTGTGGGACCACATGCAACTTCTCTTTTGAGGAAGCCCAGGCAAAGAAGTTTACTGGGCTCAACTTTCTCCACAGGGTGTTTTGTACTGAAAGGTTCTGTCTGTGCAAGTACTCTCTCCAGGTGAGGTGGATTTGCAACTGCTTCTAACCATCAGAGATCAGTTCTTGACCTCTGGAGCCTCTGATTTCTCTGGGCAACTTTTTCATCGTGTTTTATTAGACCTAGAGGTAGGGTATCTGTATTGCTGCTCCTTCAAGTCTTATCAAATTGGTCTTGTGTGGAAAAAGAATTACTGAAGTGAGTGCTGTGCTCATCTTTGGAAAAGAAAGGAAGAGTTGGGTCTCTTATGTGATACTTATGTCTCTTTTTGGGGCAGGACATGAGCTTGGAAGTCTTGCTGTAGGGCTGCCTCAACCTTTTCTTGAGTGCCTTAAAAGACACTATTTTTTTAATCTTAAAATATAAACCAAGCTAGGCTCTGATGGTTGCCAGTGTTTTTTTTTCTCCTTGCTTCTCCTTTTCAGGTTTGTAGTTCTTTACTGAAAATGATGACTCTGGAGTACCAATTTAGATGCTCCATGATGTTTCTCCATGAGTCATGATCCTCTGTGCCCAGGGGTATGACTGCTGCCATGCTGTGTTTTCTCACCTAAAACACATAAAAGCTGAGATTCAGAATCCCAGTTCACTGAGAGAGTTCACTGAGTTCACTGACAGAAGAGTCCCCCAGGGGCTGTTAAAAGTCATCACCTCTGGCTGGAGAGATTCAGGAACTGCAGATTGCTGGAGGCTCCAAGAATGTCATTAACTTTCCTTGCTCTAATACCCTTCCCCAGCAATCTGCTGGGCGCAGTCAGAGGGATGCTATTGGGCTTCGATAAATATTTAATGTTACCTCATATCACCTCTTCTATGCTCTTAACTTGGAGCTATTCACCCTGTGTCTAATACTGCTGGAAGAGAACAGTCCCGGAGGGCTGCTGGAGGATGGAGGGATGTTTTCATGATGCCAGGAGCAGCTGTAAATTGCCTTCGAGGTAGATGATGGTGTGTAGCTATGATAATGGGCCTTGAGGATGCACTGTCACATGGTTGTCTTGGCCATTCCTGCCTGTGGTGTGGCTGTCTGAGGGGTATGTACTTGAGAATGACTCGATAAAAATTCATTGCTTCATTGGTCTCAGCAGTTTGGTTTAATTAACACTTCTGGCCAGTCTGGTTTCTGCACTAGAGAACGCATATGTTGGTGTTCTTGATCGCATTAATGGAGGGTTATTTAATGGTTGATTAATTGGGAGCTTGCTAGGAATTGGAAGTGTAGAGCAGATGGTTGTTATTTCTGAAGCAAAAGAGAGTCGGTTCAGTTGGAAGCATCACCATGTTCTGTGCTGGGGATGAATAAGGGTCTGGGCGTCTTCAGCCCGCACTGTGGGGATGCTGGGCAGGCTCCTCCCAAGCCGGCACGGCTCCGTCTCTGCCTGGGCACGTCTGTTTGTGTCAGGTACTGGGAGCTGCTCCTTTTCCAAATACAAAAGTGAGGTGAGTGGACATCACTTCTGAAGTCACCCGCCTCTCCAAGGCTCTTTGGCTGCTTGATGGGGATGTGTTGTCCCCATTCAAGGTGCCTGTGGGTGAAGTTGCCGTCACCCTGACTGGCTAAAGATGCACTCCAGCTCTACAAAGCCTGCCTCTTACCTGTATAACAGTGTTCCAGCTGGCTGGCTGCTTTCGTGGGCTCATGGTTTCCCCTCAGGGCAGGTGCCCCCGTGCAGCAGGGTGTACGGTGCACACTGAGCTCCTTTGCTGATGTTCTTGGATCTCAGCAGCTGGGTGCAGGGAGGTAACGGGCGAGCGCAGAGCTGGAGCGTGCTGTCCCTTCTGCATCGTTAGTCTCTCTGACGTGAGGGTTTTATTGCATTCCTCAGCTCGTTTCACATTCCTGCCTGTTCATCTTTGCCTACTAAACTTCCACCGCTGTCATAAGGCCTTGTAAGTCACGTATCCTGGAAGAATATTTGGTCTACATATCATCTCTGTCCTGCTGAGAACTTTGACACGTTACTAAACACAAACAATAACTCTGCTGTTGACTGCTTTCTCAGACTGGGCCTGTCCTCTCTCCCCTGCTGTCTCCCTGCATGCAATGTCCTGAGTATTTCCTCTGGGAGACCTCTCTTAATCCTGTTGCCTCATCCAGTGTTGCACTAGCCCAAGTGTGAGGCTGAATGTCGAACCAGATCAAAGGATGTTACAAACAGAGGGAAAAGACCCCTGAGCATGGGGGCTGTTCCTGCAGACAGATGGTTCAAGGAGCATGGACAGAGGAGTGGCACAGATGCAGGAGATGCAGAGATGCTTAAACCAGTTCGGGTCTTGGGATGCTCATGAACTAACTTGCTCTGCTTTGGACTTGGGGCTTTCCTAGGAACTGACTCCCATAATGTTTAGAGGAGATGAAATTCTAATTCACCTCATCCCCCTCCCTTGCCAGCTTTTCCTTTTTACCTTTTGCTCTCAACTCAGGGGAAATTTTTTGCCCATTTTTGTTTGTCCTTCCTCTGTCATCAGTGTAGCAGAGAGCAAATGTTTTGGGGATGTTTGAGTAGACAAGATGAACAACCATAGTTCTGAGTCCTTTTCTTCAAGCCTGCCCTCAAGTGCATTAAAGCAGCGAGAAGCCTTCACAGAGGAACTGGGTGTTGTGGGGGGTGTGAGTTGGCCCCAGCAGTCAGGCTGCCAGCTCTGGGGACTGGCTTTTGCTTTTTGAGCATGTAAGTGTGAAATTGCGACCTTTTACTGTGTTCTCCTTCAAGGTTCCTTGAGTTTTTACTAACTGCATTAAGCCATGCTGCTTTATTAATGCCTTGAGAGACCTCACGTAATTAAGTGGTTTGTAATTTAGTACATAAATTCCAGTTCTTTTATTAATGGAAAAATGAAGGGTTGTGTTATGAAAGCTTTCATACAGAGCAGCTGCTGCTTTGCATTCTGAGAACATGAGTTTCCCTCTCGGTATGAGGTGGGGAATCTTTTCTCTAGGTATGAAGTCAGTCCCTCAGTTTGCTTTGTTTGTTGTTTGTACTTAGCTGCAGCTCCACTGCAGCCTCTGGCACATCCTGGTGCTGCTGGAATAAAGGTGTCAGCAGGAAAAACAGACATGCACCAAGATCCATCTCCAGAGTACTGTTGTAGCGAGATGTGTGTGTCCCATCTGGGTAGAGGATCAGCCTGTGCCCCAGAGATCAGAGAATCACAGGATCTCCTCGGCTGGAAGGGACCCAGCAGGACCATCAAGTCCAACTCCTGGCTCCACACAGGCCCAGCCAAGCCAGAGCATGGGAGGGAGCTCATTGTCCAGATGTTTCTTGCCCTCAGCCCAGCCTGGGGCTGTGACCCCTTCCCTAGGGAGCCTGTGCCAGTGCCCAGCCCCCCTCTCAGTACAGAACCTCTTTCTGGCATCCAGCCTAAACCTCCCCTGGTGCAGCTTCATGCCGTTCCCTTGGGTTCTATCCCTGGTCCCCAAAGAGAAGAGATCGGTGCCACCCCTTCATTCCCCTCAGCAGGAAGCCACAGACCACCACAAGGTCTCCTCTCAGCCTCCTCTTCTCCAGGCTGGATGAACCTAGGGCCTTCAGCCTCTCCTTATAAGCTTTCCCCTCCAGACCCCTCCCCATCCTCATTGCCCTCCTCTGGGAGTCTGGTGGTGGTGTAGGTTCCCATTGGTGTATTGAGTAAGAAATAGTTCTGCCATGGAGAGCTTTGGGATTCACCTGGAGAGTTGGTTCAGTGCAGGATGAACAAAGGATGTATTTCAGTAGGTCAGTGAAATAGCTGTTGGCTTTGAAACTCGATTCCTGGGCTCTCTGAGACTGGGAAAGGTCCGTGATGTTCTGAACGTTGGGTTTGTGAAAATGCAGCTGTCATCCTCTGTGAGACTGAGGAATTCAATAAGAGAGAGCTTGTAGGCTGGTAACGCGCTAACGGAGCTCGGGGAGTATGGGGAACGGGAAGATGTTACTGTAGATAAGTGTGAAAATCTGAGCGAAGACTTTGTGCCAGCTCTTGCTTCTCTGACACCTCTAATTGGTGCACTGATCCATCACTGATCCATCCCTGATCCATCCCTGACCCATCACCACCTTCGAAGCACATGCACAGACCTGCATCTGTCACGGCTGCGCGCTCCCGGTGCGGTTTGTCGGGCGGACGATGGCAGTCGCTCTCATGGGAAGCTTCTTCTTCTTCCAGGTCCAGCTTTGCTGCTCACCAGCGATAACATCAAACAGCGACTCGGTTCTGCTGCACTGGATAGGTACCTGCCCTCCTTATATCCTACAGAGAAATGCAGAAAGTGGTATAAATAGACAGTGTTGGGAGCTGAATCCCATGTCCATACACTGGGCTTCCTCCTCGAGGTGCTGGAGACAACAGTGTTTCCAGGGGATCTGGTCCCAGCACGAGTGGGGTTTTCCATAGTTATTTCTCTTTTGTGAAATTGGAAAAGCCAGATTGCCCCAAGTGGCTTGTGAGTACTCGTTTTTGGGGGTGCTGTGGAAGTCTGAGTGAAGTTAGGCATCGCTGCATCCTCTTTCCTCTGCGTACGTATCTAATGGTCTAAGCAATGGAGGAGTAAGGAAAGCCTGAGCCTGGGAATGTGGGTGGGAAGGTTGGGGGGCTGGAGGAGCGAGAGGTGCGGGTCTCTGGTGCCCTTCAGAGCTCTCCCCGTTCTGTCAGGACCTGTGATGTAAACCCATTTCAGTTGGTGTATTCTTTTCCTTCCCCCAGCATCCATGAATACCGGCTGACCAGCTGGCTGGGGCAGCAGGAGGACATTCACCGTATCGTGCTGTACCAGGCAGACAGCACCCTCACCCCCTGGACCCAGCGCTGCATCCGCCAGGCTGACTGCATCTTAATCGTGGGGCTGGGAGACCAGGAACCTACAGTGGGAGAGGTGTGGCCATAGCTCCTTCCCCTATTTGCAGTGCTCAGCAGTCCAGACCAGAGCAGGTTGTTTTGATACTCATGAATTTTCCTGGGTTTAATACCCAGTGAAGTGAAAACAATGAAATTCTCCTGAGAAATGTGTCTTATAAATAGAAAAAGAATTGAGTGAGGATCCTCTGCAATGGCAAGTTCAGTGTAATCCAAGTATTTCCAGCTAAGCTCTTTTCCACTCAAGAGTCATTTTGGCCAATGGTAAATCAAAAGCCAAATCACTTTGAAGCTTTGGGGTTCAGTCCAGAATTTCTCTGCAGGCTCTCCAGATACAGAAATTTGTCTCTGCCTGGACAGAACTCATGGTGTGTGCCCAGGAAAAAGCAGATAGAAGATGTACTGTATGAATTATTTGATATATTTTATTATAGGTTGTGAGATGTATTTATTTCTCCCTCACTCTCTATTTTTATTTTTGATACTTTATTACAAAACTGTTTGACCAGACACGCAAATTCTGCAAGAAGTGTAAAAATGAGGTCACAAGGGGGTTTTTTGGGATTGTGAAGTGCTGAGTGTGACCTCCAAAGAGCCAGGACTGGCACCATCTGCAGCGCTCCTGTGTTACTGTGTGTGACTGTAGGTGGGCAGCAGGAAGCACAGTAAAAGCAAATCTCCATCAGTTGCCTAAAACAACAACAGAATAAAAATCAGGAATGCAAGGAGGAAGGAGTGGTCTGATTGGAAGTGAAGGAACAAAACATGCTGGGCATCTGTAGGTTTAAGCATGACTTGGGAAGCAATGTCATGTTTGCATGAAGGGTGTATGTCCGCGCTGTGCATTTGATGCTCTGTGTTTTAGGGAAAAGGGATCCGATTTTAGGTGGTTGGGTTTGAATCCTGGTCTGATTCTGGAGCTCTGTATGCCCTGTGAGCCCAGCTGGCAGTGTAGCTGCCCAGATCAATGTCGTTTGGGGGTTCACAGTGTGTGTAGCTGACTGTGGGTTCGGATGGGAGTGGAGGTGAGATGTATCTGTGTGTGTATGCCACAACGGAGTATGCTGTTAAACTGACACTGGAGCAGCAAGCACCTGACACCGTGTTCCTTTGGTGTGTAATGTGCTGTAGCTGGAGAAGATGCTGGAGAACACCGCGGTCCGAGCCCAGAAGCAACTTGTCCTGCTCCATAAGGAGGATGGGCCTCTCCCTTCCCGCACTGTGGAATGGCTCAACATGCGGAGCTGGTGTTCGGCTCATCTCCATCTCCAGTGTCCACGCAGAGTCTTTTCCAGAAGAAGCCTGCCCAAGCTGGTAAGAGACTCCTGCTGGGGCTGCTGCTCCCTTACCGGTCGCGCTGTGTTTGTGGGCTGTGTAGCAAAGGTGATCTGATGGAGTGATGCCCCGTACAGTTCTGACGTGTGCTGTGCAGACAGTGTGCTTGTTAAGTCTGTTTGGCCCCAATTCTCCGTAGGGAAACACAGGGATAAGGGGCTCATGTCTTCTTTGTTCAGTCTGGAGAAGAGAAGGCTGCAGAGGGACCTCACTGCGGCCTGCCAGTCCCTGAAGGGAGCAGAGGAACAGGAGGGGAATCAGCTTGTTCAAAGGGTAGATAATGGCAGGACAAGGGAGAATGGACTAAAGCTAAAGGAGGGAAGGTTTAGATTAGATATTAGGGGGAAGGTTTTTACAGAAAGAGAGGTGAGGGGCTGGAACAGGCTGCCCAGAGAGGGGGTGGGTGACCCATCCCTGGGGGTGTTCAAGGCCAGGTTGGCTGGGGCCCTGGGCAACCTTGTGTAGCTCCAGGCCTGGAGGTTGTTGTCCCTGCCTGTGGCAGGGGGGTTGGAGCTCTGTGCTCCTTGGGGTCCCTTCCAACCCAGCCCAGTCTATGATTCTGTGATTCTTTGTGGATGTGTGCTTGGTGGGAGTCAGCAAAGCCTGTCCCGAGCTGATAATAGATGGGTGTGTACGCGGGGGAGTCCTCTCCGCTGGGAGGATCCCCGTGCCTGTGAAAAGCACGCTAGAGGTGAGGCAGACTTGGGATGCTTCCCAGTCACTTCAGATCCTTGTCAAGAAAACACTGTGCCACGAGAAATTCTCCCAGCTACTATAAAAGTACGAGGGAAGTGTATGATCACGAGAACTCTTTGAGCAGCTGCTGGGCCCTCCTTCCAAGAGCAGCTCCCGCTTTTCAGCAGCCTGTTGCTGGCTGGTTGTGTAGTGTCTACCCTGCCTTCAGAGTGACCATCACCTGCCTCTCTCCTCCCACAGATCGAGATGTACGAACGCCTGTTCCAGAAACCACCGGACCGGCACTCTGACTTCTCTCGCCTGGCACGCATCCTGACTGGAAACGCCATTGCACTGGTGCTTGGGGGTGGAGGAGCCAGGTAGGTGCTTTGGCCTGGGCGCTCTGGCACATCACTGCTGGATCCAGGTCGGTTATCTGACCAGGCCCGCCCAGCCCAGCACTGTGGGGCTGTAAGAGCAGCTCTGTACGTTGCACCCGGGGAGGCACTGAGGAATTGCTTTTCTCACACAAACGTACCCCCCTTGTGTGGATTTGTGCTTGGATTCCTGCAGAAGGAATCACAGAATCACAGGG
>VZTU01000961.1:4388-18074 GCA_013400835.1 Zapornia atra
ACATTAACAATGCAGCCTGCAAATCACAAGCAGGTTCTGCAACTGTTACCTGCTACAACAAACTACGTAAACTTCAGAGTTGAATTCATATTCCCTGAAGGCAGAGATGGCTTTTGGATGAAAGCAATCTTGAAAATTTAAACACTGATTATTTAATGACTTTAATAACTTACCTTCTTTGGGGATAAGCACACAAGAGGTTCATAAAAGTCACAAAGTAACAATTACTTCTATGCCTCACCTTTCCTATAAGACAATTTGATCTCATTTCAGTGTTAATCTAGAAACCAGAAGATGAAACTGTCATAGATTGCCTAGATCCCTGCGGACTACCAATATCCAGTGGTTACTGTAAGTAAAAAAAGCCAGCGTAAGGAGTTCACCAATGACAGTTCACCAGAAAGTTTCATCATGAAAGACTTGGAATTCATTTTGCCTCAAAGACATAGACACCTTGAAGGTAAAGAGATGGGCTAACTAGATCTGGCTGCAGCAGGGACTTGGAAGAAATACATGCAAAGAGTTCAAGCTTTTCATGCTCTCACTGCAGATAATTGGATTCGTGGTTTGAGCTATCGTCAGTATACTCATGATGTTTACTAGGAATTAAGAACATCTGTTGCCCACACAGGGAAGAAAGGCCTGAGATGGAAATTAAAACTAAAAAGAGCAGATGAAACGCTAGGACACAGAGGTAGCACACAGCTTTAATTTAAAATAAAATCTCTCAACTTGAAGGGCTTGAATTAAACTAATCTATGACCTTAACACTCCTTGATTAGAGCCTAGGACTACCATCTTCTGGATAAGATTCCTTACCTAGCTAAATGCCCACTTAAAGAAATATGCAAGTATAAAAGCTGATCAGTTTGTAAGAGCAAACCCAGGGATGTACATACATCTTTCATGACAGAAGCTGAATATAAAAGCTATGAAATTATACTGACAGTTTTTCTTCATTACAGGAAGCAAAAAGCTACTTGTATATTCTGATAATGCAGGGACATATACTTAAATTTTAAAAAATCCAACAAAACCAACAAAAACCCCCACAAATAAAAAAACCAAACCCCAAACCAAGACAACAAAACAGCACAAAAACTTTTCAAGTACAGACAGTATTTGTGACATATATATTAGCAGGAACACTGTTCCTTGAACTAAAGCAGAAATAAATGAGCCAATATTTTTCCTCTTAGGCTTCTTACTCTGGGTATTGTCTGTCTCAAATGAAAATCCAACTCAATTCATGAACCTATACAATATTTACAAAAGCACAAACAAAACATTTTTATATATTCCCTATAAAGTTCACCAATACCTCCTGAAAGCAAGCTAGAGTGCCAACTGTCAGAACTCCATCAATCTCAAGTGAATTGCAAATTTACACAAAGATCTTCGCTCCCTAAAAGTCAAGCTTTACATTTCTTAGGGGCTGAACAGCCTGTATATTTTTCTGAGAGGTATTTCTGGAATGAAAAAATATAATGGCTTTGATATTAGTTGTAAATAATGATGTAAATGTAGATTAAATTCACTGTCAACCACTATAGTAAAATTTCCTTTCACACTTTAGCCCTCTCATTACCAAATCAAGTAAGCACGGGTCATTGAGCAGGTCCAATTGCTTGTTTTGTGTGCTCTGTGTGCTACCAGATTCTGGTTTTAACCCTATTGTCTTCAATGTGCACACTTGTCTCCACATTTATGATGGGAAAACATGCAATCATTCTGAATTAAGAAGCTACAAATAACGCAGTTCCTGGAAGGGTAGCCCGTGCATCATATCTTATAAAGAAGTCAAACCACCAATGATTCTATGAACTTTTCTTTTTCCTTGACACTGTGAAAGAAAAAAAAACCAACCCAAAACCCATCCAACAACAACAACAAAAAACCCCAAAATCAAAACCTCCAAACTCCCCAAAATAATCCCAGTATTCTCTTCAAAGTGACAATTACACGGTCAGGAGAAAGTTAATAAAGACTCCTGCAAGCCCAATGGACAATGAGACTATAAAATAGAAACAGAAATGCTACAGTTAGGTTTCATGTGCTACAAATTACTATCCAACCTTGTGATACTATTGATTTGCTTGCACTATATCAAATTTTAATCATCATAAACCACTGTCTAACATTTCTTCTGCTAGCCAAGTGTTCTTAGAAGATAACTTTGATTATTTTGGATGTCTCCAGAAATCTTTTGTATGAGATGAAACTGATAGATACATGTAGGCTCCACAAATTTCTTCTAAAAAATTAATTCATACAAAATTGGTAAGGCACTGTCTTTTGAAAAGAATATTTATGGCTGTTTCAAGTTTGGTGCTGCATCAGTTCATGGTAAGAAAAAAATCCAGTTCATTCCAATTTTGTTCGAAATAAGATTCAAGAAAGAGTAATGCAACTGAATTTAACTTTTGTAAAAGTTCACTGGTCACCAAATGGTGAAGCCCTTCCATAAAAATGTTAACCCACTCAAAAAAAAAAAATTCATCCCAAACTGTAAATTATTAATAGAACTGCATAAATCATTAATAGAGCAGCATAGGTGAGAGGGACCTGGGGGTCCTGGTGGACAGTGGGATGGCCATGAGCCAGCAATGTGCCCTCGTGGCTAAGAAGGCTAATGACATCCTGAGGTGTATCAGAAGGGGTAATAGAAGGAATGTGTTCAGTAGGTCAAGAGAGGTCCTTCTCCCCCTCTACTCTGCCCTGGTGAGACCACACCTGGAATATTGTGTCCAGTTCTGGGCACCTCAGTTCAAGACAGATGTAGAACTCCTCGAAAGAGTTCAGCACAGGCCCACCAAGGTGATTAAAGGAGTGGAACACCTTCCTTATGAGGAGCTGGGCCTGCTTAGATTGGAGGAGACTGAAGGGTGACCTTATTAATGTTTGTAAATATGTAAAGGATGAGTGTCAGAAGGACAGAGCCAGGCCCTTCTCAGTGATGGCCAGGGATAGGACAAGGGGCAACAGATGCAAGCTGGAGCATAGGAAGTACGTGAATATAAGGAGGAACTTTTTCACTGTGAGGGTGGAGCACTGGGACAGACTGTCAGAGAGGTTGTGGAGTCTCCTTCTCTCAAAACCCACCTGGATGCATTCCTGTGCAATTTAATCTAGTTGATCCTGCTCTGGCAGGGGCTTGGACTAGATGATCTTTCAAGGTCCCTTCCAATTCCTAATGTTTTGCGACTCTGTGAACTCTCTTGGCCTTTTCTCCATCCTTGGGAGGATGGAAAGCCTGATCCAATCCACTGATTTAACTAGAAGGTTCTATAATCTGAATTTTCACAGTTCTTCAATGTATGTTTCCTACTGAAAGCAAATAAACAGCTTGCTATCATGGCTTTTAAGGGTTTACTGGCTACTGAATTTTATCTCCCAGAAAAATGGTTGGATTTAATAATGTAATTTTACAAAAAAACCCAGTCCAGAGTACTAACAGTTAAACCAAGGAAGCTTTACTAAATAGAATAATAAAAAATAATTAATTAGATGCCATATAGTGCTTTGATAGATGCACTGAATAAATCCAAGTTGATTTATTAGCCAAATGCCTTTGTGTGATAGGTATTTGAATTATCTGTCATTAACCTTATGCTACAAATGAAGGTGCCCGGCTACAGAAGTTAAGTGACTTCACAAGGTCATATTTGAAGCTGGCAATAGCACTCAGGCATTTTCTGAATTTCAATCATTAGAGATATTTTTTTAAAAAACATTAAAGGGGTTCATGTGTTAAAGATCATGGCCTGGAAAGGCAACTTCACTTCTCTAACTTCAGTTTCAGAAGGCAGTAAAGTTCAAGAATCACTGCTGAAATATAACTTGAAGGAGTTAGACATCCAAGTCTGGAATGGCACCATCAACTCTGTTTTATTTTATTATTATTTTTTACCTTAAGTATCTTTATGACAATTTGAGTCATTTTGGATGATACACATCACAGTTCAACTGGGTCCCATTCTTGAGGTGCACTGCCTTCTTGAACCCTGAAGGGAACCTAAGACAAAAGGCTTCTAAGCATACGTGTCACAGATTAAATGCCTCAAGTTTCACAGGATGACTGACACCTTACACTGGGTTTCACCCATAGACAGAACTGGTTGTCCATGAATGCCTACAAAAAAGAATTAATCTTTATGGTTATTATTCTCAAACGAGGTGTATCATAGCAAATCAAGAGAAAAGTCAAAGTGTTGTAAGAGGCAGGGAAGGGAAATACAGAAATTAAAGAAGCTCTTAAGATAAGATGTAAATATCCTGCAAGTATTAAAAAAGTTAACTTCCATAAGCCTCATTCTTAACAGTAGATATTTTTGAAAAAGCATGGACTATGCAAAGAAAATTGTCATTTGTATTCACTGAACCACTGAATCTCAAGGAATTTTTTTTCCCCTCAGAACAGTAAAATATAGCTTTTACATAAAGCAGCATTAAAACATGTGTTATTTTCCCTGACCTTTTGATAGACTTTCTATTGAGCTTGGTAAGACATCCAAGAAATTCAGATTCTGGTTTTTAAATTAATGATTAATATTACAGAATTTTCACAGTATTAGATTTCAGTGACAAATACCTCTACCATAAGCTAGTGCAACTCCATATACTCCAGTGGAACTGTGTTTGCATATATTAACTAGCAATTCTGGCCCTGTGCCTCAGAAAGGATCTTACTTTCTGCAGCCACTTGATTATGTTTCATCTTTAAACTACAGTTTACTATTTGAAAAATACTTGACCCATGAAACCATAGAAGCTCCTCTGCTAAATTACAATGTACATCATTAAATAAAAATGATAGAACTATTTTAAGTGCAAAATCTAGTGTACAAGGGACATAAATCTATTCCAAGTATTTCCTTTCTATGCAATGTGATGAGCCTGAAACTTGGGTTTCAAAATTCCACTTGCATTAGAAATCAGAATTTCTTCAAGATACTGTACACAACAAAGAATCCTTACAAATCAGAGACTAACATCCACCTAAAAGAATCCACCTTTGAAAAAGAGTAGAGGATGGACCCATAGTCTAGTACTAGATGCCAGAGACATAGGAGAATCAACTAAGGATCTACCTCTAGTAGTCTGCAACTGCCTAAATAGAATAATTCTATTAGGTACTAGGGCTAAAATATCTTTAGGTATTAGGGCCAAGACATTATTACTATCATAACTGTTCTATGGATGGAGTATCTAAAAATGACCACATAATGTTCAAAATCAGTACTGATCAAACTCTAGTTTGGTCTCAAGTACAAGTCTAACAGAATATTAGGCTTGCAAACCCAAACTATAATCACACTCTCGTTGTGTTTCTTCCAATTGAAGGTGGTTTTGTTTTGGGTTTTTTTTTTAGGAGGGGGACTGTTGGGTTTTTTAACTATAGCCTTTAATTGGTATTTTTCCTCTTTTTACGTCATCACCTCATTATCTTTTTAAGATGATCTACTTAGTTATTTTTAACTTTTTAATAATGCTATTAGACCTGTAATTGCAACACATTATTGCAAATCTGTGGAGGAGGGGACTGCTGTAATACTAACCACATATGTTCATTGCATATTATGTATAAGGCTGCAGCTCTGACTGCCACTACAATATGTTTGGGGTTTGGTTTAGGTGGGTTTTTTCCCCTCTCTTTATATAATGTCTATTTCCTTTTTCATTGCCACAGCTCCAGTCAACATGCAGCAGTAATAAATCTTTCAGAAATTCAGAGGGGTCTGGACTGAAGGCTGCCAACAGTCCTGTGCTCCTCTTGCAGATAACAGTAACCTTACCGTATTCAGCACTGCACAGAATCCATACAGATCCTAAACCCAGCAACCTATGTTTAAGTACCTGAAAGTTAAGTATTGTAGCAAACATCAGACCTCCAGACCCTGAACGAGGTACCTTGATTCCCTGTTTTGTACAGGGGAAGAGTGAGATGCTCCACAACAGCACCTTACTCCCACTAAAAATACCTGTCGCCTACCCGCCCACCCCCGCTTCCACCACCACCAGGGAACTGTCCAGCTCTATTCAATAGTAAACATGAAACCCTTATTCCTTGCTACAGCTTGGGGACTAAAGAATTAGAACAATGCCTGTTTCAGGAAAAGAAGCCATTCAAAAGTATAGTTCAATACTCATCAAACCAATAGTTCCAAAATAGCATTTTCCTTTGCTAAAGTACACATAGCATGCACACAGCATGGCTAGGGAGAAAGGGTGTTACAGGGGGGCTACATATTCTTCAAAATAAGGCCAGTATGGAGAAGTCAATAATGCCACATAATATCAAGCAAACCACTGAATAACATTTCTCTTCAGGAAATGCAAGCAGTTTTCATAGTTCTTGATCTTTTAAAGGGCAAATGGAGATGAGCATCAACAATACTTTATTAAAAGTCCATTCAATGAGCATCCAGATTTCAATCATGTTTTATACTCCTTATGGTAGAATAGAACTGTTTCAATGTCATCCCTGAAGACTTGAAATTATCATTTGACTTTACACAGTAGGTTTCAGAAAGAGAAGATACTATATATGTTTGTAATATAGACCTTTCAAGACTAAATATCATTTTAAGGCTATTCCTTGTCTATATGCCTTTTTCCCTATAATTTAGTTCAGCATAACAAGCTCTTAAGTCTAGAGGAGCCTTTGGACAGTACCAGATACAGTATGAAGCATATACTTGGCTTTTTACTTACTAAAGATTAAGATCTATTGTACTGCTAGTAAAGCTGAACTGAAGTTTTACTGCATATGACTTTTGACAAGACACCAGAAATACCATTTTTAGCATTTCTTTAATAAGCTACTAATTACAGCACATGCTTCTCTCTGCCAGTCATCCAGCCATTCACTGTGCAATCATGTGGATAAAGTTGATCCAAACTCTTGAAACTTGAATTACAGAAATGCTACCTCTAACATTTCAGCCAGTATATGGTTTTCCTCGCCTCTCCTGGAGATGCAAGATGAAAATCTATCTGTTTCAGTACGGTCACTTACCTCAACTAACTTGTTGGCGTGTTCACGGAAGACCTGAGCATACTCCTTCACTTCCTTCTCATTACCACTTTTTGCAGCTTCGATGAGAACCAGTAATGGGACATTGGTCTCCAGGAATGAATCCGATATATGATCCATTACTGCTTTCCGTAGCTGTGAGGAAAGAAAGCAGATGAGTAAATAAAAGGAGAATTATCAATATACATATCCACTGTATTCACTGGCTACTTATATTTAAGCACTGACGTGGTGCATCTCTACAGTGTTGTATGGGAGTTTGAGCTTTTCCCTTTCTTTCCTTCAAGTTATATATTTGCAGTAAGCTTACAAATATCAAACACTTAAGGGCCTAGGCTCTCCAAAACTCTCCTGAGATTCATGCTGACTCGCACATCTAATCCTACTGGACTGAATGGATCTATACAGGATGATGCTGATTACCCACATAAAACATTGCAAATTGATGAGAATTGAAAGCTGCACACTACTTTAAAAAACAGTTCCGCTCACTTAAAAGCCAAATATGGATTAAGGAGCTTAACTTCAAGCAACCATTAAAAATATTAGCCTGAACATTTCTAAGCCTCCTCTAATTCCTGCACTGAATAGTATTGTGAGCAATAATGAGTATTCCGTTTAGTACATGCCTTGTGCTTCATATTCTTGTTCAAAGACCACCAACAGGTATAAACAGAAAACCTTTCTAAGCATTTTCCAGGCAGTGTAGAAAATACAGTACAATTTACTCTGAAGGAACCCCCACACACCCTACAAGTTACTGAAGATTAAACACCTAGTATTTCATAAAAACATCTGTGAAACCATATTACTGTAAGAATGATGTCAATAACATTGCTAATAACCACTAATTAATGTCAAACTTCACTACAATTTGAAAGACAGCCATAAAGATGACTGAAAACTGCGTAATTCTTCCTGGAAACTTAATAGCTCTATAGGACCATGGATCAGAAACATTTTTAGCATGCTTTCTCCAGCTTTTTGATTGTTACAAACACAAGCTGGGAGCTATTCAGTGTAGAGGTCTGGCTAGCCATTAGTCTCTTTAAATCATGCATTTTCAGTTAGATGAAACATCAGGAAAGGTAATTTTCTCTATTTTGCAGCCCAGACAAGAAAGCTCTAGCTAGACAAGGTGTCACCAAAACACCCAATCATATCAAAAACCGGTATATTGTTAGGCACTGTAAATACATGATCCAAGATGCATTTGCAGGTTGACAGCAGCAATTGTCAGCTCTATTTGAATAGGGAGAAAGCTTAACTTTGAATATTTCCTTCAGTCCCCGAGTGGTGCAGTAAAAACAATCAAAGCAAAATAGCATATCTGTGCTTGCATGCAGTATTCCTTTTATTTCTGTTACAACTAAAGCAGCCAATGTATTAAGAACAGCAATATTTAATTCCCCTTAAAATTAATTTGTCTCAGGTTCTACCTAGAAAGTGTTTTTCCACTTTCAAAATTATTAAAGGACTTGGAATAGCTAACAGTAATACATACAAGCAGGGGCAGGAGGAAGACAAAGAAAAAGAATATATAAAAGAGACCAGCCAACAGTTGGGAAGCTGGCATGTGGTAGCTACTACCTATCACATTGTCACCTTGTACTATTCCTTTTTTTCTCTCATCAATCTGCTGATATGCACTTCCTGACTCATTTTATTCTTATATTGAGATCTCCTCCAGACTGTCCTTTGGGTCTGTTTTCACAGCATCCAGTACAATGAGATCCTGATCCATGAATAGTTTTCTAATATTACTGATAAAAGATAAACACTAACAGCCCTTCAATTATATCAAAGCATTACAAAAAAAGAACAAACTACTCCAAGCTGTTAAGTTGCAGAGAACAGAGCTAGCACTCTGCATTATATGTCTGCTAGGTTGTACATACAATCACTATGTACATCGATCCTTCCCTACTAATGAACTGTTTCAGCTACGTAAGCATCAAGGGAGGCATACTGACAGAGAGGGTTAGTCTCAACGTTTGCTTAATCACCCTTTGAAGATGTCCATCTCCCAATATTTGCTAAGAAACTCTGCTGCCAACTTAGATGCCTCACTTTATCACCTACAATTAGACTTTTTGAAGTCCATTGTAGTGAAATAGGCCAAGTGGTAGTGTTTCCAAAGGAACACACAAAGTTTATAAAATTCCCATCCCATTCTCAGCAGAAATTCATAAAAATCCACTTGTCCAAGTTAAATGCAAATGTCAATAAAGCCTGTTGTCCACTGAACTGCAAAAAGCCTTTAACTGTTACACAAACACTAACATTTTTCTGTTTATATCATTCCATAAGGAGGAATCTGTTTCAATGCGTTGTGTTCAATGAAAATGCAATTCATTTTTTATTCAAGGTTAATTTGGTATTAGAGATCCGATTATAAAAATACACCCCATGGAACTGTTAGAAAAGTCTCAGGATGTTTAAGTACGCAGTTTATTTTCATTGGTATTAAGTATCTTCATTCTACAACTACATACAAGAAATAAATAAAAAGAATAGTAAGAGCTAACCACCAATTTGGGGTTTACCATTGCATATATATATAATAAACTTCTAGCTGAATCAAAATGAAAGAATAAAATAGATATTTCTAATGGCAACTGTGTGTTGCCTTCTGCAGTTCAGAGTTGAAGCAGCTGAAAAAAAATCTGAATTCTGACTGTCCCAGGTTTGATAAATATAAAATTAACAATTTCTATTTTCCTATCCTGTGTTAATCATGGATGTCAGCAGCATATTTCTGACCTTTCTTGTAAACATGCATTATAATTTCTTTTGAAATTGGTTTTAGGACGCCCTTGCATTGAAGTTGAAAGGTATAGTTAACAGTTTTTATATACGCAGGAGACCACAAATTTTGCTATCCATCACCACAACCGATAAAGAATGACTTGACAAAATCATTTGTTAAATGTGACAGGAGTATGAACATAAGACATTTATCCAATAGCTCAAATAGATACATGACAAGGTAATATTAATTGCACAAGACAAGACATTTAAAAGTATTAGCTCAGCATTACCAGTCTATTTGATACAATTAGGGCTATTCATCAAGGTAAATAACTACTGTAAAACTCATTTTGTACGTTCCTCTGCATATTGCAGCTAAGTCCAGCCAAAGAGATCGCTTATACATCCAGAGATTTTATTTCGTAGAACTAACCTCAGTTCAGAAGGGAATGGGAGAAGCCTGTGACTTGCATTTAAATGGTCATAAAGCAAGCAGCAAAACTATGTCAAGTCTAAAAAAGCATGAGAGTCTGCACTCTCACATACATTAAAAAACATCTTTGCTATACCTTAATTTGCCCTGCATTCTGATGTAAATATTATGACACAAACTATTACTTATAAGACAATGCTTTAGCTTCCCCCCCTGCCACTGAGTTTCTGTTAGAGGCAACTTCAAAGTGTGGGTAGCTGCCACTACGTGAAACTCCATTTGTCAGAAAAACATTAAACACAGGTCTTGCTTAATTCAGTTTGTCATGGATAAACTTAATTAACATATAGCTATAAGAGCAATAAGTTTGGCAAACCAGCACAAAGATGTAAAAGGAAAACATCAAGACCTGCAAATATTTTTAAAAGTATGAATGATGTACCACATGGTAGATTTAATGTCTTTCCAGTTCAGTCGATTTAGTCAGTTTATGGTGCACAGAGTCAGTTGCTGGGTTTGATAGCATCATGTTCTACTGTTCCAAGCACTATTTAGGGCTGTTTTATCATTGTCGATTCACAACTATAATTGAGCTCAAAGAGGTTAAACTACCCACTGAAACGATGTTTTCCATGGCTATATAACAATTTTAGAACCAAAATGTCTCAGTGCTACTTACAGTCCAGTAAAGAATTAAATGTCTAATCCTGACACTGGAAGGTAAAGTCACAGCAGGAGATTAATGACTAACAGATTGTTAAACTTTATAAAGACTGGCAGTATAAAGCTATCTGTAACAAAAGTTTACCAAGAAGGACCTTATTCACCATTTTCTATTGAACATGTATTACAAGCTGAACCTAACTCCAGTTTGCAGCTGCAGAGAACTCCCAAACAGGCATTAATTTAATTGAAAGAGATGAAAATAATGCCTCCTCCACTGCAGTTAAAGTGTCTCCTCCAATATATTGTGAAATAGAGTTCCGGAGAATAAGACAGTGACCATTAGAAGCTGCTGCACTATAGTGTTAAGGAGAAAGTCAATTCTGCACACTACAACCTATGAATACGTGACTAAAAAAATGGTAGATTGGGAGATGTGGACACTGATGCCATCAACTAGGTCTCGAGATATTAAATCGTGAAAGATTAACATTTAAAGCCTGTACCACACTGGGTACTTGAACCACAGATTTCTGGAATATACTCCATAAAAACATTCAAGATTCGAACCCAAGATAAAAAGTCAAGAAATAATGCTGTTACAAAGACTGTTCATACTTTTTCTCTGTGTATTTTTCTCTGTGTGAGCTTTCTTCTCTCTAGAGAAAAGCTTGCCTAGTCAAGAAGAAACCAAAGATGAATTTACAGCAACTTGAAGTGACAAGTTTTGACCAGAAATCTGAAAGAGAATAAGACACACAAAAGAGTTCCTCATAGTTTTAAGACACCATAAAGTATTAAGATGGTATATAACTAGAAGCATAGAAGGATTTAGTACTTTGGTACTTAATCTATACTGATTTTTTTTTTTTTGGTGGGGTGTGTATTTTATCAATTTTTGTGACTTTTAAATTTTCTACTGCCTTTTCAAAAACATATCTTAGCAAGGGCAAGCCTCAGGCTTACTAAGAACATTAAGACAATAACATAAAAGCTGAGAAAAGTGTATAAGCTTGGATGACAGACATGCACATAGAGACCCTCTGCCCCCCACTCCCCCAATATACATTATCAGGGCAAGAACTCTGTCTTATTTCATGTCTGGATGGAATAATAAAATACTAATGCCAGTTGGGTGCTAGGATAGTACTAAATATTTATTATTTCTCACAATAAAGAATGATAGAGGTCATTAAAGTGTAGAGGACTACATAGATATTCTATAAAAAATGGTGGAAAACCAGGACAGAAATACAAGTAGGGATTGAACAGTTAGTAGAAAGCATTAATGAAGTAAAAACAACCCAGAAGTAAAAGACAGTGATTAAATTTTGTATTACGAATGAACTGGGAGGGCAAAGTTCTGAGGAGAATTTGGACATTACACATAGGAAGCATTTAGGAGGTTACCCAAGTAGAGAAGAAGAGGAATAGGACTTTGAAAAATATCCTTGTGAAAACTGAGGAGGAGGCCTGTAAAGTGTCAAAAATGTCACCAAGACCACAAGACTAGAGTGGCTGATTGGGAAGAGGAGAAAAGTGTAACAAAAGGCAATGAGGAAGAATAAAAGTAATGGATTAAAGATCCATAGATTAAACTGAGAAGCACAATGCACTGCATCTTCATGTATTTTCTGAAGCTCTGTTGAAATATTTAAATCAAGTAGAGTTATTTTGGTGTTTAGGGGTTTTTTTATAAATACAGTAAAAAAAATATTGGGAACAAAACTGTTCTTGGGAGGTTAAATAAATATTTGGTCACAAATGGACCACAAAAATAATCAAAAGGCTGAAGTACCTCTCCTATGAAGAAAGGCTGAGAGAGTTGGGCTTGTTCAGCCTGAAGAGAAGGCTCAGGGAGGACCTTAAAGCAACCTTCCCATACCTGAAAGGTGCCTATAAGAAAGGTGGAGAAGAACTGTCACGAGGGCATGAAGCCATAGGATAAGGGATAATGGTTTTAAACTCAAAATGGGGAGATTTAGATTGGATATAAAGAAAAAAAATCTTCAATATGAGGGTGATAGATTCCTAGAACAGGTTGCCCAGAGACGTAGTGGAGGCCACATCCCTGGTAATATTCAAAGTCAGGCATGATGGAGCTTTGAGAGACCTGATCTAGTGAAGATGTCCCTGCTTACTGCAAGGGGGTTGGACCTCTAAAGGTCCCTTCCAACCTTACACATTCTACGATTATATGACAGGAAGTTGTCCATGAAAACCTATAATGAAATTATCCCTTCTATAATAACTATGTGTAGTAACTTCACTTAAAAGCAGTTTTATCCAAAAATCTTCAAAGGGTTACTACAGAAGTGCTACACATCACATTTGCATTCCCACCTACCCCAGCTGCATGAAGAAGCTGCCATACTGTCATCAGCTTCTCTAAGACCTGGAGATTTAATCCCATGTTGCAGTTTTGTGTAGCTGTGCTGCTTCAGTGGCTTTTGTAAGCCGCTGTTACAGCTTTCTTCAAGCCCCATATTTTGAAAACATGGTCAATTCAAGGCCAAATTTGAGACTAAGCCTATCAGAGCTGGTCATAGCGCCTCTGTGAATCACATATAGGAGAA
Organism: Zapornia atra; assembly: GCA_013400835.1. NCBI lineage: Eukaryota > Metazoa > Chordata > Aves > Gruiformes > Rallidae > Zapornia > Zapornia atra. Next base: position 17,848 of record VZTU01000961.1, read on the forward strand.
AAAACAACTGCTGGCAGGTGCACTTTGCCACTGGAGCGGGAGTGAGAAGATGTAACAAGCTGCACAGATGCCAAGGCCAGGCCTGCAGGAGGGGGGGGGCGGGTGAAGCATGCGAACAGAGAGTTTCCCCTGCAGCTTGTGATGGAGACCATGGTGAAACGGGTGTCCCCCCAAAGCCTATGGATGAGGACGGGGAGCAGAGACACCTATGCCCTGTGAAGATTGAT
>VZTU01000961.1:18147-43320 GCA_013400835.1 Zapornia atra
CCCCGCCCTCAGCTGAGATGGAAGACAGCTCGGGAGGAATGGACTGAAACCCTCCATTCCCCATTCCCTGCTCCCCCTGTACTGTGAACGGGAGGGAAGAAGGGAGCAAATCTATGATTAAAATCAAGAGTGCAAAGAGGCGAGGGGTGGGGGGAAGGAGAAGTGATAATATCTGGGGAAGAAAAGCAGCTTGTGAGGGATCGGTGGAACCCCACTGCCCATTCCCTGCCCCTCCACGTGCCATGGTGGGGGAGGGAAGAAGGGAGTAAAATCGTAATGAGTCTTAAGTTTGCTAAGAAGGGAGGGGTGGGGGGAAGGTGCTTTAAGACCTGGCCACTTCTTATCTCACTCCGCTTCACTGGCTGTATTAGTTGTAGTAGTAATAAATCACTTTTCTTTCCTTTATTCTGTGCTGAGTCTGTTTTGCCCATTGCACTAATTGGAGAGTGATCCCTCTGTCCTTATCTCGGGTCCTAAGCCTCCCGATATATATATTTTCTCCCCTTTTCAGCTGAAGGAGGGAGTGAGCGAGCAGCTTGGTGGGTATTCGACCTCTAGCCAGGGCCAAAACCACCACACCCCAGTAGAAACTGATAACTGTCTTTGGTATACCTATCTGTTGGAGTTCTAGGCAATGGCTGAGACAAGATTAAAAATTGATTGTGTTCTGCCAAAATTGATTTCTCATCATCCTTTCCAAGAGTCACTTAAGTCATAAACTGATCCTGCACCATAGACAGAGATGACTGATAATCTGATACTATCAATATCCATAGCTTTCAAAACAGCCCTTAGGGCAGGGAGATTTTTCTTTATTTTGGTTTGGGTTTCGTTACTTTTTTGTTTTATTTTAATTTTGTTTAGGCTTTTCTTTCTTCTGCTTTGCATCATTTTCTATTGAAAAATCACTGCATCACTATCAAGCAGTAACTGAAAACAAAACTTTTTATATTCCTGGTTGCTTAGCAAGTAACATTAAAAATATTTTATAATACTTTAGAAACAGTATTACTGAACATAATTAATGTCAATTAAGAAATAAATGCAATGTTGGAATCCCATTTGGAAATTAAATTCTGTGTCCTTCGCTATTACTCATAAATCCATTAGAAGCACAGAATTATAGAAGAGCGTGGAGAAGGACTGTGTTTTCCTCTACATTTATAGTGCTCCCTACCTCGTGCTACCTTATTATTGATAATGAACATAAAAATTCGAAGCTGTCTTTATGAATCCAAGCCTCAAAGTTTCTTTGGCTGATGTGATTATGGTCATTCTCTAGCTGACACAATGGAACAGTGAAAGTGTCTTGGTGTCAAGCCATCATGAATAGAATGTCTTGGAATATGTTTTTTGGATTATTTCATTTTTTGTTTGGTTATACATGTTTATCAAGCGTCTCCCACATTTACAGTGTCTCTCATTAAAAAGACTTTCAAAAACTCCATACTTGTTTTTCTGCAGTGATTACAGAGCTAGGCATCTTCTAAAGTTCCTGGAGCGAGTACAAAGATTTTTTGAAATATGTGAGCTTTTAAGAATACTCGTTATTTGAGGAATAAGAGACAAACAATGTGCGGTAATGTACTCTAACATAATATAGCTGTCACCAAGTTTTGCCTTGCAGTTCTTCACAAGACTCTTTGAAAGGCCATTCCACTGAGCTTACAACATGATTTTTTTTTTTTAATTAATAGTTTTAACTGAAGGAAGTCCCTTCTTCAAAAAAGGAAGGCAGCTATAGATACCACAATCTTCGGATTTTGTCAGACAAATCAATCCATCATGACTATTATGTCCCAGATCAAAGTTTCCTTTCTGTGATGAAAATGTTACACACTGTAGCTTTATACAAAACTACCTGATATGGGTATAGTTTCCTGAAATATGATACCACATGTGCATCAGTAAACATTATGTGTAGAGTAAATTAAACTGAGCCTTATAATTAGGCAGTAAGGAAATTACTGCAGACCTGAAAGAGTAAATCAGCGGTATTAAAACACTCTCCATTTCCTCTGAAGCACTTCAGAGCACCATAAAAACCTCAATGTCACAGTGATAAACATCTAGAAGAAATGCATTTCAAGGGAGACAAAGACACATGCATTCAAATAAGTTCAAGTCAAAATCACTATTAAGTGCAATTTAAATAACAGTTCATTGCCTCTAACTTTTTAGAGCAGATTTCTTAAACATTTTTCTAAAACTCCTTTCCTAAAGTAAATACGACAGTTAGCCTATCAAATGGGAGCAGACAAAAAGTGGTTGCAGTATTGAACAGCATTCCAAGAGCTTACATTTCTTTCAGTTCAAGCTGGTGATATTCAGAGTATGTCTACTTCTGTTGCTCTTAGGAGTCACTATAAATTCAGTGGAAGATCAAAAAGCAGATGACTTTACCAAGCAGAGCATCACTATCTCCGCTTTATAACCCAGTATTACATAAGTCTCTTGTCTAATACCTTTGTACAAGCTGCCAAAGAAACCCAGTAAAGATGTACTGACATATACACAAAGTGGCACACCCGCATTAAAGGAGTACAAGAAATAAACATGTAGTGCTGGCAAAGAAATAAATCTTTATTAGCATTTGATAGACTGCTTTCAGAAAGCCAGCCTCCAGATTTCCATAATCAAGAGCACTAGAGTCACTGCAGGTGAAAACATAACCTATTAAGCAACAAGGAAAAGGTGATGAGTTTCTAATGAGCAAGGGCTGATGCCGCAGGTGGTGTTATGTTCAAAGACATTTAGATTGACTTATGGCTGGCTCCCTTTAAAAAAATGCCAGCATTATGTCAAGAAGCATCTTCATACAACAGAATGAGGCAATATCACCAATCACACTACACTTTCCCTTGGGAACAACCAATACCTCATCTTTGGTAATATAACACAACCTTAGTAACACTCCCATGGATCATCTATTTAAGGATGACCTTGCTTCAACTTCGCCTTCACAAATAAATCTTTAGTAAACATTCATGTAAGACTACTGGATATTCTGCTACTACTTAACACTTACATGAAGTTTCACATCTTCAAAATGCTGTATCAACGCTCATAAAAATTCTCAGTGTTACACAAGCTAGGTAAGGTTCTCGACCCCGTCTCTCTATGTTTTTAGCCTTTCTTAAATTGTACAGAACTTGAATTAAAAAAAGCTACCTTCAGCATTTTTAGCTTTAACCAGTACCCTGCAACAAAGGGTATGTCAGAACCTTCTACTACAGTAATGGGAAGCAGAGCTTTCTTCCTCAGCCCTCCAAGAAATACACTTAATGCTTCAGTGTTGACCAATTCTATTGATTATGCATAGAAACCTACCTTTAAGCTTCTACCTTTTTGGTGCCTAAATTAGGAAACAATTTGTTCATGACTCCTTGTACAGAAAGACAAGCTTTTGCAAAACAAGACCTTGAAACCCCAAACCATCCTCTGAAAGTGAACTCAACAATCAAAGACATAGAAGGAAAAGCAGCTTCCTTATAGTATCACCTAGTTTCCATCCTTGACATCAGCTGCTGTGAATTATCAGGGTTCTCTTTGGTTTTTTCTTCCCCCCACCCCCTCAATATGAGTTTTTATTTCTTTACATGTGCTGTTCAGCTTCTCAAAGGAACTGAAAGTAATTGAGTAGCTAAGACCTATTAGGTTTGATTAGAACTGTTTTCTTCTAAAGATCTTAGTTTTGTTTTGTTTTGTTTTCTGAGAACTCATGCTTCCCTCAGGCTTTTATCTTAATGTACAGATGCTGTGTACCTCTTCAAGCTGGTACAACACAGAATACCTAAGTTGAGGCAGCTTCACCTTCAAAAGCGACTTTATTTTCCTGTGTTTCAGATTATTCATCTGAAAACTGGACAATAAATCCTGCTTGTCATCATAGAGCATTTTAGAATGGAGAGACGATAAACAAAAAACCTAAGCCAGTAAATCATGATTCAGGGCAGCAAGATTTAATTTCTAGGTGCCACTGGCCCTCCCTACAGCATTTGACAAGTCATCTGGTCTGTATATGAGACAGTAACTTGGCTGTAAAATGATGATAAAATTTCCTCTTTTGGAGGGGATCCTGTGTTTTCTTCAAAGTGTTTACATGCTGTGAAGCAGGAAACTATGCATGTACTCAATGAGAGAGACTTAAGTCCAAAGACTGCAAACATTATATAAGAGTCTGAGTCTATCCATAATAAAATTTGCATTCTATATTTTAGATGTGATAAAATCTTTTCCAATGAAACATGTTTTTTTCAGTTTTAGGTGTCCCTTTAGTCTAATTGCATGAGATAATATTCCTGTTTTTTATTCTGAGAGTCTCTCTAGAGCCTACGTCAATTTTTGGCAGGTTTCAAAGTGCTAAACTAGTTTTTTTAACTGTAAATAGCATTCATAAACAGTAGTGATACAGCTTAATCTGAGTGGAAGTGACTGACATAAAGAACAAATGGAGATATGGTGCCTCTCAAGAGCCAGAAAAAAAAACCCATGACAAATAAACCTAAGAACATTATGAAGCCTATTATCTAATTCAAACTGCTGTAACCCATATTAAAGAAAGTACACCAAACTGCAAGTACTTTTAGAGACCTCTGAAGTAGGTAAAAACTGAGTATGATCAAGAGTTTCTCTCTAAGATCTTCATTTTACAATATTTGCATAATAAATTACAGGAGATATTTTTCTGATCTACCTTTAACCTTTTAAAAGTTTGACTTGCAGCCTAATATAGCTACCAAAAGAGTAGCATCAAGGACTATATGAAGTATAATAATTGCAGCTGTGCAGTTGAAGGGAGATATGCTGGAGAATATGGCTGAGAACAGACTAATGAATACCATGTCTGTAGCCCAACAAATGTCTAGAATAATGTAAATGACAAATCAAAAATATGTAAGGGTCATCTGAAAAGATGCATTTGCTATGATACATAAATAATCGATTAGACATATAGAAAGAGCAAATATGACTTGGATTTTTTCTCTTTTTTTTTTTTTTTTTTTTAAATTTAGGCTGCTTCAAAGTACATTATTGACAAGTCTGAGTGTGTGGTTGATTGAAAGATACCAGAGGACAGTCATTATTAACATTAGTATATGCATAAATGGCTAAGCTAAACCTGATCCTGAACACCCAAACCAGTGTCACCATTCCTAAGGTGGCTATTGGGAAAAAGCAGATACAGAGAAGAAGCAATCAACATCCTAAGGTCCATCAGTATTCATAAGAAAGAGGGAAAACTCATCCAGACCAATACAGAAATTGTGGCAGAGCCTATCGCAGTTTTCAGCCTACAAAGCAGCTGAGATCAAATAACAAACTTCTAAAGGACAAAACCAGCCACACATGAAACACATTCTTGGAAAATCATATGGGATAACAAGCTACACGTTACTGTAGGAATCATACTGAAGGATTTATTTATGGGTAATAACATGCTACAGTTACACAATACCAGTCTTATTAGCAAAGTTGCACAGTGGGAAGTCCACAAATTAAATATGAAAATTTTGAGTGCTGTTGCATATAACAGAGTAAAACAGAACAGGACCACATAAAGGCTTTTGTTTCTAGACCTGTTTTCTGAGGAAATGAGGCTCATTACAGTAACTCTGTCCATTTTTTCAAATACATTTTAATCTATTTGCCAACCTTAAAACAATCTGACAGACAGCAAAGGTCCTGAGGATACTAAATAACTTAAGTTCGATGAAAAATTGTTTGTGTAGGAGAATGGTGACCCAAATTAGAGTCCTACAGAGGGAAATTTGTTATGTGAAGTTAGTAGCTGGCTACCAACATTGGTACCAGCTGGCCAGTTGGCAGAGGATGTGCCAAAATCAGCCTCAAATCTTCTTGCATTTCACCCACCAGCCTGGAGTAACAAGATGAGGTAGCAGCAGAGAGGGGAAGGGTGGATGTGACAAGATGAGAATAAATACGAAAATCAGAGACCATCAAGGAGAATCTGGGATTATTGCTACACAAAGCCCTATACAGACACTGCAATGCTATGGATAGCAAGTCTTTGTTAATTCAGCTGTTCACAATTTTCTTTTTCAGTACTGTGTCTACACAATATGTATTCCCCAGGGGTTTGTAGGAAGTTGTCTGGAAAAGACCATCAGAGAAGAGGACATTTTTGAGAAAAAACAATGTTAAGTCAGAATGTTTTGCCTCATAAAGTGGACTTAGAGCTACAAGGAGGATGTTGATGTTATTTTGCTTTTAGTGGTACCTGCCCCACAGGCTGAACTGGATCGCACCAAAGAACACATAGTAGAAGGTTACTAAAAAATAATCAGATGGCAAACAATACCCTTTTATATTGCACACATAGACATGGGTATCTAACAATAGCATTAATTTCAATTAGACCTCCACCCCATTAAAACAAAAGCCTGGAACATCAGTCTAAACATTCAAAATACAAAATGTATTAACTGAAATGCAACTGGTAATGGAGTTATGGCAGGGCTCTGCACATCACATCTTCTATGAGTATATTTATAATAAAGTTTTATTGCCTAAAACTGCAAGGAGAATCAGAAATCCAACTTTAAGAAAAATATAGTACGTTTTAATTTTTGCTTTATTCTATTTTGGAATGAAAAATGAAAATTTCAAAATATCAAAATTCCTTAAAGCAATGGAAAACTTTCTTGACAATTCTGAAAACATGTTTTTTGTTTTCAATATTTATTCATATATATATTTTTAATGTTAAGCTAAAATAAATGACTAACTTTCAAAATGAAAGTTTGAAACTACTGAAAAAAATCCAAATGAAGCTTTTCAACACTGTCAGGAATTTTTATCTACTTTCCAACTTGAATTTCTAGATAATTTCTAACCTTTTTCAGTTTTGAAAAATCTTTTTCAGTTTTGAAAAAGTTAAAATTTTCTGTTCAGTATTCATTTCATTATGTATTTCTAATTAGCTTTACTAATGACATAAATGTATATCTGCAGGAAGCAAGTGAATTGTCCTTAACAGTTATATGAGACCATCATTTCCAGTATAAACGGAGAATCACCGAGGAAAGGGGGGGGTGAGGGGGGAAGTGGGCGTGTAGGGCGGAATCTTCCTATTTCTTTACAATTCATTCCACTTGAAGACATATGAAGTATTAGTCTGCATGAATGGACAAAAATGAAGAATTATTTGACTTCAGTCTACTCTATAGAATACTGCAGACGGGCTGCTCTGTTAAAATTAATAGCAGTACAGATACCTGCTCTTTAAGAGAAAACTAATGGCTTTGGTTATTATACCTTGCAGGGAACCTGACTGGCTAATACAGACTGAACAAGCTCAGCTGATCAACTGGAACAGGACATGAGGCAAAGAGGCGATGGCAGCAGGGCAGGAGGCAGCAGCACTGACAGGTGGGACACCAGTGGTGGTGACAGCAGAACAGCTGGTGCCCAGCTCAAACAACTCCAAATGATCTATAGACCGCCTTAGTCCTCGCTAGGCATCCAGTTTGTGTGTTAGCCAAATTCTTTGGTGTGTCCTTCCTGCTTATCTTTGTTTCAATGTCAATGCAGAGTTGCAATGCTTGAAATAACGAGTGTGTGTGATGCTTTATGAGTAGCCATAGTATTTAAACTATAGGGGTTAGCATTTTTTTTTCCCCTATGGAGATAGAACAAACAAATAAAATAACTGGCAACAACCAGCACCCCATTGCTGATCTAGCTTGCTGTAACAAACTGTGAAAGATGCTTTTCTTTAGTTTTTAGGCTTTGGTTTTTTTCCTGTTCTGTTTGTTGGTGTTTGTGTTGGGTTTTTTTAATGACAGACTTGCATACCAGAGGAGAAAAAGACCCCAAATGCTGCCAATTGGCACAACTTGTTATCAGACACAGAACTCTGTTTTTTCCAAATTCTTCAAAATAAAGTAAGAAATGGCAGCAGTAAGCTATGGGCTGGTGAAACTTGTCTGCTTCCAAGAACTTGTGCAGTCTGATTTCAGCTGTTGTTGTTGTTGGCAGTTTATATTAAGACATATAATTAGATGTCCATAATAGTTTTCCAATGCCCAGGAATGTAACAGATGTAATTACATCAGAATAGGAAATACTGATGGGACTGTAACGCATGAAATGGAATTCTAGCACTGTGTATCCCAACCACAATCATTTCACATGTCTGCATGATCTGTAGATAATCAAATAAAATCTCAGAAATAGAGAGCTAAGTAACCGAGGGAGAGAGAGAAAAATCAGTCTTAGATGGTGGACTACTGAAGCCTTGCAAGGGAGCCTGACTACCATATGAAATATGTATACCTTCTTCACCACCAAAACATATTTTGTAGTTTGTCCAGTTTTATAGCAGGAACATTAAGCTTTCTAAATCTGACAAGGAAAGCTGCTTTAAAAGAGATTAATTAAAAACCAAAGGCATTATGGTACTCAAAGTTGGTTGCTTCTCCCATGATTTAGCAACACTGCAATCTCAACTGTGGTTCATTTGTTCATTCTGAAGCCCCTCCTCAGACATTAAACTAAGTCCTCAGTTGACATCCTCATATTGTGAAATTTAGCAGAGGTCATACAGAGAGGTCTGTGTAGGCACACGTATGTATACTGTTGATTATAAATGTGATGAAGCAGAACACTGATTATGATTCTAAAGGGTAATTATTTATAGTAAGAATGCCCATTGTTGAAAGCAGAGACTCCATCTCCCTTTATGCTTGCGCAAACCTAGCACAATTATGATCTCATCTTGATTGGTTTACCAGCAACTGCCAAAATTTAATAAACATTATACATATATGATTAACTTTCATAAATATCAGAAACTATATTAAAAGCTTCATTTCCAAGCAGGAAAACATTTATGTATGTGCTTCACTTTACCCACACATACAGTTCCAACCTTTGTGAGATTGAATTCAACACCCAAAGGGCTGAATATACACGAGAAGCAGACAGTTTATTAAGAAAGGTGCCACTTTTATATCACGTTTCAGAGTAAATTTGGCTTTAGAGATGAGTAATTCAGGCAACTGCTGAGAGCTTCACACAGAACAGCAACTCATGTGTTAGTCTGCTACTTCCTTCAAGCAATAAGAACAGAGGTGGGAGGCAACACATGGTACAAGCTCCACTGCAGAACCTAGGATCCCACAAATTTGGAGATCAGTACAGTGGAGATCTTCTGTCATTAGCTGAGCAACAGATGTGATGTTAGGCTTTATGCAGGAGAGTCAATGATTCATATTGTCTGCAAGTCCGTTGCAGTATTTTTAATATTTGGAGAAATAAGCTCTAAGATGATCCTCAAACACATTTGCTGACAGTTAAAGGTGTGATGAAATGAGCTGTTTTAGCAGTGCAGAACACTGATTTAGAAATGCCTGTAGGAGCCACTCTTTCTGAAACCATCTTGTTCAAACAGGTATCTGAAGATACGTTTAAGTCCTTCCCTGATCTTGCAGCTACATGGATTTCAGATCACTTTCACAGAGGCAACCTTTGGGGATTTTTAATTGATTTTACAAAGAATGCAGAATTGAGATAATCTCAAAAGTAGTAAGAGGTAAAAATAGGTAATGCCACCTGCCTCTACTTTAAAAACATAAAGAGAAATCTATAGGTTTCTCCCTTTCATTTTCCAATCACCGTTTTATTTTTTCCACCTCAAGCTTGCTGAACAAATCTTTTAGTCTTATTATCAAACACAATGATAAATATAATGTAAGAAAGTCGACTTTTATGGTTTAAACTATGCTTTACAGTTGTCCATAGAATCACAGAACAGTTTGGGTTGGAAGGGACCTTTAAAGTTCACCTAGCCCAACTCCCCTGCAATCAACAGGGACATCTTCCTCAGAGCTCCATCCTGCCTGACCTTGGAATGTTTCCTGGGATGGGGCATCTACCAGCTCTCTGGGCAACATATTATTTATTAGCCTTCTCTGGATCTTCATAGGATCTTTATTTAATGCAATGTCTTAGAAGTTTTCTTTGAAAATTCTGCTCATACAAACTTTTTCATATTCTATTCATCATTCCTGTTATTTGGATGAGAGTATTCAAGTAAATACAAACAAGCACATATGCCAGTGTTTTTATGACTGGGGTTGCTGAGCTGCAAATGCAGTGAAGGTCTGGCCAATCTGTCTCCTCTCCCACATATTAAGACCATTGGGAGTTACACTTTCAGTCTCCCTTTTCTGGCTCAGGAATACTAGTCTTTAATGTCAAGTGTAATGCAGTGTCATATCTAAATAAAAACAGAAATTCTTTACACCTCTATAGGTGGGAAAATCGCTCTGAAGTTGAAAAGCAATGACTTCCTTGGAAAATCAAGAAGCATTACAAAAAAGCACAGATTACCTGTCTTCGAAGATCTCGTGTTTTCTTGGTCATCTTGTCAATAGCAATATTGAGTGGGTCTCCCTTCTCCTTCCTTCCAGTCTGTTAAAATTAAATATTGGAGTTAGAGAAAAACACTCCAAAAAATATACATTAAAAAAAAAAGTACAGATTTATCAAAGAAAATCTCTGCATCTCTTTTTGTTTGCTTCCATCAAGTTGTTATTTCCAATGCAGTGTTTTTAACATGTTTATGGGCAGGGGGCATAACAGATTATATTTAAAACAATCCTAAAATGATAACAACAACAACAAAGATTAAGGTGACTCACTGGAGAGCTCAGAACTTTTCCACCAATAAATTATGTGCATATATTATAACCCATGCTCCCAAAATCTGGCAAGACCTTTCACTATAAAACGAATATTAAGAGCTTCTAATCTCCATCCTGCCAGGCACTGGGAATGTTAAACATGATAATAAGCAGCAACACAGCTTGAGGACAGAAGGAAAATGGTCCCTATGCCTGTAACAGGAATCATATTGGCAGACCTTAGGTGCAGTATAAAGAAGACTTTCACTTAAAACACTTTCCTGCAGGAAGTCTCAAAGCAAAAATGCTCACGAAGATTAAAAAGGGGGAAAAAGGCTTTTTGTGGCTCATAATGAATGAAAAAAAATATTTTTCAGGTTCAATGGCACAAAAAGCATTAAGTGACTTTGTCAGCTGTATTACCTTTCTCTTAAGAGAAAACTGCTTCTCTAAAGATTTGTCACATCTCTTACCACATTAAACTCTGTTTGATGGCTTTTCATCAGGAATCAAAATGATCTTCCATTCTTTCTGGTAGTACTCTTTCCTTCCCTAAGCTGTTTTCAAATACTCGTATTTAGAATTGTTCCTTGCATATGATTAAGAGCGATTTTTTATTTCCAGCTGAGCTTAATAGTATATGTTTCTGGGAACTATTGAGTAGTCCCTTTTGGGGTGGGGTGGGGTTAAACATACCCTTTCAGTAATGATCCCTCAAATGCGCAGCACTGTTATCAGCTGTACATGGCCACATTGGCAAGTGCCCCTTGTCCCAGGCTTCTGCTTTAAGCATTCATTTGAGGGAATGCCTGGTTTCTATTATTGTCTGTAATTCTAATTATGACATGAGGCCAATGCATTCATGATCTTTTAGATATCTGTAAAACCCGTTTTCTTATTTTATTTAGAAATTCAAACATAAAAATATCAAGCACCGTCAGAATTTAATATAAAACATAAATTTACCTCTTAGTCTTTTAAAAAGAATCAATTACAAATTCTGGAGTTAATCATACAAATTGAGACCAGAAAATAAAGAGAGAAAGCATTTGCTATGATACAAGAGGAGGCATCTGTGTAACCCGCTGATATTTTTATCCCACTTTTCTTGCGTTCATCCTTTGACTGAGTTTTCCTGGTTCCCAGCTAACTATGGCTCTTTAGCCTAAGCAATTTCAGAACATGCTTTTAGTTTTGTATGTCCTGAATTCAGTCCCCGGTATTTTGTTCAAGACCGCAGCTGTCATATGTGCACACAATCTATAGTTTTTCAAGTTGAAATGTCAAAATAAAAATGAGGTGGATAAGTTTGGTAAAGGAAGCCTCTCCTAACTGTTGAAACGGTACAGCAGGGACTGCCAGATGAGACAGTCTCAGCCAAGTTCCTAGTCTGTCAGACTACAAAGATATATTCTAAGAAAATTTTCAATTACTCCGTCTGTGTGCTGTGTACCAGCTGAACCAAGTATCCTTGGTGACATTAGCATCCTGGGATGCATTTTTTTCCCAGTCAAATAATTAAAATTCTGTAGTATTGTTTAAATTCTCCTCTTCCTTCTCACTGTTTAATGCACTGGCTTAGAAATATACATAACCACACAAAACATTTTAAAACATTTTGTGCTGTGGCAAAGGCTACCTTATTTTTTTTTTTTGTTCCCTTCCATAAAGTCAGAGAATAATTTGCTAAACTCTGCAAATTGCAACAAATACTAACACAATCAAAAAGCAAACACCGTGGTACTTAAGGCTTCATTAGGATGGTATTTTACAGTTCTCAAACGAACTAGTTAACAATTCTTCACTGATCTCATGCAGGGCAGATGTATTTTGGGTTCACCACTGACATGCAAGATTAAGCACTTAATGCTTGTCACCCATTTAGCGGATCAGAAAATTGTCATGATTAGGCACTTGGGACTACTTCCAGGGTAGTCAGCTACAGGATACAACACTAAGTAAATTAGGCACCTGATAAACTGCCCCATTTAGGAGCAAAGGCTTCTGACATTCCCTAAATGGTCATTGGGAAAAAAAAAAAAAAAAGGAGAAATTTTGAGATTTACTTAGAAGTTTGTACTTTAGGTTCCTACCTTGGGTGGTTCGTACTACGCATAGAAGAAACATTGAGAGTAGGCCCATGGCAGCCTACACCTAGCAGCTCTCTTAAACCTCTCCTCAAATTTATCTTGCAACTTTTTAAGTCAAGTTTTACAAACAGTGCCCCTTAAGGTACATCCTATTGTGAAACACAAGACAACTGGAAATCCTTCTGTGACCCTTAGGGCACACAACACAAACTGGCAATATCCATCTGGCCAGCTCCAAAATGGACAGAAGCTTTGTCTATATTGCTTTCTGAATAAGGCCTTGCTCTATGAATTGCCCAAATCATGCCTGCACACCGCCTGAGATGCTAAATGGCGCAAACCACTGTGTGCTGGAAAACAGGATACCAAACCAAGTGGACAGAGATTCAGCTGAGCACTCTCAATGGTAGTATTTCTCAAACACATATGAATACAAAGGAAGCCATAGAGAAGCTTCTCATGCTCTGCAGCGTCTTTACTTATCTGGGAATTCTGAGTGTCCCTCACCTATCATTAAGACGGTTACTGCTTTTTTATCTGGATAGAAAACCCCTTCTTCACCATATGATTTCAAAGGAGGAGAAATTTGTTTAGTAAACCACATTATTGAAAAATAAATTGCATGGCATGTGATGTTGCATAGCTTCAGGCAGATCTGTCAAACCCCATCTGCTCTGTGCTGAAAATATAAGTTTATTAAAGTTTATTTATTTAAGTCCTTAAATACTCATATTAATGTTGCTCTGTGATAAATTTTTGGCCTTCATTCCTAGAAGGGACTGAAAGGAATTTAGTGGTTTCCTGTGCTTCTGGAAAAAAAAAACAACCCACAACAAACTATAATGCCTCATAGCATTTCACTGTTAATCTTTTTCTGCAAAGGAAAGATATTTTGGAGATGGGATAAAAAAGAGAGAGGTTCAGTAGTTTTTCAACACATTCATGTCCAAGCGGTGGAAGAAGCCTAGGTACTGTCCGACTCTAGAAAATGACACCAGTTGCAACCACTGTCAACAATGTTACTTGAACAATAAAACAAATACAGGATACAGTCACTGCCTTCCTTATATTAAGAAAGGTGTAAAAAGCCTCACAGTTGAAACTGCACAATAATTCCCCTTAGGCAGGGAACTTCAACTTCATTTAGTTAAGAAGAGAAATAAAATAATTATAAAAAGCACTTAAGGATGCTAAGAGATTTCGGCATCTGCTACAATGATCTCTGCCAAGATATACCATTTTCCTTTTGAAAAAAACCCTTTTCTCTCCTTCCTTCTTTTGATGAGCTGTTAACAGTTTATACTGGTGGAGTAAAATAAAAATCCCCAAATTATTTTTTAGCAAGTATTAAGGACATTTATATCCCACAATTTACTCACTATAGAAGTCTATTGATCAGCATGAGGTACTAAGATGCTCTTGTCTTACCCTAGAGATTATCAGAGAATCAAGACACATAGAGTCAAGCCAATCAGCCTAGAGACAGAGCATTTTGGAAGAGACACAGTCAACCTTGGAAGAAGATGCTGCAGACTGGAGCTGTGCTGACAATTTAGAGTCATTCATAAAACCACTAGTATGGAAATCATAAACTTGAAATTTTAGCACATGAAACAGATAAAATTGTTACTACAAAAATTATTATAAAGAGGGCCTAAACTTTATGGTAATGGCTATCCTTATATTGACAAGTTAGGACTACTTACAGTTGTTGTGTGAGATATAAATACACTATTTTGAGCATAGCACTAAAATAAAAATCAATGCCAGATGAACATGGCTGACAATAGTAACCTGTTAAAGAAGAGGATGGAATGCCAAGGAATACACAAAATGTGCAGGAACTGCAGGCCTCCAAGATGTCACAGACAAAAAAAAATATACATGACAATTAAACAAGAGATGTTAGAAAGAGCTATTGTCCTTTTTCTTTAAAGTGTATAATTTAGAAGTTCAGTGTTTCAATTTACCAATCGTGTTAATTAATAATAAAAATAATAATAACATAAAATCATGTAAGAATTTTTCAGACTGTTTTCAGACATTCCCCTGTCTTCTCTGTTGGTTTAGATATAAGCCAAAATACCTGGGAGAGCTCAGTCCTCTAACATAGGATGTGTTGCATATCCAAGACATCCTCACTGCCATTAATCGAGTAATTTAGCCTCCAGGAGACAGGTGGAAAGATTATCTATTGATCCAAAAGCTACCAAACCTTGATATACTTTTATATTTTCATCATCCCCTAGGTAGATGGTTCCATTATTTACAGTTTATTCAGAACTTCAATATCACAATGTTTTATTAAGGCGTAAATTGCTGCTCAAAACTATATCTGTCCTAATATTTTATTTTAAATGTTGAACGACATCACTCTTTAAAAACTATGCTCATGTTCAACAACCCTTTTAAAAGTGATGAAGGGGAGCTTAGTACTAAGAAGGAAAACATTTTGAACAACCCACATAAGGTGCATCAGTGCTTTTAAGCAGAAAGCTAGGTTTAAACACGCCAATATATAGTTTCCTTCTGACAGGTTAAGAAGACTAATTTTGGGTCAGGAAAAGGCTAAGCTATATATCCTAACAGAAGTGAGGAGAGAGTAAATTTCACTGGAAGTTGAAAATTCTAGCTATTAGCTAGGGAGATGGGTCAGGAAAACATATTTTAGAAAAATGGTGTGCTTCCTCTATGGATGAGATGCTAAATACACCTTAGAATAATAAATTTTAAAATAAAAATAAAATGCAATGGTGAGAAAGCCCTTAGGAGCATGGTGTGAACATGATTTTCTGTTCTACTCATCTTAGTGATTTTATCCATTCTTTATGTTTATTTGTATAAATGATTTTGGTTTTTAGAATTCATTCTAAGTAACTTGTGTAAGAATCACCTCATATGGAATAAAAATGCGTAAGTTTCCCTTTCTTCTTAATCATTTTTATTTCTTGAGGGAAAAAATTGCGTAAATGGGGCAAGGTGGGGGGGAAACAACAACTAAGAGATATCCTTTTACTACTCAGGTTTTTTTGCCCATTGTTTATGCAGTTGCAAAGGAGAAAGGCTCAGTCACCACAGAGAAAGGGCAAGACAGAAAGAACCCAGTATGAATACCCTCTTCCCACTCTGCAATAAAACACTTTCAGGCTTTCTTCAATACTACTCAGATCTAGAATGCCATTCCCTAAATAACTTACCACGTTACAGACAAGAAGGTCTCTTAAAACATAACAATTGCTTTCAGCAGTTTTAAATTACTGTACAAAATTGTGACCAGATCACTGTAAGTGTAATTGGTTCCAATGTAGCATCCATATTCAAAACTTTGAGGTAAACTGGGTAAGCCACATCCTTCCAATACAAGATAGTAAATAAAATCAATAAGGTATAAATGAACCATGATCTAGATACAATATCAGTACATGAGGCGTGCAAATCTTGGCCTTGGCCTGGATCCAAGGGAGATTTATCTAGATCTGTAGACAATTACAACAAAATATGTAATGCAATAAAGAGATTATGAAAACGGAATATGTAAATAGTTGAAGAAGAATGTAATTTTCTATTTTTTGTCTGTTTTCATGCAGTCTACATTACCTAAATTGCCTTCAAGTGGTGATTTGGTAAATTAACCAGTGTTTTTACGATCAGCCACATGCAGTTCCTTCTTTTATCTTCTCAGAGAAGGAAGAACTTGTGCGTAGGGGAGTATTTTACTTTGGTTGGTTAGTGGCTATTGCTTTTTTTCATTTTGCATAATTCACTGCTGTAACTACTTCTTGTCTTTCGGCAATAGTCAAGGATTTTCAGGATTATCAATGACAGAAGTTTGATGTGTTAGACCCCGTTACGTCTTGATCTTAGTAATTCCCAAGTGAGAGCTGCTTTCATTAATCGATATTTACCCATAAACAAGTACTGGCATCTATGCTTCCCCAAAAATAATTGCTTTAAGAATTTATAGTGATTCTAAAGGTAACCTAATGTGGGGATCTTTTTCATTTTTGAGAATGAAGGCAACGATTTGTTGTTTGGTTGGGGTTTTTGATGGGGAGGTGGGGTTGGTTTGTTTCTTTTGGGATTTTTTTCATTGAATTCTTGTATTGAATATTTCTGTATTTCTGTGCATTTTTGAACAAGCATTTCCAAGACCACTGTGGTGAATATACAGTCCTTTTCTTCCAGTGACAAGCCAAGACTGGATTTTACAGCATCCCAAGGTACCAAAAAGGCAGAAAAAGGAAACTGATGGGATTTCCCAAGTTACAAGGCAAGTGTAACATGCAAATCTCATTGAGTTTTGTCAGGTAAAAAATATGGACTATTTTNNNNGATGTGCTTTTTGTTTTTGGGTTTTTTTTTGTTTGGGGGGGTGGGGGGGGAAGTCATACAATCTTTAGTTCCTCCTCAAGACAAGAATATCTTGCATTCATTTAAGAGCTGTGTCATTTAACTAAATTCAGATCATAATGTAGTGCACACGGCCATTTGAGAAAGCAATGATAGTTTTCAGGGTAGAACCATCTCATTTAATTTTACTATCTAGAAATACTGTATCAAATTTAGATATTTTAGCTCCTTCTATATTCAATATATAGGGACAGGCATTTTTAGAGCACCTATCTGTCTTATATTTATCTTAATATGGGATACATGTCACTACATGAGGTTGGTTCTCTCCATTGACAATGGAGAGAGTCTTGTGGTACTAGATGATTAATTCTTAAACAAACAAGTTTCATGCAATAAAACTCTTTCTTAGTAACTGCACAGTTTGTCCAGCCCTCCTAAGCATCAGGATAGAAATTGCATCTTGGACAAATTATGTGTGGTTTGTCTTATTTTCTTCCTGATAATTTAACAATATGAGCATCATAAGAGCACGTTTTTTACAAGTGTTCCCAAAATACATTCCTATATTTCCAGGTTATGATATTTTGGGGTCCTGTAAGAAATTAACTTTCTTTCTGCTGTCTAAAAGAAACAGACCCCATAAATCTTAGATGAGGTGTTGCATCTTAACAATCATGCTTGTTTCTCCACACTCATGGAGAAACTTTCACCCTTTAAGATACAAACACAGACACACAGAACACTTTAGAACTTTGGTCATCACTACCAATGGCCTTAGGACAACGCTGGGTAAATTATAGGTGTGATTATAAGAGCCAAACCGTTGCTGGTCACAGAAATATTGAAAGCTAACTGAAAAACCAAACCAACCAACCAAAATTATAGCAGGATTTCTCTAATCTGAGCTTTTTCAGATAAAGGCATATGCCAAGATTACCCTAATTTGGAAATGAATTTTGCCAATGATAGGGGAAAACAAGGAGGTGCAGTCGGGGGAGACAAAATTGATAACCTGTGACAGGTTTTCTGATATGTGCTCAAGTAATCTCTGTAATACATATGTAAACTGATCTATATGACTACAAATGCTTGGTGGTGGTGCGAGTGTTAGCATGCAATTGTACATCTCATCCAGGCTTCTGTCCTAACGCCCTTGAGAACTGACGTCTCTGAAGCTTCCCCCTCATTACTTTCTGATGGCGAGGGGTGCCTTTGTAGCAATATGTATTTCACCCTTGACCTGCAGAATATTTCTTTAAAGAGCATCGTTTCCTTTGCAATAGTTACTCAGAGGACTCAAAGAGGAAAACATCAGGGGTTTCATGGAATACATGATATATTTCTATTCAGAACATGTCAATATACAAAATTGATGCCTTTACACTTAAATGCATTTAAAAAATAGAATTTTATAGAACAGAAATGTGGATGTTGCAAAGTGTATAAAAGTATCAGCTTCACTGAAGACACACTAATTTACACCAGCTGAGAATCTCCCTACTCATCAGTTAAATGAAATCTTGCAGATGCTTCCATTTAGAAGGTCAGAAATGTTTACTCCAGAATTTGAAATTATTCTAATTTCTTGACAGACATCCACTTGCAAAGGGTCCACTACAAACTCCTCATTTAGCCACTAACTGCTTTCCAGCTGTAAATTGCAATCTGCTTTTAAATTGCTTCTGGATGGCTCCTCTTAATCTAAACTAACTGGTGGAAAAGGAGATAACACATATTTTTTCTTTCCCTTCCGATATGGAGGTCGACAGTGAAGGACTATGTAAATAAAAAGTATTAAAATTTACACACTTTAATGCAAAGTCGTGAGAAAAGTATGTTCTACTATTATAAGCACAATAATTAATGTAACTAAGCAATTAAGTAGCTATTAGTAAAGCCTTCTATCATATTTTCTATTAAAATGCTATCTATTAAAAAGGTTAATTCATAACAGGCAACTAAGAAAAAAGGAGTGGCATAAAAGTGCAGGACATCTTAAAAATACATAAAAACCAATATTGAATACATCTAAACTCAGAGCATTAATCAGGTAAATCTTTGTTATATCTCTGCTACAGATTAGTGGCAATACTTGGTACAATACTTAATGGAAGCGATATTGGTATCTGCTATGACCAGCCTCAGTTTTATGTCTCATTCACTGGAAAACACTTCTAGCCAAGCTATGCCTAGTGGGGTTTAGATTAAAGGTTATATTATGAGTCACAAGGTGTTATTCACTGAATTAAATGCAGGACTTTCTAAGACATCTCAGAATCCCTTGAAAACATCCTTTTAGTATTTTTCAGTATTTTTTAGTATTCTCCTAATACTAAATAAATGGAATAGGAGAATAACATTTGTTATTTGGTTGCATGCAAAGACCCTTTACTTTGTGTATTTAAGAAACGGCTCCATTCGGTGACATATCTGCCCATTACATTGGTTTCTGTAGTGCAGAGCTTTATGCTTTTTTTTTCAGCAAAGATGCTTTTTGAACAAACAGACAGCTCTGACAAATGAAGTGACTGTTGGAAGTACATCAAAGAGTTCACGTTTCCAGGTATTTCTAATGAACATATTGAAGTTCTAACTATGCAAGTCTTCTTATATGAAAAATTCTTGTTAATGGCATAAAGAAAGGTATTATACAGCCTGAGAGTTCAAAACCTCCAAATCCAGCCTGTCTACAGGAGGCACAGGATTGTCTTTACTGCACTGATTATCAAATACCACTAAAGAAAAGGATTTCGACTGATTGCACTGGTCACTATCTAATAGATCTTTTTATGAGACTGTATCTTTTTAATTGTATCACGCTTATATTCCTTAGGTGATCCACAAGGCAACAAGGTCTTGTTTATTGCCTATCAAAAATGTTTTCACCAATGTATGCAGCTGAAAGTTAATGCTAATTCAATATTTGAACTTATAACAGAGAATTAAATGTTTTTTCAAACTCATTGCTACTTTCCCCTTATCTTGCCACTTCCCTCCAGACCACTGTGGTGGATTTCTTTGGTTTTTTCCTTTGTATCTTCCAACCTGTTCTTTCAATTATGATCTACACTGAACAACATTTGAAGTGATTTCAGATGATGTTTCTTGCAGCCAGTGAAACCGCTGCGACTTTCCAGCTCTGACACC
Source organism: Zapornia atra (assembly GCA_013400835.1). Classification (NCBI taxonomy): domain Eukaryota; kingdom Metazoa; phylum Chordata; class Aves; order Gruiformes; family Rallidae; genus Zapornia; species Zapornia atra. Next base: position 38,387 of record VZTU01000961.1, read on the forward strand.
CTACTTGGCAGGGTAGAGTGAAACCTACACAGTATCAGGTTAGTGCATGTGTCAAACTTTCTGAGGGCAGTGATGTGTGTCTGGCAGCAAGGCTTTACAGTCTGGCACATCTCCAGTGAAAACCCCACCTGCAAGCAAACAATGCCCATGAGGTTTAATTGAACACATACTGTCACTTTAGGTATTGTTATGAATGAATGGAGAGAGAGAGAGAGAGAGAAACCTTGGAAAGACAATAACTCAATCCTCTACAGTAATTAATTGGTCACTTTGAGTACTGGCTTCTTTGTGTCCACATGTTCCTCTGTAGGACATCACAACCGTGATGAAATACACTGAAATACTGCTGAAATAAACGAAATGAAACTGAACTAAAATAACTACTTAAACTACAACCAAACATTCAAGAGAATGTAAGAGCAAAGGACCATCTCCTATTTTTAGAGTAAAGCCACCATCTATTCCTGTCACCACCTCAGATCAATGTGCTAAGTGATATCCATTCAAATTACTTGTTAGTTTAATCAGAGGAAGTGAAACACAATTACAGGGCATTAGCGTAAAAGCCAGCACAAAATAACAGAGTGTCCATGTGGGATATCTGAATCAAAAGCCTGTTGAAAATAACTGTGGCATTTTCATCAACAGTCTTTACAGGAAAAAAAAAAACAAAACAAAAATGGACCAAACTTTTGCAAATGCTATTACAAACTAATTAGGCATAAAATAATGCTTTAAATCTATAAACTGATTAGAGTCCTTATTTCTCCTTGTAGATATCAGAATACATTTTTCTTTACCCTAAAAGCATAAAGATTACTTGCATTTACAAAGCCTCTCTGTGCTCCCTCTCAAGTCAGCAGGAGTTTTACCATTATTTCCATTGACTGATTTGAATATTCACTTTTCACGGACACTCCAAATTTCCACTGAATAGAAGCTGTGGTTTTGGATTAAGCTGTGTTTTTGGATTAAGTGGATGAAAGAGGAGCAGGGAAGGAACTCCTCCTTCTCCCTGTGAAGGCAGGGAGGAAAGACTAGTGGACTCCAAAGGACAAAGAAATGCAAACCTGCCCCTGAAGCCTTGCCTGGAGTGCTCAGTTGGGATATGCTGGTGTAGGCTCTGGGGCCTGGAGCCCCACTGACTCTCATCCCAAACTGCATCACAGCTCTGTTTCTGTGGGATACGTAAAAATATACACCCAATCCAGAGTAAAAAAGGAAATAAGGACTCATGAATCCCCACAACAGGGATCAGACTAAGGCCTCTCATTTCCTGGGTGATACTCAACTATTAAACCTTCTCCTTCCAGCCCTAACTCCAGAAGGCATGGGGGCTAAGACTCTGCTCCAGTTAATCTCTCAGTTTGAAGTGACTTCACTTTTTTTCAATAGTCACTATGTACAGCCCAAGTCCTTATACCTCTATGGTAAAAAAAAAACCCACTTAAAATGTTCCTGTTTAATTCCAAAATCACAAAATCTGAGGTCTTCTATATTCATGAGACAGTAATTAATTTGACTATCCCTGCCTTGTCTACAGGGTAATTGGATGAATAGCTCTGCATATCCACAAAACGCCTCCGAGAAGAGTTATTACTATGAATGTCCAATATGACAAGTTAACTTTGCTATGTTGCTAATGATGGCATTGAAACTGTTAATCTAAGTCTCATTGGAGCCCATTTCTAATGGAAATGGAAGAAAGTCTATGAATAGGTAACACACAAAAAACCACCCCTGAACAATTACACTCTGCTTAGAATTTAAAAATAATAATAATAAAAAAGTTAATCCTATTTTTCAAATTTCCTTGATACACCTTCATCTTCTAGAACAACTAAAACCCCATAAATATTGCAAAAGGGATTAAAAGCAAGATAGCTCTTTGGTGGATTGCCACAAAGACTTCTTGTAGGAAATGAAGTGTAAAACATTTTAAAGAATGTTAAATGAAATCACAGCAGACTGAAACCTGTGGTTCCAGTGCAAGATCTGAAATAACTTTGAAACAGATGCTAATTGGCACCACCTTCATTCTGATGTTCATAAATGAAACTGAACGAGCCTTCAAAGGTGCCAAAGGAACACTAGCTGTCCAAAGAACATTAAAATGGGCTTGGATTTGGTTTGTCAGCTCCAAAGTTATTTATATCTTGCTAAGCTATTTAGATGCTTTTGAAATTTCATCCAATGAGACAAGCGTGTACATTTTCAAAAGGGTTGAAAGTCTGTGGAATTTCAAATCTTAAATTACCCTGGATGTGCCTTCGTTAGCAATTAGCATAGGCTTTGGAGGTGAACTACTGATCTGGATTTGTACCAAGTTATTCATTGCAGGAGATTTTTTTTTTTTTTTTTTTTACTGAGCAATAGTTGATGGTTTGTACCAAGAAAACATAGTAGTGTGTTAGTCTCAGTACCAATCATGCCCTATCAAAAGTTATCCAGAGCCATCTGCAGCTGCTTCGAATACCTTTTAACCACAGATGCAAATAGAAAATAATTGCAAGTAGTAAAAGTGCCAACTGACTTCTACATCTGTTTTTCTTGTTTCCATCCTAAATAACATAAATTCTGATGTTCCAAATGAAACCTATTTTTAATATATATAAGGATATAAACTATTTAAAATAGTATTATTCTAGTAATTCACCAATTTGGCTCCACAGGGACTTCTATAGACATTTCAGTATTAATATAACGTAGCATTCCAAGCTTCCAATTTACTACTCTACTGTTACATGCAATACAGTATAATTTCCTTAGTGTTATCTGTAAAATTATATTCAGATAAACATTTCTTATAAAAATCAATGATTTCAATAAAACAGGAACACTTGTAGAAATTCTGCATGTTACACACTGTCATGATGTACATCAGCAAGATAGCAACCAAATCCACAGTCTATGGGAACTAGACTCCACTTCCAATTCTGAGCCCAGTTCAGTTTCTAATAGACTATATTTTAGAGAAGTTTTCTTTAGTATGGCAATTAGCGTAAAGGGTGAGTCAATTCCATGATGATCAAACGCCTAAAGAAATTTTAAAAAATAAACTAAAGCCCGGCAGGAGAAGCTCTGCAGCTTTCCACACCACATGATGCCTTTCACTTCAAAACTACTAAGTAAATTACTGAGAAAAAGTTACTGTGAATAAAATGGGCTGCACTGTGTTAAGTAATTATTTCTAAAGTGTGAAATGGGTAGGAAGTATCTCATCTTAAAGTAGTGCCATGATGCATATTACCTCTGTAGTATAAAGTGAACAGTCTTTTTTTTTTTTCTTCTTTATCTCACAGGAGCAAGCACAGGAATGAAAACTTTATTTTTCTAATGATCTTTTATTTGGGAGAAAAGTGCAAAGACTCAACTTGTGAAACTATGCTGTACTCTCCTATTTGTACAGCACTACTGTTTCTGGAAGAATCTTCTAGAGTATCATGAGCTCTCAATAAATGATAAATATATTGGGTTAATGGTCCCCATTTAAGGAATGCATGATCTCCTATGTTAAAGACCAGCATGTCTGGGGGAGTTAAGGGATGCACCCCAGATGAGATTTAATTTGTGAAGCAATGCAGAACACAGCTTGCCTTTCAGTGTATCTTGCAAGTTCATTGTCTCACAGACCCATTCTGTGCCTCAGACTTGAAAAGCAGTGGTAAAAAAGGTCATTTTAATAGAAAAGTTATGAGTGCAGCATGGGATAGGAAAACACCCTTATGATGCTTCTGGAAGAACAGAGAGGATTCTAGCAATTAATGAATCCCTAGATGCATAATAACAGGCTATTTCACAAAGGATTTTTTTTTTCCTTCTGGTTTGTTTGGGTGGTGGTTTGGTTTTTTTTTTTTGGTTTTGGTTTTTTTGACCACTGTTATTAAAAATTGCAAGGATTGAGGAGAATAAAGAGGAAAACCACACCAGAATTTAAAAAGAAAAAAGCTTTCTTCAAGACAAAAGATGACACAAATTAGCAGTAATGAATTGTGCATACTAGTTGGATAAAATGATGATGTCCATGTAAAGGATAATTACACACACATAGCAATATTTATGCAGAGTGCAAGTGAAATTCAGTCCCAAATCAAAAGCATGAGGCAGGAGAGATTAAATGGGAGTACTAGCCTGGGTTTAATGCCCAACAAGAACGATTTAGAGAAAATATTTTTTCGTAGTAATTCCTTCATGCAGCTTGCAATACAGCCTTTTGTTTTATTTTGTTCATATCCATAAGAGATTAATTCCAAAAAGATCAGAAAGAGTAATTTTCTCAGATTAAATATCATATGGATATCCAAATTATACTTTGTGAGGGCAGACTTCTGACCACACACAGGGTCATTTAGTGACCTGCTTAGGAGAAAGAGCAGAAGTGTATCTGCAAAGTGTAAACTCATTTTGGCCTCAGTCCTGAAACTATCTATGAGGTCTGACCTTCAGAAGAACTTCACATAACACAGATGGGTTGACTAAGGTTGGCCACAGGAAAGCATTTAACAAGTCAGTGTTGCAAAGCACTCTGTAACCATGCAGAACAAGCCTCTAAATATATCAAGTGAGCTCTTCTCTGCTGAAATATCTGTATGTAAATAGCTTGGTCTCTGGGATCAGGAAGTGTTAACTCCAGGAGGGGAATGGATGGAACACAATAAATTCAATGTAGGGCTTATATTTGAATATAATATTATTATATTAAATACATTTAATATAATATTATACATTTTATTATCTCAAATTGTCATCAATTTAACACTGAATTAATCTAAGAATTTAATTTAATAATTTAATGGGATATTTTAAATAGTGTAATGCATTTATACTTGTAAGGTGGGTTTAGTCTATATTTAGAAGGAAGCAGTGGCCAATGCCAAGGAATATGGGAAACTTCCCCACAATGTAGGAAAATTAGGCAAAGTCAACAATTCTAC
>VZTU01000961.1:43326-56022 GCA_013400835.1 Zapornia atra
TTCTACAGCAGACAGTTGTTGCGGCCATCATGTACACCCACTAGTGGTTGTAGCCCTGGTGTGCATTGACACAAGGAGCAATGGCCAACCTCAAATCCATGGCCATATCAGGTGATATTCTTATAAACCTTTCTGGTAAGCCTGGTTTACTAATATCACATGCTCACACAAAACAAAAGCCACTGTGGTTGCAAAATTAATAGTTCATAGGCTACTCTTTAGGCAAAGAGATCTACTTAAAAAAAATTGCCTTAAATGCACAACTGTGTGCACAGTTCATAGAAATTTGTATACTCAAGGATGAACAACTTCCTAAATGAAGATAAGAAAGTCAATCATATAATATATCTAAAGAGTAGAAATTTTGGGTGTGTTTTTTTCTTAAAAAAAAAAAGACTGGCAGAATGTCTGTCTATAAGTGTGTCCATTCTGACTGATGAATTCCTGAGCAGTTTGCTACAACTAATAGCATCTCCTAGTAAAAATATCTACTTATAATATCATTGTGCTCTCAAAAAAACATGTATTTTGACATCAGAAACAAATTGCACCAACATGCAGAATGAGCTGTTGCCTTAGAAAACTATTTCCACATAACTTGAAATTTTATCAAGACAAAAAGAAAGCTGCATGACATACATTTATGCATTTGTGTGTGTGTGTGTAATACTTATGTCGTTTGAATCTACCACATTTTGCTTTTATGCAATCAAAATAAATTTTAAAAAATCACAATAACCATGATTTCTTGACTGGCATATTTGGTATTTTCAGTGCTAAGAAGGGCAATGCCAATTATTAGGCATTATTATTATTAGGCATTATGCCAATATTAGGCATTATTTCAATGTCTTATTTCAACTGTTACTTATTTTTTTTATGCCAAAGATTTGTTCAAATTGCTGAACCACACACTTGAAAATAAAACATTAGTATTAAAGCTGTCTGCTCAGCTAGAATTTCCTGGTTTAATGCACACATGTTATTGTACAGTCCTCAATTATATGATCAGATCTTAATTTTCCCACAGGAACTCTGCTGATGTGCACCGGATAGATGAGCCTCATTTGTTGTTCTGTTGTTTAAATATCTAAAATTTGTTGTATGCAAAATTAACACAGATTAATATAGCATGCTAAAAATGTTGCTGGATATTTCAACAGTTTCTAAAAAAACCAAAAACCACACTGTAGCTGTGAGAAGACATAGTACTTATTATTGGCATGACAGAGGAGTACAACTATTTCTTTTGAAATTTCAGAAGGAATGATTCTGTAAGCAAAATGGTATTGTTTAATTTGGCACTAATATGCGATTTACAAAGTTAGTGAAGTTTCATGGGGATGTTGGGCTATTGGGTCTGTTCTGACCTGTTTTCACTCAGAACAACAACAACAACAAAAAGCTTCCTGGGAGTAAGGAGAGAGTTGAGCTGTAGTGATGCTAGAATGAACAGCTTCTGAAAAGCATTTAAAAATTATGTAATTATTAAATTAATTCACTATTAAGTAAACATTTGCAGAGAAACACTGTAGCATAGCAAAAACTGTTGTGGGAAAATATTTTCTTCTGAATACAGAGTATCACAAAAGGTTCTGGCTTGGTGTCCTCATGACTTGTGACTTAAATTGACAGTTGAATTATACTGAATTAAGTGGTTTTGCTATCACTTCTGATATAAGAAAAGACAAGTAGTCTTGTATTTCATTACTGCTGTAAAGCCTGAATCTAGCTCTTTAAATGTGACCACGATTCTTCCCTTTGGAAATAAATGCTAATAAACCAACTGTATTTCTATCAGCCTAATATATAGTACATTGATGAATATAGAACAATTTCCCATTTCTTGGACTAGAAATCATGATCATGTCTAATCTCATGTGCCTGAGCATAAGTTTATGACAGTGAGTGGAAGAAACACACTGACTTCAGAAGTCACTGAATGAGTTCACAAAGTATTTTATATAGAATCATAGAATCATAGGGGTTTGAAAGGACCTCGAGAGATCATCGGGTCCAACCGCCCTGCCAAAGCAGCTCATATTGCACAGGTAGTGTCCAGGATGGGTCTTGAATATCTCCAGAGAAGGAGACTCCACACCCCCCTGGGCAGCCTGTCCCAGGGCTCTGGCACCCTCACTGTGTAAAAGTTCTTCCCCATGTTGGTGTGGAACTTCCTGTGCTCCAACTTGCAGCCATTGCCCCTTGTCCTATCCCCACAGACTACTGAAAAGGGGCTGGCCATTTCCCCCTGCATCCCATACTTAAGATATTTATAAACATTAATAACGTCCCCCCTTAGTCTAAAATCACACAGTTATTAGTTAAAAATAAATAAATTAAAATACAGTAGTAAGAATAACAGACAATTACACAAGCTTTTTTGAAAAAAAACCCAAACTTTTTTTTTGTGTCTGTTACGTTTGTTTTCCTTTTGGCTTTATGTCTTTAGGAACTGTGTTTCAAACTTTTCTATGCATGCCTGGCCTGCTTTTGGCTAGGACAGAGTTAACTTTCTATCAGATGGTACAGTGATGTGTTTGGGATGTTAGGATGAAAATAACATTGATAACACACTAATACTTAGTTGTTGCCAAGCAATTAAGGACTTTTCACTTCCACATACTGGCATGCCAATGAGAAGGGGTGCCCAAGAAGCTGGGAGGGGACACAGCCAGGACAACTGACCCAAGTGGCCAAAGGCATATTTCACATCATATGATGTCATGCTTTGATATAACTGGTGGAGTTGGCCAAGAGCTGGGGTAGCATCAGGTCTGGGTAGTGAAAAAGTGTGATGTGCATCACTTTTGTATATTCTATTAATATTGATATCAATAGTAATATTGGTATCATTCTTTATCCTATTAAACTGTTTTTCCCTCAACCAACATTTTTTTCTTTTTTTCCTTTCTTCCCCAGTCCACTGGGGAAGGAGGGAATGAGCAAACAGTTTTAGCTGCCTGCCAGGTTAACACATGACAATGCCTATCCTTTGTTACAACAAAATTAAGAACATTTTGCATGAAAGAAAGACATGGGAATGTAGAGAAAAGTTAAATATTTGGAGATACAGAAACAGAAGAGTTAGCTACAGTAACTACAAAACATAAACAATATTTGCAATCTTAATTATCCTCCCACTCTCACATGTCATCAAACCCCTTCCATGATCGAGGGCAGTAACCACCTACTCCCTCTAAATCACTTCAGCAAAGCCTGCAATTGCTATCTAACATTTATTTTCTGTTAGACAAACATATGCAAATGCTTATCCATATGCATAAGCACATAGACACACCTCCCGAATAAAACTCAAATCCCTCCATCAAGGTCAGTGTCCTTAACTCACACCTCCCATCCAAAAGAGTCTAATTGAGATGTGCATCACAGTGAGTGAGGAAGGACAGGGTGAAGGCGGATTGGTAATATTAATTATCACAGAGGATAGTTAATCGTCAAGCTACCATGCCTGTTAGTCATTTGTCATTTCAGTTCCTAGATTCTTAAAACTCTTCTACTTTTTCTTGCCTACATCAAAAACACAATTCAAGGATTGCTCCTCTTAGAAGCATTCATTGTTCATTGTTTAACTTTCTATTATTTATTGTTTCTTTCCATAGAAATGATCTTAAATTGAGTGCCCAGCAAGTGTTACAAGTAATTTTTCTTACAAAATAATCAAAATCATCTTCACAGCCCTTTTCATAAGTTCATTTCCCCCTTTCCATATATCCACTAAAGAAGCTGGGGGTTGTTTGTTGGAATACTCTGCAGAACACCTATGCGTGCTCAACATTTTTTTTCATTTCCACAACAGGGTGGTTTTGTTCCTTGAGTAGAGATGCTACTAATGTCTGAGTGTGCTTTCGTATGACTCCTTGCTCATCCAAGTCCTTCCTTTTCACCTATGAAATAGTTTCTGGGCTTGCAACTTGCCAACATATATGGAGCTCATGAGGGTTCGATTGAAACGCCTCTTGGTTTCTTAAGCCAGAAAATGCAGTCCTCAAAATACCTCAGTTAAAACCTCTGCTCTGCCTTCTTCCTTTCTTTTTTTTTTTTTTTTTACTTCAGTGGTGTCCCAAATTGCTGGAGCAATTGACTATTCAGCCTTCAGTATCTCCTGCTGTACAGTATAAAGACAGAGAGCTATTTTGAATGGCGTGCTTGAATGTCGTTCAATGAGAAGCACGACTGCCTTCATAGATAGACATGAGTATAAATTAAATCTGGGAAGGAAGCAAAAAATGTATGGGAACATTTCACATGCTAGGGAAATATTATTTTAAAACCCGAAATTCTCTATGTTCTTTTTCCAGTGATTTAGTATGGTGCTTTGTGAAAAACATATTAGAAAGGATTGAAACACAAAATGTTGCAAACTAAACAAAATAATAGCATCAGTCATCTCTGATATCATTATCTCACTTGAGAAACATACTAAAATTCAAGCGTATGGGACTTTCCTAGAAATTTGCCACCCACTTTTTTAAGACATCTGTTCACAGCAGAAATGTAGGGTAAATTTTTGGAGGTGGAAAAAACAAAAAATCCCAGTATTTTTCTTATTCCCCCTATAGATTACACAGTTTAGAGTAATTTCTTTGGGGCATTATATGACCTTTTCTGCTTGTATGAATTTCTCTGGGGCTCTGGGGCACCCAGGGAAGCTCTGAATCAGCTCTATGAAGCTTTTCCATGAGGAACAGAAATGGACTTTTATCTTGGCCTTCTGTGTCTACATACACAGACCCATATTTAACTAATTTGTCCCATTTAAATCAAGTGCCTGTTGTAAAGGGACATCCCCCACCACCCACAGGAACCTGATGCTGCCTGCACTGTGAACGAATTTCTTTTCTATGCTGATATAAGGATAGCATATTGCACTGATCAAAACCATGTTAAACACTGCCACATTTGCAAAGAGAGGCAGGAATTTAATTTAAATGTCATTTTAACTTTCCACTAGACTTCCATTTAGACTTCCTCACTATTACTACTCTCTTTTTTTTTCCCCTTATTCCAAAGCTACTGAGTATCTTTCTGTTCACAGATTTTAATTTTAATTGCATGCTCAACTATCCCAAATTATTAGGCAACATACCAAGGTAGCTGCAAATTGGCATTATAGTGTTCTCTCCATATGCTGAGCAGGTCAAACTATATCACCCATATGCTATACTCCTCTCTGTTGTTAGTAAAGCCAATGAATATGTTCTTTGTATCTCTACGACACACTGCTGAATTGCTTCAGCAGATCTTGAGGTAAGAGCACCAATCTTTTTTTTCTTAAGATTACAAAACCTACATTACTAGACATGTATATTCTTATACCTTTCGTCTCCAAAATGAGTTTCCACCAGTCATATGAAATTCCTGCAACTTTCTCACAATATCAGTACCTGCAAATATATGGGAGTTTTTTCTGCCTTTGTCCAATATTGTATCTCTCCATATCAATAACTTTCCACTTTAAATGCTTCTGAATCAATTCTGCTTTTAGTTTTTCTCTTCTCTCATTACTCACAATCTCGGCCGCACAAATTGGCAGCCCATACTTTCCTGCCTTTCAAAGCCAGCTGTAATTCCTAACTCTAAATTTATAAGTGGTGCTTTAACCCAGCTCCTCTCAAAGAACCAAGAAGCATTGACTACCTTGGGCTTATTCTGGGCACACGAATGTCTGAGATTGGTCAGAGAGGAGAAAGTGTTGTCAGTGGTGTCTGCCTTAAAATTGCCAATTTACAGGTCTTTTGTCCAGTTCCAGCTCTGAGATCCCATTTTGTACTGAAAGAGGAAGTTCACAGGTTGCCTGATTTAGGAAAAAAAATACGGGGCACAGAAAAAGAAGCTTAGAGAAAGTACTGAGGGGGAACATGTAACCATAAGGAAAGACATTTGTGCCCAGAATATGCATTCATCTGCAGGGCAAAATGGTCCTTTTGGAGGCAGTGGTGGCACAGATCCCCTCAGCAAAGCTTTTTCCATTTCTGTGCCATAGCCAGGTTCAAGCAAACAAAATATGGTGCAGAGATTTGCTCCTTTACCAGTAATCCATGACAGCAATCAAGCACGAGATGTACAAGAAAATACTCAAGTGCCATCCAGGAACTGGTCTACCTACTGCTTCTAAACCAGTCAAGCAAGACATGGTGCAGCAGGAGACACACACTGCATTACCTGTTTCAAGGGATGTGCAAGTCCCAGGGGCACTGGGATTGCCATTGGGAGCTTTTGACAGATGATGCTTGGGTGCAACTCTGCATGGCTGTTGGCATGAGGTCATTTTCTGCTACAATCCCCTGCCCACAACCAAAGTAGGACTGGCCTATGCCCTACAGGAAGGCGTATCAGCAAGATGAAATGAGAAGAAAACCACAGTTAGTAATAGAGAAGATAGATTTTCCCACATTGGGAAAATTAAAAAAAAACCCCAACAAACCAAAACCTCAAAAAACATCCCTTAAGCATTAAATAAGGGACACGAGATTTGAGGCTGCACTGGATGAAATGTTATATTATACAGAGCATTTAGAACAGTAACATGATTCAGTAAAATACTTCTATAGAGATTTTAAGCCTCTGATATCAAAAGGTTCAAGCAAAATACCTCTCAGTCAAGCTGCTGCCAGCCCTTTGCAGACCCCATGGTGGAAAGGTATGCCTAGCAGGCAGCAGGACTTCTCTGGTCTACCAAGGGCTGACGAGATAGGGCATGATGGGGCCTGCATGTTGGGATAGTCAGGAACATAACCTATGTGTGACAGCCAACCTCTTCTGAGAGGCAGGTTTTCATGAAACAAAACCTGAGACAAAAATAAAAGCATGAGAAATACAAAAGAAAAGCCAGCTCTGGTCAAAGGGTTCTTTTTTTCTTTACATGCCTGACTAAGGTAATAAGATCTTGGCATGAAAACTAAATCATTATGTGAGGACGAGCTGAGAACGTGTTTTATGCAACAAGCTCCAGAAGAAAAGGACTGGATGTCCTGGGTTCCAGCTTGTGACTTTTGAAGCACAAACTTTCTGCTCTAGCATAGGATTCCTGTGTGGAGTTTGTCATGTTAGTTTAGTTTCTGTCTACCTTCTCTATTTATTTATAAGAAGGAATATTTCAAAGAGGTATTTTGAGGATAACTGACATAAAGAAAAATACTGGGTGTGCAAAAATAGTATTGCACTGGAAGTTATAGAAATACTTTAGATAGCTAGAAGTGTCTGGAGTATTGAACAGGTGTCAAATAAATTGAAAGCAATAATATAATAGATTATACCATATGAGCCAAAGCTTCATGGAAATATCATTTAGGTAACAAAAAGTCCTACCAGCTTGTCATCTGTTGTATGTGGGGGGGGCTTGTAAATAACCATCCCAATGAACTAAAACAAAATCTTTTAGTATGTTCCCTGGAGAAAAAAATACTACTAAAAAAGTAACCGAAACTTTATTTCAACTCAGCAAACCAAAGGTGTAAAAGAGACTGTCCTAGTCAAATATATTCCACATGATGGTCACTAACTGGGATGATATTGAAGTGTAACAGTTAAAGCAAATATATATGCAGCTCAGTGGATATAATGTATTCCGGGACTTTACTGAAACAAGGCCTTCAAGAATCCTCAGGGACATAGCTGTCCATGAATTTTTACACGTAATTCAGGTAATCAGTAACTGAAATGTTATGTCCACCTCATAGAAAAAAGATATATCAATGTAGAGTGTCTTCTCACAGAGATTTTACAGCTAGAAATGAGGAGATGCATCTATTTCCATAGTAGAATACTGAAAATATTTTTTTCTACTCTTATTTCATATTAAAATAAACATTAAGAAAATACTTCATACAGCACAAAGTGCTTTGTGCATTTCAGTGACTACGTACTGAGCATCATCAAGCTCTACAGGAAAGCCTGCTGCACAACTGAAATGGCAATGATGGAGGATGCAGAAGGAGAATGAGAAAACTTGTTTTGTTCTTCCTGTATCCTGCCAGTGAGCTTCCAATGGTAACAAAGCACAGTCAGATAACTTCAATTCGGGCAAAAATTGAGAGCAGAAAAGGAAATCGCTCTGTAGGCGAGTTCTTCTTCCATCACCACTGTTAGATGTGGATTACTTCCTTCTTTTACACAGCTTCATTAATATAATATAATTATCCACGACATATAATGAGCCTGGTACCTAAAAGCAATTCTTTGACTCACGTAGAAATGACACAGAATGGTCTTTTCTGGGTCCATCAATGTTTCATATTGTCATTAATGACCTAGGTGATAGAACACGGAACACACTTATTAAATCTGGAGGTGACACCAAGCTGAGAGGCACTGAAAGTACTCTGGAGGACTGAATAAAAATTCAAAATTATTCTGACAAATTGCACTTACATCCTAAAAAAAAAAATAAGAAAAGAAAAAAGAAGAGATGCTATCCAACAGGGTCATGTGCAAGATGTTCACTCAGGAATAACCAGAACAAGTAGTAGCTATGTAGGAAATCCGCAGAAAAGGTTCCACGGGCTATTGTGAATCACAAACTGAACATGAGTCATCAGTGTCACCCAGCTGCAGAAAAGGCAAGCACCATTCTCAGGCAGGAAAACCCAAACGCAGGCTGGGAGATGCTGTTTTCTCAACTAGCAAGGTCTCAGTGCTGATACCACCAGATTTTTTTGCCACCATGCATCAAGAAAACACAAATCATTTAGAATGGATTACCAAAGATGAGCAAAAATTCCACCAATAGTAGAAGCTTGGATGCACAGGACTTGTTAAACTCACGGTTTAATTTCAAATTTGAAAAAGGAAGCACTGGAATAGATTTCCTTGAGAAGTCTTCAGTTCTGGGGTTTACAGGAGGAGCAGGTATGTCAGGAATGACAAAGCTAATACTGCAGAGCACAAAGATGGTCCAGGTGTTTTCTCAAATCCATTGCGTGGCTATGAACTGAGAGGTTTATGTCTCAACAACTTGCCCAGCTATAACCAATGGAATCACCCTAAACAGTGAAGAGGGGCTTCATATCTCATTCACAGACTCATAGAATATTTATTCTTCTTTAAAAGGAATGGGTTAGATGGGAACCTCCAAGTAAAAGACTATTTATCAAGAAGCTCCAAAATACTGTTGGGGCTAAGACTCAAAGTTTTAAATATGTTTAAAACATGCACATCCCATCGATTTGGTAAGAATCTGCTTCAGCACTGGAGGATCTTTAGAATATGTGATCAGAATAAGTGTTCTTAAATTCTGTCTATTCTCCATAGTCTAAAAAACCCAACACTGAAGTCTAATTTATTTTAGTTTTAAAGTTAAAAGGTTTTTAAAAGATAAAAGTAAAATAAGCATCTAAACCAAACTCCATTATTATATTGGACCACTACTGTTTAAAGTAGAAACTAAACAAAGTTCATGAAAAAGGTTTTGTCTTCTATCTTGAAACAGCATTTATGATCTTAATGATCTTAAAAGTCTTTACAAACCTAAAAGATTCTGTATGTAATGCATCTATGCATTTTTTATTTCTTGATGTTTTCATTAATCAGACTGGATTAAAAATTTCATGTGAAGGTGTTTTTTCTTCCTACTATTTAAAATTTCACTTCAATCTTACAAATGGTCAAGAAAAACTTACTTATATGCAGAATTTCCTCAATCAGCATTGCTACAATGCTGTCTAAAATGGTATTCTCTAAAAATCCAGTACATAATAAACATGTTGCAAGAAAAATGTTTTTTAGAGTCTCCTGTAGTTGCTAAACTGGTCTACTCTGTTTTGTAGAAACACCTGGAAAATCTACTTTGGAATGAGAAGTAAGTAGTGTGGTGTATAGTATAGTAAATTTTTTTTCCCCCAATTCCTGCAGTTGTCAGGCTAGAAATAAACTGTGGAAATGGTCATAGGGAAAAAAATCACTGTATATGTAAAAATAATTATTTATATTTAATATTGGGCTACAGATAGAGCAGTTAAAGTGCAATATCCATCATAACACTCACTGTTTGATTCAGATTTTAATAGCACCTCTTAGGTAATGTTGCATTTGAAATGTCTGAACATAGCACTCAGAGAAAATCCAGTCAGCAAGAAAAAATAAGATGAGAATGTGAATGTGCTTGTGAGCTATCCAAGTAATGTGTTGGACGTCTCTGACCTTGAAAAGCACAAAGCAAAGCCAAACACCTGAGTGCCTATTATCCATTACCAATCTCTTTTTAATATCAATCACTTCTGCATTTCAACAAATACTTCTGCCTGTAAAAACATGGAAAGAGAAAAAAATGCTTCTGTAATTCTACATTTTGTAAACTTCACTGGATAATTTTTAAAATCATACTGGTAATAGGAAAGCTAGCAGTTTGGTTTTGGGATCATAAATCCAGTCTTTTCTATAAGTCAATATTTTACCTTACCATCAACAGGAGCAGATTTTCCAAAGTAAAAAAACAAACCCAACCAACCAAAACTCATCTGTTTTTACTTATTGAGGAGCCACATGTTTCAGAAAAAACGTTCTCATATAAGGAGTAGAGAAATTTTAGTAAAGACATTTTTTATCATGATGATGGTAAAACCCTGACACAGGTTGTCCAGAGAGGCGGTAGATGCTCCATCCCTGGAAACATTCACTGTCAGATTGGACTGAGCTCTAAGCAACCTGATCTAGTTGAAGATGTTCCTGTTCACTGTAAACGACTAGATGGCCTTCAAAGCTTCCTTCCAATCCATGGCTGGTCTATGATATGCAATTTTAAGCAATGCTGATCTTAACTTATGAGCAAGGAGGAATGGTATTTCCATGCTACCCCTCTCATAAATACTGCGGTCATACCAGGAAGATGACCTGTAGGATTTTAATGGCTTTTGCCAGTATGAGTACCACAGAAATTACCTTGATGCTTTATGTGTGATCCATATTTTAATTGGAAATATATTACAACCATCTCTCTAATGCATGAGATCTTCAGGATACATTTCTACACCACACCTTCACTGATGCATGTGGCAATTCAATGCATTTTTAGTGAAGAAAAATACATAGTAAGGTTTGGGTGCGGAGGAAGATCTTCAAATGTATGCTCTGCATTTACTAATAGGAGCACAAGGTCTTTTCAATACTGGAATAGAATTTTTGATGAAGTGCCTGGTGGCAAATTTGAAATACTAGCCTGGGGGCCCCAATGAGACATAATTCATTCCAGTAGCAAGAACAAATCTAGCTTCTACATCCATTCCTCTAAAGTCATTATTGACCCAAGGGAAAATGCTAGCCTTAAGCAAGTTTTAATAAAGACTCTGGTGGAGTAGTTTCTGTAGCACTAAATGCGATAATGAGAAACAAGCCACTTAGCTGCAATAGACCCAGGACCTGTATATAACCCAAAAGTCAGTTTTTTGAGGTTCTTGGGATTCTTTCCAGAGATGAAACAGGCATCCAAAAGAGATTTAATTACCTTGCTCACTAATTTGTTACATAAAAATCAGTCAGGCTTAAATGGACCAATATTCTGCTTGTCTTATATGAGCATAATTTATTTTAATACTGTTTCTGTGAAGCAAAAATGTCCACAGACTAATCAAGTCTGGGTTGAAATCCAAGATTTTTTACTAAACTAATAAAAGTATGAACATCTAAATCTGGCCTTAAACATTGCTCTGCTTTAGAACTTTTTGCAGTGCATTTTAAACAATAAATGTTAGCATCTGCCTGCAACCATTAAGACCCAGTATCAAATAGCATCATGACACTACAAACTGTGGCAGGTTAAAAGTTTCTTATGCAATTACTGAAAACACTACTGATGAAGTGGGTAAACAACAACAAAACATCAGAGGTAGAATGTATACTTCTGAAGTTAGATCTGTATTTATTTTTTAGAAAATAATAAAGGAAAAAAAGAAATAACTGTCCCTCACTGTGCTGCTTTTTAACCATCAACTGCAAAATAAAACCTTCCTAGACACGGTGGAAGTGATTTGAAAATTAAACTACAGCCTTGATACAGAGAGATAGAGAAAGGATCCTTTGTGTGACTGTTATGATCATTAGACTCCATCCCAGGCAGAGCAATCACAATCTTTTGTGCCTGTTGTTGATGTCTGGCATTCATTCACAGAGAGATGCTTTGTTTTACATCTTCAGATTCTACAGGCAAGTATTTAAGTTGTGAAAGTCAACAGAGGAAAATGGAGAGATAGACTCCTAGCATTGATGCTTTGTTGATCCAACTGATGGGTCTGCATAAAAGCACAAAGAAGATAAGCTGGATATAGCAGTGCTCTGAGCAAGAGGGGAAATCTGAGAAAATTCTCATGTCTAATACAAAGCATTAAATCCTTGGTCCTACTCTTCCCCTCATCCAAGCCAATCCACATCTAGGCACATCACCACCATATTCAGGGTGAGATATCCTTTGAAACTTTTAAAAAGTCTGATCAAGTATTTACTGTGCATAGCAAAAATAAATACTTTAACGTTAAGGATGGGAAAGTGTGGACTATACACTTCGCAGTCAAGCCATCAAACTTAAAGCCCGTATGCTGTATTTGCAGCCAACCCATTCATTTACTTGGAATAAAAAGAAGTTTGGGGAACTAATCCTTTTTATGAAAGCTCTTAAAATATTTTTAAACATTACAGGGGAATCAGCGTGTGCTTTATGAGCCAGGAGGATTGGTGCTTACCAGC
>VZTU01000961.1:65807-92133 GCA_013400835.1 Zapornia atra
TTAAAAAAAAAAAAAAAAAAAAAAAATGGAAAAAAAAAAGAAATCCTAATTCTCAAGCTTCCTACTTAGCACTGCCTCGCTGCTGATGATTTGTGCGGCTGTGTGTGCGTGCCCGTTTGAGAAATGGCGAGATAGGCTTAAAGTATTTTCCATTTCATCAAAGAGCATATATTACTTTCCTGGTTCGCTCAAATGTTGGTTTTATGCCCACCCCTTTTCAATCTGCCCATGTCTGAGATGCACAGTGCAGGCGTACAATCCTGAGCAGCTTACGACACTCAGTGAACACTAGGTGCCTCTGCATGCTCTAGCAACACACTGCTCAGCTGAAGGGAAGGGATTCTTGCTGTCTCTCTCTGCTCTAAGCATCACCTAACAAGCAAAGCGAACAAAGAATGGGAAATAAAGCTACCCTTAGCCGGTCAGTGAATGAATGGTAATCTCTCTATGGAGTAAAGGTTGTGCCGGTCAATGGTCGTTGCAAATGATGGACATTAAACAGATTGACAAATCCTGTGGAGTACGTTAGTAAAGAGTTTGGAGTTTTGGTTTTTTGGTTGGTTTTTTTTTTTTTCTTCCTTTTTTTTCACGCCACAGTGTTAACTGCAGAGAAAAGGACAGAGGGAGAAGGAGAAGATCAAGCTCATGTACATAGTTCTGAAACTTGCAGGTCCTAGGAGTCAGCTAAAAAGCTAGCTGGACAAGCCTTTCGCTCTTTGAGCAGAAGCGAAGTGAGACATTGTGAGCTTGCCAGCCTTGCACAAAATTGAAAGGGACTGAATTTGTAGCACAGAGGGGTCTTTTTTAGCTCTGCATATAATTAGTCCAAACACAAAGGAAGCAACTGAATGGAGGTTGTCACTCTCTGGAAAAGGGTGGGTAAGACACTTTTTAATTAAATTCTTTCATGAAGAAAGATTTTTTTTTTCTTTGCTGCAGCATTTAACATGAACAAAATCACTATCATTTTACCTTTGAATGTCTGTGAACTTTAATGCTGCACAGCTCCTGCATGCTGTAAAGTGAAATATTTGCCTCTGTGTTTGTTCTGTTTGCTGTTTTGCTTTGGTTTTCTGGCTTTGTTTTGGGGTTTTTTTCTGGTTTGGGTTCTCTTTTTTTTTTTTTTTTTTTTTTCCCTTAAATAAAATATGATGTAGAATTTGAAAAGATTCAATGGACATTCTCAAGCATATTTGGAAATATTCTTGCTAATGGATTTCCTTCTTATCGGGCTCTGTTTAAACTGGCTGCTGAGGAAGCCCCCGGGGTTGATATTGTGTACGCTGGGTATCTTTTCTAAAATGCTTCCAGCCGTGAATAGTGGGTGTCCACAGCTATGTCGGTGTGAGGGCAGGCTTTTGTACTGTGAATCACTGAATCTTACAGAGATGCCTCGCAACCTGTCGGGCATGATGGGCTTGTCTCTGCGGTACAACAGCCTTTCAGAGCTGCATGATGGACAGTTCACAGGGTTAATGCAGCTCACGTGGCTCTATCTGGATCACAATCACATTTGCTCAGTGGAGGGGAATGCCTTTCAAAAATTGCGGCGAGTTAAAGAGCTCACCCTGAGTTCCAACAAAATAACCCAACTGCCCAACACCACTTTCCGACCCATGCCAAACTTGCGCAGTGTGGATTTATCATACAACAACCTACAGTCTTTGGAGCCCGACCTGTTTCACGGGCTGAGAAAACTAACAACTTTGCACATGCGGTCGAACGCCATCAAGTTCGTGCCAGTGAGAATTTTTCAGGACTGTCGCAGCCTGAAGTTTCTAGACATAGGATACAATCAGTTAAAGAGCCTGGCTCGAAACTCTTTTGCAGGCTTGTTCAAGCTCACTGAGCTGCACCTCGAGCACAATGACTTGGTAAAGGTGAATTTAGCCCATTTTCCCAGGCTCATCTCCCTGCACTCTCTTTGCTTGCGAAGGAATAAAGTTACCATCGTAGTAAACACTTTGGACTGGATATGGCAACTTGAAAAAATGGATCTCTCCGGCAACGAAATCGAATACATCGAACCTCACGTTTTCGAAAGTGTACCTCACCTCAAGTCCCTGCAGCTGGACTCCAACCGGCTGACCTACATCGACTCCCGAGTCCTCGACTCCTGGAAGTCCCTCACTAGCATCAGCCTTTCTGCGAACGCCTGGGATTGCAGCCGCAACGTTTGCGCCCTGGCCTCCTGGCTGAGCAACTTCAAGGGTCGCTACGACAGCAATCTGCTCTGTGCCACCCCCGAGTACGCGCAGGGCGAGGATGTTTTGGACGCGGTGTACGCTTTTCACTTGTGTGAAGACGCGGCGGACCCAACGAG
Organism: Zapornia atra; assembly: GCA_013400835.1. Classification (NCBI taxonomy): domain Eukaryota; kingdom Metazoa; phylum Chordata; class Aves; order Gruiformes; family Rallidae; genus Zapornia; species Zapornia atra. The sequence continues at coordinate 68,131 of VZTU01000961.1, forward strand.
TGTTAACACCCTCTCCCCAGTAACCAACAACAGCGACCAAATGTTCAGCTACGGCTCTGCCACCGCCACGTACGACGTGCAGGACAGCGAAGGGGACCAAACGACATACGCCATAACCGTGACCATGCCCGGCGAGAACTCAGAGAACGCCGTTCAGATTCACAAGGTGGTGACGGGGACCATGGCACTGATTTTTTCCTTCCTCATCGTGGTTTTAGTGTTGTACGTCTCCTGGAAGTGCTTTCCAGCCAGCTTAAGGCAACTAAGACAGTGCTTTGTAACACAGCGCAGAAAGCAGAAGCAAAAACAGACCATGCATCAAATGGCTGCCATGTCAGCCCAGGAGTATTACGTTGATTACAAACCCAACCACATTGAGGGAGCCCTGGTGATCATTAATGAGTACGGATCTTGTTCCTGTCACCAGCAGCCAGCGAGGGAATGCGAGGTGTGATTTTCCTTGGGGATTTAAACAGTGTGCAACCAAATAACAGCGTGCAGGCAGACAGTGGCACGGGGGGGGTTGCTGTGCTTTGCTGGTGATTTCTGACGCGCTCCTCTCCTGAAATTGTTAAGAGGGGCTGTCTAAAAGACTTGATATTTTAGCTTTATTGTGTCTTAAAAATCTTCAGGACAGTCAATCTTAAGATTTCATATGCTAATACTCCCTTTGAAGATCTGTCAATATTCAGGAATCTGAGAGTGTAAAAAGGTACCAATTATTGATCTTTTGTAAACTAAGAAAACTGTTTAAAATAATAAAAAAAAATAGCATTTACAGTTTTTACAGACTGGTGTATATTACATGAATTGTTCCCTGTATACAAAATGCAACAGTTTAACCTCTTTTTCTCTTCGTACTGAGTGTTGAAATGAAAGTCTAGGAGCAAAGAAGCCACATAAAATAGAAAGCTTAAAATTAACCAGATGGCTTCACATTGTAATTAGTACACACTCACTTACATCGTGTTACTAAAGATACGAAGCATGACACTGGAATTTTATTTTTGTTAATGTGCTACCTGTACAACAAGGAGCCAGTGCACCTCAGAAAGGCTAAAGTTTTGACTGTGTCCCTGGGACAAGATTTCTGAGGATTTTTAAGTACAGCTCACTTGTTAGTTGCTGTATGATCCATAGAACCTGCATCATAACCCCTAAAAGTATTTCGTACCAAAATTGATCATGTTGCAAGGTCTCACTAAAAAGAAAAAAAACAACAAAACCCAAACAACTGAAACACAGCCAAAAAAAGTGCTCATTACCATTTTGTTTGAAAAAGCCAAAAAAAATCAAAATTTAAGGGCTTTTCCTAGCATTTCCCACTTTTATGCTTGTTTTGAGCTGTACTAAGAGCAAAGAAACCCTTGCTTTGGGCACTGTGGGATCAGGGGGATTGGAGAAAAGCAAAATCTATTGGGTTCTCAGTGGTGAAACCTGTGCGTGTTGCAGGAGTAAAACCTCAGCTGTAACACTGTCAGAGTGCAACAGAGAGTTATTAGAGCATACTTCTGGGTCCTATAGTAAACTGCTAGCAAAGCCTATCTTGTGTCCCTCACTTTCACCACCAGCCTTCATTAATGAAACAACTCCAAAAAAATCTCTGCAGAGGCTGAAAGTACATGAACCCTCCTTACTAATGACTGATAAATGGAATTGATGGGTATGAGCAGTGATTTAATAATGTAGAATCACACAGCTGCTTCATTTGACTGCCCTTAAGTAAAGGCTTCCTCTCCTCGTATTTTGGATTTTTCATTCCAGTATGTGAACAGCCTACTGAATGATTTTTTTTCAACAACTCCTCTCATACTAATGAAGATGAGGTAGTTTTAGAACATCAGGCAGAGCATCTTGAAATTTTCTTCATACAGCATTACGTGCTATTGAAATGCTAGAGAAAATGAATTGGCTAATATTTCTATGCTTTGTAAATACTCCTCTATCCTTCAGTTACCACCAATAGAGGAAAAATTTAGAAATCTAAGATAAGTTTTAATTTAACACAGGCTTTTTCTTTTTGATAGCATCGAAGTGCCACCTACTCTTAAAAGCCTGCAGCAGACTTACAGAGCAGGAAAAAAAAAATCCTGCACAGAGGTTTTAGCCATTAATTTTAAGCATAAAGAGTGAAATTTATATTTTTTTCTAACTTACACTATTTTTAAGAAGTCAGAACTTATTTTCCTCTATTTGGTACATCTCAGCCTGTTTAATATTAAATATGATGATAGACTCTTAACCAAAATTTTTATTTAGTGAGACTACAATGTCATCTCTGGAAGCCATGAGACCTCATAGAGGGAGAGAACTTTTTTCCATAAGAAATTTAATGAAAAGCAACTGCTTTTTTATTAAACCCACTGAAAGTTCACCCACAGCTTTGAAACAAGCTAGCTCTGTTAAAACTAGGCTTTTCTTTCTTTTTTTTTTGCTTTAAAACAATGCACATTACTGTTTCTATGCCTCAAGAGGGCACGGGCCTGATCCATCCTGAAACTCCCAAGCGACCTGAGTGTCCATGTATGAACCTAAAAGTAAGGGCAGAGTAGATAAGGAGTAAAGAGCCCCTTGTCTCTTTTGGGTGCCTGATCATATTTTAAGAGAAGATACTTTATTCTATGGTAACCGAGGACCAAACTAGATGCATTTTTCCCATTAAACCCTTCTCCGAAATCAATAGGGAATTTAATCGTGAAAAATTGGCTCTCTAACTTTGGACTACGTTCCTCAAATCAACATGCAGCACTGCAGCCAGAAGGACTGATTACAGCTAGTTGCCAGGAAGCTTCCAAAAACCATCAAGACTGTTAAAATATTGTCTGTATATGGGAAAAAAAATTAAAATAAAAGTATTAGCTTTATTGATCTAGTGCCCCCCTGTCGCTGTAAGGACACGTATTAGTTCAGTCATGGTTTTGCCCCTGTAAATCTGATGCAAGATTGATACCAACAATAACAACAAAAATCATCCCGTGGTTGTATTTCTATGTATTTTTAGCGTTATTTGTGGGCTGTATTTTAAACACACTAGTGATTGCACCCCTCTGGAATTATTCCTGTTGTTTATTGGTGTTAGCAACCTCAAGCCACGTTTGCAAAGACGTGAGCAATTCTGCCTTTGGAATTTCTTCACCTCTATGCTTCATGCATCTTGCATTGACAGTTCAAGTAAACTGAACAGAACATTTTTCTTTAAAGGTGCAGTGATTTCCTAAGTGAGAGCTGATTTCGGTATTGCCTGTTGCCATTTCTCCTGAAGAGAGGTAATGACCACCAATGACTTGCCACCCTTAGCAGGATGATGGATGGTTCCTCCACAGAGCACAGAAGCTATTAAACTTCAGAAAACAATATATTTTAAAATCTTCATGCAGAAATCTTTCCTAAGGGTGATATCTTCTAGAGACAACCTCCTAATGATCTCCAGACAGTATCTGGAGATGGGGACACCCTCTGAGCATCAACTGGTACAAAGAGGGGTGTCACTGCTATTCCAGGGAATGGAGGTGCTCCATAGGGTTCCCATGTCTGTTCTGAAAGTTTACATGAAAAATACATGGATTGTAAAGAAATACAGAACCAAGTATTTCATCTCAATCCAGCTATTGCAAACCCAGTTATTCATCCTGCTCCAGGCTGCGTGCATTGGTATATAAGAGAGTTATTATATTTGTACTGCATTTATAGCAACTGCAGGGACAAATTTTCCCTAACCTTTTCCTCCAAATTTCATGTTCTCCAACTGTCCAGAGATATGTCATTTCCTCTCTTTTGATGCCCTTATGCTGGCTTCTGAAATGGCTCCAGAAAAAAAGAGGAAAAATAATTTAAAAAAAAAGAAAGATGCTTTTTGGGTTAGTTGTGGCATTTTTTTGTTCTGGAGATGCTTGGGGAATATTGAAGGAATGAAAATATTTTAAATATTCCCTTTTTAATGTTCCACTTAATAGTACTAATCTCCCTTTTATAAATAGGTAATTAACATTATTTTCTTTTTATTTAAGTGTCTCCTAACATGCAAGACAGGGTGAAAGGCAAGTAAAAGAACTACCTTTTTTGAGGATGGTTAACACTACCAGTGTTAGAGATCTCAAATATGCAATCTCTTGCTGCTAACATCAATATACACTCACAGTGCACCCAGTGATGAAGGAACTGTTGCTGTGTATGCTTTGAATGTATATAAGGGATGATTTATTTTCCTTTCTGTCTTTTTTCCTTCCTTTCTGTACTATTTAAAAAAAAAAAAAATTGATATGAAACCACAGAATCAATGCTAATGTACCACATTCTGTTTCTGGCCTGAATATATAAAATACAAAGAAATTCTGTGTTAAAGCTGGAAATTCCCTCCTTTACCATGCTGTTTGAGTACTGCAGGGGGTTAAACCAAGGGGACAAGCTGTTCCTCCATGTGCACAGCACTAGCTGGATGCTCTGTACCACTCCGAAGATGCAGTCCCGTGCCTGGTTCATAGCTGGTACATGTGCCAGAGAAAGATCATCAGTGATACCTAAGGATATTTTTGTATGCTCTAATATATTCTGTATGTTTTTTATGGCCAAGGCATTGAGGGGCGCTGGAAATGTGCCTATTTGAGCATTTTCTTTGGTTCTGATAAAAAAGCCCTTCATTTGCTATTGAGATGGACTAAATTTGTTTCTTGTGCGTGTCTTATTCCACATTAATAGCAAAAGGACAGCCTGAATACCACTCCCTCCCAGCTTCTCCAATGGCATTCAGAATGGCAAATAAGAAGGAGTATTTGATTAGGAAGCTTATTTCTTGTGCAATAATAATAACAACAGCGATAATAATAGAAGAAATTAAGAGGAGACAAAAGATGAGAGAAAAGACTGCAGTAATGACAACTAAATCAGCTTGCTGCTGGCTCCCTATGCCTTTTCTTTTTTAAAGATGGTATATCTAAAGGACTAGCACAGATGAAAAACCAAGACTGAAGGTGGGTGGAGAAACCAGTTTTAAAAACTGTGCAAGCAGGGATGAAACAGCTTCTGGCAAGGAGGGTACGACACTAAATAGCTTCATTGAGCAAGAAAGAGAAAAGGGTGAGGGGACAGGATAAAAGGGAAGATGAGAACCGGTGAGAAGGCAAGGGGATCACTCTGCACGCAGGGAAAACAAGGCTTTTCAGTGCCTTCACCTCCTACGTAAAGATCATGGCAAGGACAACAGCAGAGATATAAGAAAGATACCCGGCATCTCTCTCTCTCTTCCCCTGTCTTTTCAAACTCACAGTCACACACACACTCATTTACAGAGGCACAGACGGACATGCTTTCCCAAACACACGCGCACACAAGACCGTCAGTCATTTCCCTCCCTCCCCCCCCGGCGGGAGCACAATGCCCCCCTCATCTATCATTTGGTTTGCTGAACTCTAGCACCGTGCCTCTTCCACTAATTTTTTTGGCTGGACTTCTTAGCTCGTCACGGCACACCACAGACTTTCTAGAAAATCAGATTTTTCTACCCAAAATCTCTCTTTTTTTCCTTTAAGAAAACCCTCATTTAGAGAGGAGTGATCTTGAGCTATAGAGGATTCTCCTGCTAATTATCCCCACGTTCATTCTCCCTCATGCTCAGCTTCTGTATTCACAGCTATGATGACAAACAGATCTGAGAGATTTTTGCTGTGTTCAGTTTATCATTATGCACCAAGGTTATAGTTTTCCTTGACCTGCTCAACCCAGTCTAATATTAACAAATTGGAGCATTTATACGGGTTCCTTTCCAAGCACGAAGTTGATTAGGAATTTAGGAAATGGTGGTGATTTAAAGATTAACCTTTCATATAATTACTGACATAAACCAGAGCTATTAAGGTTTTAGAAACAATTATTCAGAATATTCTAAGTAAAGAAAAAAACAAAACACATTTAGAACCATGGAAAAGACCTTCCACACCAGCCAAATTTTTACATATATCTTATTTTTTTTTACAGCACAAAACCCTGGTGAAAGAAAAGGAGTAAGTGCAGCCTACCTCTAAAGTTAGCAGAAAGTAAGGCTACAAAAATATTACAGAAACCAAGCAACAATCTTCTGCTGGCAAGACACAGCCTGTAATTGGGTGGGTGGCTGTGAAGATGTAAGATGAATGCTGCAGAGCACTGTAATTTTATTGCAGTGTGTCTGCTTTAAAGCGAACATATTTGCAGTGAAATCGTATTTCCGTGAGAACAGGGCAATTGTTTTCGTTACAAAGATAACGTCACTTGTTGGCATTCAGAGGCGATTATTCAGCCTTTAAACCAATTATTGCTCTTACTCCCTTTTGCTGGTATGATAGTTTGGTGAGACAGACAAATGTAACAGGCGGCATTGACCGGAGTTTGAGTTCAAAGTACCCAGATTTGCATTATAAGAGAAGAAATTCAGTTTAAAATAAACACCAGTTTTTCACCTCTTCCACCACTTCTCTTCCCCAAAATCCAAGGTTGTACATCACCTCCTGAGAGCAGAGGTAACTGGCAGCGGCTAAAGGACAATATTAGATGCTCCTGTGCCTGGCAAACAGCACCCACTATTCCGCTAAGGCACATTTAATTTTAAACCATTCCGCTACTCTTACGTTCTTCACATCCTCACCAGACACAGTAACTACCGCCAGAAAGATGTCTTTCAACACGGGTGCTATGGGAACGTGACCAATTTCTGAGCTAACGACGACTAAATCCAATATTTCAAAGCTAATAGGTAAGTATAAAAACCCCCTTTGTCGCTGAATTACCATTTTCAGCACAGCAGATCGCTCTGACTGACACTCTGTTAGACACCAAGCCTGGCCCCTCATTTATCACAAACTTTGTGGTGGCCTTTTCCAAGACCACCACCTTTCTCTTAATAGCGAGTAAGAGCACAACAATGGGGACGGGACTGAAAAATGTACCTTCAGTAAAATCTGAGCTGAAAAAAACCAACCCCAAACCAACCTCTGCATGGACATAGCAAAGTGATGTAGTGCTCACCCAGTGAAGACGATGCAGCTTACATCTACCCCATCTCCCTGCAGCAGCGCACCTCTGTACTCTAGTGGTTACAGTGAGGTATGAGCAAACATGCTCTTCAAACCTGCGGGACTCAAACTGGGAACAGATTGCTGAGTATCTTTTAAAATACATACTATACATACTTTCCCTCTAATTTTTATCCCTTCTTATTCACTCTCCCATTTTTCATTCCCCAAACTTCACAGGCAGAGTGAATCAAAAAGGAAGGGGTGGAGGGGGGAAGGAAACGAACCCCTGAAAATCCCAAAGTAAACTGCAAGAATAGTCCACAACTATTGCATTCCAGAGGGTTTTATCATCTTAACAACTGACAGCCCTTTGAAACACATCTGCTATCAACCCTCTTTGCAAGAAGCAAAATGAGCTCCTGGGAGTAAACCTAATTCTGTCCCTGTAGTTCAGTGCCTCTAGTCACAGTCTGGGTCACTAAGAGAGCCTGGTAAATATTAAAGAATCTTAATAATAATGAGATGAACCACCTAGGAGTATTTCCCCCACTCCATTCTTTTTTTAAAAAAAAAAAATCCAAAACCTTGATTCCACACTACAGTTTAACTTGACAGAAAATTTACTTCTCTGATCCAGATTATTTCCCAAAGCAATTTTTTTTTAACAGCAAACTAACTTGTGGCTGCTGCTAAAAGGTTTGCAATCCCCATGCTAAAGAGGCCACTGCATGTCAAATGTTTACCTTCATTTCATGTAAATGTCACTCCATATTGGGCATTCTCTATTTCTTTACCAGCATATGTGGCTGCCTCCATCTTCACGAACCTTCTCCTTGCACCATAACTACCTTTACAAACAGCCCAGGACCCAATGCTACTGTCAGATCAAATTCCCAAACAACAACAGGATGTAATGAATTTATTATGTAATTGCTGCAGTCTAATAAATTGAATGTGAATCCTATGGTCTGAAACACAAAGAAATAATGGAGACAATAAATGAGTGGAAGAAATGCATCTGACATACTCTCTGTGGGGAAAAAAACCCCACTACAAGACAACAACAATAAAAAACCCACTTTGTGGGAAAATGCTTAAGCTTGCAGAAGGTGGAGGGCATCGAGCACAACTGCAAGAAGGTGAATTACATGGGGTAGAGAAAATCAATGCTAAAAAATAAATGGGAAAATTGAAAAGGGGCAGTGCCCATAGCAGATTACTCAGAAAGAGAATTAGGTGAAAACCAACATAGGAGAAGCTCATGAAAGGTTAGCAAAGCTCTGTGATGATATCTGAAAACAAAATGAGTCTATCCAAACACATTTGCGGCAGGGGAAACAGCAATCCATGAAGCTGACCCCTGAGCCTCTGTCCATCTTTGCTCTGTCATCACAGACTTGTTGGTATATTTTTTAAAATCTTAACTATTTTATTGCTGTTACGCTTAGAACTGAACCTGCAGAGACTGTACTTTTACTTTAGGTGAAATATGCTAAACCAGTAGGATTTTTTTTAGATGGGTGGCTGAAGTAAACCCTATTGTATGGGATTTATGAATGTACTTCTTTGGTTTTGACAACTGTTAGGGATCACATTAGGTTATTCTAGATGATGGTATTAAGATCTTCCAAAAAAAGTTCTGCTAAGTAGGTCTGTGAATTTACAGCCTATATATTTCATAAAGAAAACTTTTTTTTTCCCTCTGGTTACATTGTTGCCTTATGTAGTATAATCTAGCCCAAATCTGTCACTTTTCATTAGTAAAGGAGTCAGGCTACGGTTAAGGATAACTCTTAATAAGGATTTGATGAATATAAATCCTGGAAAATCAAACTTGAAACAAAGACCAAAATCTATCCCAAATCTACTGTTTCCAGGTAATAGAGATGTTAGGAAAAAAAAAAAAAAAAAAAAGCTTAAAAATAGAGAGTGGAGGAACAAGTAAAAATAGTAGATTTCTAGTAAAAGTAGCTGTTGCACCAAAACCTGGATAACTAAAATACACTGCTGATTAAAGGTGATCATAATGGACCGGTAAGTCTTATCTCAGTAGCTGTTAATTTTGTTTCCAGACTTGTTAAGGTCTGTAATAGCACAAAAAAGGGTTAAGTCACTGGTCAGCTGTGGAGGAACACTACGCTCCTCTAATAACCTGCAATCCTGAACCTTTGGGCTACTTTATAATATTAGCAAAACTGGTACGTGCTAAGGGCAATTTTATATTTGGACTTTTAAAGAGCTTTTGACAAAATGCCTTTAAAAGATATTCAATTTCTCACAAATAAGACAAGTTCTATGGACACAGGAAACTAGCTAGGCACCAAATAATACAGTGCCCTTCTATACAATGCAGCCAAAAACTGGAGCGTAGTATGGTCACAAGGCTGCTGAATCATCCTAGCTACAATCAGGAAATGTTTGTTGTTTTTCAAAATGACAGATTATTTATATAGCAAAGAAGTAACAAAAATCAAAACGATGGGCAAAGTGAATTCTAAAGGGTGAAGATTATATAAACTGTGATGGATGAAATTCTGAATTGTCAAATACAAAGCAAAAGAAAACTGTTCATCCATGCCTTGGAGATGTAAGTTATATGCAACAGTTGGATAAATATCTTGCTGGCTATTGCACTGAAATTCTCTGATTGATGTGCAGAGAAAGAAAAAAAAAAAAAAGTTGAATAACATCTTGAACATATACACAAGAAATTAAATAGCTTGATATAAATCACTGCGCTGTCTTCAGTTAGAAAACAGCCCCCCCGTTCAGTTAAGAATAAGTTAGGAAAGGATATAACAGCTAGATAAGGCGAGGCTACTGACAGGTAAGCGGATGGATGATTTGGGAAAGTTTGTATTGAAAGAGAGAGGCAAAGAACCTGGACCTACAGCTGCGGCTCGAGAGCAAAACGTGTACCCATTCCCCCTCTAGTGGCCAGTCCACACAGGGCTACTGTAAAATCACATCACGGACAGGAAAGGAGACAAGGCGCTGGCAATTGATTTTGAAACAAGCTCGCATCCCCCCCGGTTTTTTATTCCCCTTGCAATTTTACGTTGCTTCGCTTTATATTATTATTATTTTCTATTCTTCATTAAATCTGCCTGATGTATTTCGCGGTTATTTCTTATCATTACTTAGGGCAGAAGCTGTTTTACAGCTGAGGTAATTTTTTTCTGGTGATGTTCTTGTACCTATCTGTGAGGATATGGAGTGTGACAGGGGCCCATGCACACTTTAGCATCAGAAATAATCATAAATTAAAAGGTAAACTTTCGACTCATTGCATGAGACATCACTGATGCAAAAAGTAGATATTAAAAAAAAAAAAAAGTTGTACAAAAATGGGAATATTGAATTAATTTGAATTAATTTTGTAGATATACCCCTAAAATGGTTTGGATTAAAAAAGGTGCTTTTTTTTTTTAGGAACAACATACAGTGGAAACGGTCTTTTTAGTTTCCTACTCATGGAGCAGTCACTGAATTTCAGTGTTTCTAACCAGCCTGTGCATCTACAGTCACCTGGAGAAATCAAGGCCAGATGAACCGTTTACATCCCCACATTTCAAATGCACATGGGTTCTTCTTGGTCAGTTACTGCTTCCTCTTTCTTCTACAGGACAGTTGCTAAAATTGGAAGAATCCCCATTTTTACCAATTTTTCTGAATCATAGAACCATTTAGGTTGGAAAAGACCCTTAAAACCATTGAGTCCAGAATAATGAAATATAACAGACCATTTTCTCTTCCTGTCTTTTAACAATCCTACCCTTGAACATTCTGTGGTTCGAAGGAGCTGAGATGCTAAGCTGGATGCACTGAGGGGTGTTGCTGAGGACTGAAAAGGAGTTGTGCTCTCTTTCTGCTTGAGGTAACGCAAAACACTGTGTTGGGACTGTGTGTTTTAGGGTCTTGTTCTCTACCAAAAAAAAAAAAAAAAGAAAACACCTAGTGGCTTGGAGCAGATGTGAACAGCCCTTGGTTGCCCTTTCATGGGGTCTACTACATCCTCAACAATACAACAGGCTGTGGTTATAGGGAAGATTTGAAGTAGCAAGGGATTAGACTTTTCTCCTCTAAAATCTTCCCTTTTGGCAAAGACTAAACCCTAGTTTAGATGGAGTTCAGATCTAGCACTTTTATGTTAATTTTAATATGTCATTAATAATTTGTTCAACTGAAACTAAAGACTAACACAACAAACAAGGCACAGTTTGACTTCTCACATCTTAAATTTTAAAAATGAACCCATATCCAATGTTTTTTAATAATTTTACCTAATTAAAAATATTTAGAAAACAGATTATTCAAATGATTTGTATATAACAACATAAGTACTTTGCTCTTCAGCATCAAATGAATTCATTACTATCCACAGTCAGAGCAGGTTTGATAGTCTGTCCCTTATGATGCAATTACAGACAACCCTTGTATTCATAATGCCCGCTGTCAAGACAATTTCAAGAAAAAAACAATGTAAGGAACTGTGCAGTCAATTAAAAAAATAATTTTAAAAAGGTACTTGCATAGCATGGAGGTGGGTGCAAGTAGAAGGAAAAGCTTACATGGAAACCTAAAGAAAACTGATCCTGTGCTCAAAATGGTAAGAAGATATCCAGCCCAATCCATTAAGGGCATCTATTCTTCCACCAATACTTAGAGAGGCTCACATACTGTGCAGTTACAGAAGTGACTGTGAGCGGATCATAGAAACACAGAAACATAGACTGGTTTGGGTTGGAAGAGACCTCAAAGATCATCTAGTTCCAGCCCCCTGCCATGGGATGACTTGGAGTAGTTGCCTGAGCACCTCATACTGGTGCAACTTTACCTGTTGTTTAAGTGCAATAATATGCTTTGTTTCATATAGAATGTATATTTTTGAACACAGTACTTGTTCTTAACCTAACTCTTTCTGCTCACATGATTTTTAGCTGAAGACACACAAGTTTCTACAAATTGAAAAAGAGGGGCTTCTTCAGACTGACAGCCTTGTGTATTCTGTGATTTCCCTTGAACGCCATTACTGGAGTAAATTAAGTGGCAGGTTCCAGACTAATTCATCACTTACAATTAACAATATCCACGATACTTTTTTCATTAAAGATAACACATTTTACAGACTACCAGAAGCATTTTTTTATTGCTAAAGTTATCTCAAAGGCTTTTTCCCAATATCTGCCACAATAAAAAAAAAAAAAGAAAGAAGAAAACATTCAATCATAATTTTAATGATAGATCTTTTTTCCCTTCACGAAAATTAAATCTTAAAAGCCATTTAATTAAATTGAATGATAACTGAATTACCTTAACCATGCAAAGAATTAAAATTAAGGATGCTCTCTCCCCAGACACTAAAATACGGCATGTCAGTGTTTTACCACAAGAAAGCAAACCTTAACAAAGCAAACTATTCTGCGTGGGTGTTTCTTATACATAAATAAAACCTCTCTTCAATAACCTCATTTCTTTGTATTTTCAATTGCAAATTTTTACCCCTGTCACTCTGTGACACGGAGAATGACAAGTTGTTGAGGTCAGACCTCATGCCCTGAACAGCAACAAGCAATCGAACTTCAAAATAAAACAAAATAGAAAACAAACAAACAAACAAACAAGCCAGGTTCTGTTTTATATCTCACTAATTTTAGTAAAAAAAGGACTAATGTTTATTCTAACTCCCTGCTTAAGTATCCTGGCGTGTAGAAACACAATGCTCCTTAGATTACTAAATCATCCTTGGCCCAGCTGCAGCTTTACAATATACAGCACACTCTTTCATGTAACTTTTGCATGATGTTAAACTCCGTTGAAGACCATTTGCAACCAGCAGTAAACAGCTGATGTAATTTCTTTTCCTTTATAAATGGTGTATCTAGTTTCTTCTCCTGCTGCAGAAGTTTTATCTAACCTATAGCTAACCTTGTGTGTTTGTTTTCCCCTTCCAGGAGTTAAAAAGAGAAAGTTTCTTTATATTTCAAATATAATTTGCTAAGTCTGTTATGTGTGTATTCTGTGCTTCCAGAGGATTAAAGAAGACATTTTATCACCGAAAGAATAGGAAAATAGATTTGCAGATACAGCAATCTTGTAAAACCCAGAGTTCAGAAAAACATTCACACTACCATCAAGAAGGAAAAAAATATTTCTCAAATTGTCCCAATCTCTTCCTACAGAGATTAAAAGGACAATGATGCAACTCCTACGTGACTCCTTTCAACTGTTTATAACAACAGACCAGTTTCAATTCCATTCCTGTGATTATGGTCTCAGGATTATTTCACGCCTGTCTCTTGGTTCCTATATTCGTCAATGTTAGGCTTTTTTTTTCAAGGTGAACACAAGTTATTTTATTCAGAGGTGTGAAAAACCCCCTGTTCCTTCATGCATTAGTCAGGTTTCCATCACTACAAAGTAAAGCATCAATTGGGCTTAAAACTCTAGAAATCACATTTTTTGAAACTCTTGCCAACAACATAATTATGCCCCAAATGGTTCTGTGCCAGGTGGTTTGGCTAACAGATGGAATGGTATATTTGTTCACTCTTCATAAACCAAGCTCCATTCCAAAAACTGTGAGCCAGAAGTATCTAAATTATTGATTGACAGTTACATATGCCTAATAATTAATTAAACTCTAGCTACAAATTGCAGTGAGTCCTGTGAGCACTTAAGGGGAAAAAAAAATCATATAGAAAATGTGTGATACTGTCTTTATAGTAACATCTTTAAATCATGGTAGCTAAAAATAATGGTATCCAGTGATGCACTAAAGACAAAAGAGCTTTGGTATCAAGCATCTTAGAAATGCTTAAAGTGGGACATGTTAGATAACATTAAAAATTGTTCCCGTAAGATTATTTTTCATGATTCCAGACTTCACCAAATGCTTACTAAAACCAGGTTGGAGTTGTGATCAGACCTAACAAATGTGGTCAGGTTCAGAAGACTCTTCCCAGTCAACATATACAGTATGTAATTGCCATTAATGCTCTGGATGGAGAAAGCAAAGCAAGTTCAAACAATGAGACAGATGTTGCTTTATACATCCTGAATTAGGAGTTACCTGAAGCTCATGTATTTCTTGCCTGCAAAAGATGAAAATATGGACACCTCTGTCATCTAGTGTATGGTCAGACAGTCCATTTCATCTGGATGTGTCAAAATGATTGTGTGCTCAACTGGTAATGAGAGCAAAGACTAAAGTAAATCCAACATAGTCTGAAGGTGTTGGACTTCCAGCATACATTCTGATTAATTGTGCTGAAGATGCATGGCAAGCATTCTAGATTGGTGAATGGCACATGTCACTGGTCATTTTCAAGCTGGAAACAGGCTGGATTTTCCGCTTCTGTGCTGATCAGCTGGACCACAAATGTACAAGAAGTCTACAGCAGAGCTGACCCTGTCCCATTAAACATTTCCCTAAACGTCTGCAAACATCGCTGATTTTCCAGCCCATGCAATGGCCCTCATCAAGATCCCATGAGGCTGAGGGTAAGACTGTATACATTTCCCACTCCTCCCATGGGAAAATAGTAATTTATGTAAAAACCATAAAATGAGTAAAGCTTTTTGTCTCAGTATATTAATATCCCTACTTCTGCTATCACAAAGCTGTGCCAGAAACACTGATTTAATAGGCACTGCAAACCAATTACCATGCAAATAATATTAGCCAGCAATTTATTATTTTTTTAGTGAAGTCCTTGTTTTGGCTAGCAGACCACAGTGACAGATTCCAATGAAAATGGGTAACTGAAAGAAATTTCAAGTATCTAAATAGCTGTGACACCCAACATATGAAGCAACAGTTCTCAGACTGGCCTGCTGGCCCGCTTGCAATTTCAAGAATGGACAACCTGGGGAGCCAACAAAGGAATAACTTGGCAGCAAAAAGAGAGCACTGAAGCAATGGGAAGGAATGATAGCCAGGAAAACTTTCTTTTACTAGCAACATTAGCAAGGAGGACATTGGAGAATAATCTAGAGGGGTTCAGGCCACTTAGGAAATAGCATTCCTGCCGTAAGTCCTGCCTTTGCCTCTGGTCTTCATAAGAAACATTTTATCTGGTAAAGCAAGTCTCTCATTTTAAGTAACATATACTCATCTGTTTATAGCACCTGATTGGAAGCTTGCTTAGATTCACTCAAGTGCTAAGCTCCATGTTCAGCTTTAGAAGTTCCCTACCAATCTTCTTATCTTTGATTGCTTGGAGCTATTTGATTTCACCTTAATTTGCTTAATTTTTCTGTTCTTCATTTCAGTACCAGAAAACAAACTAAGTTGCTTAAATCACACCAGAGTGCTGTGACATTCACTGTGAACATTTATTCTATAACAAGTGGTCAAAAGATGCAGTTCTATTTCTTTCAGTCCAACATGATTTTGCCTAATCAAATTAGTGAAATAAGGCATTTGATTGTGTGTTATCTCTGCAGCTAAAGATGATTTCATTATGATTCAACTTCCAGATACAAGGCAGGACTCTGTATTTTTATTTATTCCCCTGCTGGAGGATGCTGATTATACAGCATACAAAATACAGTTTAAGAACACATACCTTTGCTATGTTAGTCTTGCAGCTTTAAAATTCAAAAGCTTCTTTTAATTAGCAATCTAAATACTCCAAATATAGAAACACTTTTCTGTGTATATTATGAGGAGAAAAATAAAATCAACACTAGCATGTGTCCTAAAACTTCCAAATATTTTTAGCAGGAACAAAAGAAAGCTACTTTCTAGTTAAACTGATGAATATACAAATATTGACATTGTTGTGCTCAAGATCAAGTACAAATTGAATCCGTGATTTCATTTATGGAAATAGGTAAGCTGGGAAATGCAATTACTATCTATAAATCATTTTGCCATAACCTTCTACTTCAATATCCTTAAATAGCAAAATGCAACTGAAGCTATTTTAGTTAAAGCCTGAACAAAATAAATCCTTGTGGCAACACTCATCTGTCAGGGGATTTGATGTTCTCCAAAGTACTTGTTGGTATTAAGCGAGCAATCTCTCACTTCTAACAGACTTTCTTATTGATATGTATGAGCTAAGTAGTTTATTATTTATAGTTAAGTGTGAAATGATATGTCAAAGAAAAACACAAAATTAGGGAAACTGCACATTACAAGATCTAAAATATTTAATTCCCATTCAAAACAGCTACCAACAGTTGTGTACTTGGAGACATAATAACATGGCTAACAATTAAATCATGCCACCTAGGAAATCTGGGAGAAAAAAATACATCATGGTCAAGTCTGTCATCCCTGGAAAGACTATGAAGATCATCATATACGGATGCACTTTTAAGCAAGCCCAGCAGAAGGCAGAAAGCTCACTGTAAAGCTAGTAAAAACACCAATAGTAAAATAAACATTTTTTACACAAAACAGTGAAAACCTCACCAAATTTCCAACACTCAGTTCACTACAGGACTGAATTGAGAAGCAAGGTAACGATAATGGTAAGATCCTATTAATGTAAACGGTGATCCAAGGGTTGGAGCACCTCTCCTATGCAGACAGGTTGAGAAAGTTATGGTTCTTCAGCCTGGAAAAGAGAAAGCTCAAGGGAGACCTAAAAGCACCTTCCCGTACCTAAAGGGGCTCCAGGAAAGCTGAAGAGGGGCTGGTGACAAGGGCAGGGAGAGACAGGACATGGGGAATGGCCTTCAGCTGCAGGAGGGCAGATGGAGAGGAGATGTGAGGCAGAAATCCTTCCCGGGGAGGGTGGGGAGGCCCTGGCACTGGCTGCCCAGAGCAGCTGTGGCTGCCCCTGGATCCCTGGCAGGGTTCGAGGCCAGACTGGATGGGGCTTTGGGCACTCTGGGCTACTAGGGTGTGTCCCTGTCACTGGCAGGGAGTGGCACTGGTCAGGCTTTGAGGTCCCTTCCCACCCAAACCATTCTAGAATTCTACGAATCTATGTTTTGTAATTCAGGTTTATGCACAAGCTCACTGACTTTTATTGAATCTATCTTAATATGAGTGAACAAACATAAATGTATATGACACAATATACCTTCTTTGAAAGCCTTGTTAATTTCCTTATATCTCTAATTATCTGAACCTTATTTTATGAGGATACACCTGCATATATGATAATTGAATTAATACTTCAGTATTTTGCAATTGAAATCCGCTTCATTTCCTCAACAGTACTTCAGGCAGAATGGCAGCTGACATGACAAAACCAGGCAGGAACACATTTGGCATTTGCCACAAACCTATATCAAGATACATAGTCTTGACTCTCTGGCTTTGCCAAGGAGTAGGAGTGTTCACAGGCAAAGATCCCAGTTTTAGATACAAGATTTTAAATACAATATTGGTGGTTAAGAAAGCGCTATCTGTCTATACCTGAATTTAATGTACAATGCCAAAGCTCATCTGTCTTCAAAAATGGATGCATCATATTGCTGGACCGATTCTGTCACTGTTATTTCAGACATTTTTTTTTTCCTTTTCTTTTTTTTTTTGGTATAGCACAAACCTAGGGTTGGATGAGATGCTGCCATTAGCATTGCTGTTTCCATCTAATGTGAACAGCAGGACATCTCCTTATCCAACCATGGATCAAGTGCTGTGTTTTCCCACGGAATGGAGGTTGGCCTAGAAATACGGTGGCATTAATGACTGAACTCACACTGTCTGTAGGTGAGTTGATTACTCTCCTCACCACAGGAGTCTTGTAGGAAGCCAAGCTAATTGCACATAATGGTAGCTTAAGTGCAATCTTCCTATTTGGTGTAGGTTTTCATAGCCAATGGGTTATTTCTACACCTGTCCTGAGAAGTTAGGAGCTCAGCTCAGTTAATTCCAAGTCAGATTTTATCACAGTGATTTAAAAAATTGACAATTACATCAGGATTATGGAGAAACTAGAACCTCTTTTGTTACAAAGCTTTTTCCCTTCGCTTGTCTGGTGAGACTGTGCCTCATTGCTTCGGATGGGAACTTTGCATCAATGATGCTGATTAACCTGGAGCATGTCTGGATGGATCCAGAGAAAGAATTTTTTTTTTTTCTCCTTAGACACAACTCTCCATCAAGGGCTTGGTCAAATCTCATACCAATCTTTAATTCTCACCTATCAATACAGTGCTCCTAAATAAGCGTCTTCTCGTCTTGTTTCACTGTCCTTGGTTACCTTTGTTAGACAGTGTCTGACAACTAATAAAGTATAAACACAAACAATTACACCATTCTTTCACAACTCTGCGGAGAGATTGGTTGTAGCATAGAGAGATTTTAAATTAGTATATCAGGGCCATCAAAGAAGAAATATATATTATTTTTTTTTTTTTTCTGTTTTACTTCTTCCATGGCATCTAAAAGGCTTGATTCTTAGATCACAGGTAGTCTGGTTAATCCAGAAGGTTTCTACTCCTCTAGTGATGTTACAGACTTAATTTTGCTGGAATTTTCTGCTAAATGTGTGTATTCAGCTGGCTGGCTTCAGATTTTTCAAAGATGAGTGAAGTTTCTCCAGAATTTTGCTGGCAAGGAAGTATCAGCTCATCCCAAAGATCTGGAGGATTCTTGGGAGTGTGAAGCCAGGGCTATGGACACAACATTTCCTCACACAGAAAAGCATGGACTCCTATTTCAGAGCAAAGGAGAAAGTCTCCAAGCCACACAAGGACACATATATCCCACCAGACAGGAAAGCAGCCTACTGAAAGTCACTTTTAACGGCTACTTCCAGATGCAGCCATCATTTCAGTAGCAAATTCTACTAAAATAACTGAAATCACCTATCAGCAAGGTCCTTTATCTCTGTCCAATTGTGAGGTACAGGGCTCAGGAACTGTTGCAGTCAACTTCACACCCCACTTCAGAGCAATTTCCTCAAGTACATAGGTAATGTCATTTGAAAATATTGCTTAATGTCAGAAAAGAAAAAAAACACCTTGTAATAAGGTACTGCCATCAGCATATGAAATGGCTGAACTAAAGCTGATCGAATACTTCCAATTTAGGATAGTCTAAACAGCCAGCAGAATAGCACCGGATGATATTCACAGGATAAGAAACTATTCTAGGCGAAAGTGCCACTCAAAAAAGACACAAGGATTTAAAATCATTTGTAAAGGAAACTGTTCAATCGTCCTCCGTGTCTACGCAGGGTAAGATAAGCAATCAGCTCAGTTTGCAACAAAAGAGATTTGGGCTACATGTTGGAAAGCATTTTCTAACTGTAAATACAGTTCAGCATAGAAGATTAAATAACTTGTATTTGTGCCAAAAAAAAATGGCATTTTTTTTCTTTATTGCAAATGAACTGTATTAGGAGTCTTCCAAATAACTGTCCGTATTATATTGCTTTTTAGGAACAACAAGAACACTGTATTTTAATTTGAAAAATTCAAAGCATTTTCACTTGTTGCCATCTCACCAATTTTCTTAATTTAAACTTACCTATGCCCACGTAGTGAAATATATAGGTGCATGCACATGTATTCATTTTTGACAGCACGCAAACTGTCATGTAATGAAATAATGGAACCAGGTTAAGGTAATTGGCAGGGAGCAACAAACCTTCACATTGAAGCTGTAGAGATCCATACACTTGCACTGGTATATATGCCTGCACCATATGTCTGAAATTATTGAGTGGCCACCAGCCTTAAATAAGGTGTAGCAAGAATTTTACAGCTAGGTTTGATCTAAAAGGTGGCACCACTCAGACAAGCGCAAACTCACATTTTCATTGAAATTGCATCTACATATTGTCACCAGTACAATACAGATTGACTTTTTGCCTCTTATCTCCAGGTTAATGGAAATTCCTGTTGATGGCACAGGAAGACCACTGCTTAATGAAATAAAGTGCAAGGCAGAGACAGAAGCAAGGATGTACGATGTTAGCTTTATTCTATTTGCTTTTGTCATGTATAATGTAAAGGACAGAGGTGCAAGTCCCTGGTTTTGTTTTATTAAGGTACTAGCTTATAAATGGGATTATTTTTGATTCTTGCATTTTTCATTTGCCTTTTATTCCAAGAATTTTGTGCTTTTGTGGTAAAGAGGAAAGACTGCCAAGAGAAAGAATGGGTATCACTAACTCAGATTTTTCATATGCAGAACAGGACTAAAATTTTAACAATTCCAGATGGCTTCGACAACAGGGATATGGTACAATTGAATTCAAAGATGCCTTTATACTTTCATTTTCTAAAATATTGTATACAAGTGTATTAAATATTGTTATTTAGCTGCTAAAATGATAGAAAAAATAATTCAAAGCATTTTAAGAAGCTATTTAGCTCACTTTCCTGCAACAAGGCAAAATCAATTGTATCATTCCTGACAAATCTTTGGCTATTATCAAAGCCCTCCACTGATAAGGATTTTGCAGCATCCTCAGGCAATATTATTCCATGCTGAACTCCCTTTACTCCTAGTACATTTTCTTTAATTCTCATCTGAACCTTCCCTGCCTGCAAAGTTATTCCAGAACTATTTCTTCTGTCCAGCAGGAAAATGAAACCTCTTTATTCTGTTTCACTTTGCAGCTATATTTTACATAGTTCAGGACCTAGAGAAAAACGGTAGTGATTTTCCCTTCTCCAGACACACCACCACCAGTTCACTCAATCTTCTCTCATCAGTCATATTTAGGTCTGTGATCATTATTTTTACTCTCCTTTTCAATCAGACTTCATCTTTTTTACAGTCTGTACCCCAAATTGACACGGTACTTCAGGAAAGGTCTTACAAAGGCAATTAGGCAACATATCCAGCTTATACATGGCTGGCCTAGGAACAGATCAGGTTATGATGTACTAGAACTGACCTACATCCTTTCCTACAGAATCTCTGCTTCCTTAATTGGTTGTTTCTTTTTATAAGATGCATATTTTGTTATCTAAAGATATTCACAGAAGAAGATCAAGGAAACATATTTAAGATTTTGCTTTTTTATGTATAAATATTGAAACTATGCATATCCAAGCTTATAAATAATGTTATGGAAACATTTTTTTTCTCACTATAGTATGTGTTTTGTTTCATTAATATCTCAGTTGCATCAGTAAAGTTCAGTTCTCTCAATATTGTGTACATGCCAAACTACCTTCTTTTAGGGAACCACTTTTCTTCTAATAAAGCAGCTCATTTGCCTAAATTAACCACACACAAATACATTCGCACAAGCAGAGTTAACTTTTCTGCCTATTTCAGCCAGGCACTCAACCATATCTTTAACTTTACAGTGACCTAAAACTGAGAACAAGCCAGTTATTCAATATAAAAAAAAATAAATCATTCCTCTCATAAGCTAACATCTGAACATAAATTGTCTTGGAAAACACTTCTAAAAATATTTTAAGGAAAATATTTAGCTTCAGAAAATAATTCAGTCATAGAAACAATACATTTGTCAAGACACTATTAAAAATACTGGGTTTTTTAAGTATATTGAGAATTTTTTTGCCCTATGATGACGGGGATTTCATTTTCCTGTCCCTTCCAGAGAACAGCATCTCTCCTGACAGTCCTGCAATACTTCTGGATGTGACCCAAGTAAGGGGACATGTGAGAGGCATTACAGAGCTGAGAGGATCTACATTAATTGTTATGAAATGTAAGCTGTCTTCAAAAGATCTCAAACAACATCACATAATTCATCATTGTGTAAAACAAGTTAGGGCTAAATTATACCCCAAATATTATTTTAAGCTCTGATCTTTGTCGTTTATCCACTGTTAATTAAACACAATAAACCACACATCAGAAATAATGCTTTTGTGAGAATATGAATATTCAGAGTGGAGATGTGATCTGTTTAACTGGCGAGTGTGCTAAAGCACCTTAATGTCCTGCTTCAAACCCTGCCGAAACAAATGGAAAGACTTCACATATTCACCAGCCCACAATCAGCCTCAATTGTTAATATTCACAAAGTTACCTTACTCAAACTTCTGATTTATGTCACAGGTTCTCTATGGTCGTCTTCTTCCCCCTCCACCCTGGAATTAGTTGTGTGTACACACAAATGTGCTCTTTTCTCTGTATCCGAGCCCTTCTTATGCACCTTCCCATTTAAACTACTTTCATTTCATCACATTTGTCTTGACTGACATTTTTTCACCCCTTATCGTGTGTCCCTATGCCTGACACCAGAACCTTTTCCTCAACGCTCTCTTATCTCCAACTCGTCCCTCTTCCACACAATTACTAGCAAAACATCTTAATATGAGCTCTCAAGAAAGGGTCTCTCATTAGGTATCTCCTTTGGCTACAGACCTGATTTTTAAGACTAATTTCACAACTAGTCACATCCTCATGTTTAAATTCTTTTCTGCTAAAACTCTTCCTCTTGCTTCTCTTTTTTCTAATCTGATGCATATATTTCCTGCAAAAACTTCACAACCTAAAGCCTCACTGTTATTCCCTGAGTATATTAAACCAGAGTGACTTCCAAATATATCAACTTTCTATATATAGCCATGATATCAGATTTTCAGGAATCTGATCTAGTTTGTGTTTGGATTGTAATCCCTTTGCGACATACTCTGTGTCTTCATTTGCATCTTGCATGTAACATTTGACAAATTATTTGGAAAAAAAAAAAAGTAGGTTTTTTTTGTTGTTGTTGTCACTTGTGGATTTAGCATTAAAACTAGTACCTGGAAAAGTTCAGTCTTTCAAAAGTTTCTATTCAGTTCTAATTCAGGCAAAAATTGAGTGGATTTAGTAACATCCCTGACTAAATCCAGACTGATGTAATACATAGAGCTGTGAACACTGGAAGTTTTCCATTACGTAAATGAATCCAGAGAAATAACCTAGAGACACATTATGAATGAACATACATATAGACACACAGACACACACAACTTAATGTTAAAACTATCTGATTGGATATCCTTTTTTTTGTACACGGGTGTATGAGTAACCGTAGCCTGGTACTTCCGAAGCATTACTGCTTTTCATTGCATTTATTCCTGAAAATGACTACAGTGTAGAAGCAGACAGATTCTGATTACCACACATTAGACATTTTATTTTGTATGTTCAGGATTAAATATATTTTTAATGAACATTATTTTTAAGCTATCTTATTTTCAAACTCTAGAGCAAGGACTGCCAAGAGTTTGCATTCAATCAATTTATTTGGGAGGTCACATGAGTAATTTGAATAAACCATTTTTATGTTTCACATAGATGTTCCAAAACTGTTAAAGGCAGCAGTTCATCTCTTAGCTCCAGTGCAACCACAAGCTCCATTAATGAATTCACAGCCCAGCCTCAATATTTTACTATTTGGTTTAGCACAGGCAGAGAAAGCATCATGCATAATCTCTCCCCACCACCTCTCTCTGTCTTTCTCTCTCTCCATATATAATTGTACATAACCTATATACAGAGAGATACAGATACCTATATTCGTGCTGACTGGTATTTCTGTTCCAGACACGCTATTCACTATTAGTCATGATAATCTTGAAGAATCTTTTGAATTGCTTGTATTGCATGTATATCAATTTAATATTATCAAGTTAATGCTTATCAGCTTGCTTTGGATTTTTCTAAATTAATTTTACCAGCAAAGCTAAGAGTCTGCCATCCAGCTAAAAATACAGATGTGGTGGAGAGAGTGAGCCTTTACAAGAAAAAGAGTCTGTATTATAAGGAGAGAGACAATACTTCCTTCAGTTCTGCATTACTTACCTATTTTTATTTAAGTGATGCTCTTGTTTTGCCTTAGTGAAGGTCTATCAGTGATTACCAGTCAAAATTTGGCAAAGATCTAAAAGACATTTTCAAACTTATCAGATAATAATCCTTCAGCTAAAAGCAAGTGTCTCCTATTTATCGTGATCTTTACGTGGCTTTGCTAAAACATTTTCTTTCTGACTTGTCAGCAGCCAAACTAAGAAGAATTCAATGACAAATTATCTACTTAACCCTCGAGAAAGGAAAGCTGACTTGTTTTTTAGGACAGTTTTCATTTTTATGTCTGAAAGATCAGACAAAGACACATTGCCTTTC
>VZTU01000962.1:0-11312 GCA_013400835.1 Zapornia atra
TAGTGCTGTGACTGTGGAGTATTTCTCATTATCCTGTTGAATTTGCTGTCTGTGAAGTTAGTGATAGAACTTCCATTGATTTTATTGGGAGCAGGATTAGTCATTGTGCGGAGATTCATGTTATTCAGAAGATGTGCAAATGTTTTCACTTAAGACTAGTGAAGGATTGTAGTTCTTTTAATTCATTAAGTTTCAGTAGATTAGAAGACCTGAATTTTTATTAATACTACAGTTCTGATGGTTTCAGCTCTGCACCACTGAGTTTGATGGTGGTATAGTTTGAGTGAAAATAATGCTGTACCCTCTTTAACAGTAACAGAATGGTTAGCTGCTGCAGGAGATACATGGCAAAAGCAGAATTGGAATCCTAGTCTTTTGGTTGTCATTCCTGATTTAAACCAAGAACTTGCAGTTGTTTTTTAATGCATTCTTTCCTCTTAATGATAACAATGCAGTTACTGCTTTCTGTATATAAACAGGCTCACATTTCTCTTGCAATGAGGTTATGTGGTTTTCTCCTTTATTGCAAAATGACCGTCCCACTCAGCTGTTATGCTCCTGTTATGAGATCAAATTACAAGTATGTGTGCATCCAATTCTACATGCAAATAATGTGATGTGTAGTTACAGCTGTGATTAATCATTCAGTTCAGTACCCTTAGCTGCCTCTTAGGTAATACACACTTGTGTTGGCCTATTTTCTCTAGAGAAACCCTACCCAATCTTTGGACTGAATGATTGGATTTGTCTTAGTGTCATAATGACTCTCCCTTTAATGCTGGCTGTATAAATTCAGATTACCTATATCTAATTAAATTAACTTTATTTTGTTTGAACCTAATACATTTTGGATTTGAAGCATTTAGACAAAAGGTTATATGCCCTTTGAGAAACCCTTTTTAATGAAATATTTATTACCAGCTTTTCTGTTCTGATTCCGATCAGCTTATCCTCAGTTTTCATTCAAGCTGTTATATTGCTATTGGGAAAATGAAAATAAGAAGGGCAGGCCGTAAGTGGTCAACATGACCATGTATATCTCATATATGTACATGCATTGCTTGCTATCATTGAAGTTTTTATTGTATCTGGTGAGCTCAAACATTCATTCAATAAATCTCTCTGTACTGCTTTCTCACTCATCCCTGTGGGATCATTCCCCTCTCCATGAATTTTATACTTTCTCCTGTCTAAATTCCATTACCACAGAAATACAGTATCAGTATCACTGACTTAAACAACTTAAGCGTATTCACCAAAAGGAAGGCAGAAAATGTTAATGATTCTCCATAATGTTAATGGTTCTCCTTCAGAGTTTCCTCTGGATGAAGAGCAGCACTTCGTTACGCTCAGTGCTCTTTAACTTGACAGCTTTCATGTTGTCCTCTGCACCAGAGAATGTCTGATCAGTGGTCCTTCAGTGTGACCCAGGGAGATGATCAAATCTCACATCCTCTTAGTTTTTCTTCTTGGAGACTTAGCTGATGAAAGATGGAGTACAGTTCATGATAGTTTATGATACGCTTAATCTCAAAATTGAGAGGATAATTTAGTGTTATCCACCAGATATAGGGAGAATGCTGAAATACTTACTACAGTCAAGATTGTGGTGTTCAAGTTCCAGCAAGTAGGTGATAACAAGCAATGCAAAGCATAGCCAATGCCAGATTCAGACCTATTGTGGGGGTTTTTTTATTTGTTTTTTTGTGGGGTTTTTGTGTTTGGAATTTTTTTGAGTGTGTTGGTGGTAGTGGCTTGGTTTTGTTTGGATTTGTGTGTGTGTGGTTTGTTTGTTTGGGTTTTTTTCCTTATGGTATTCCCTTAGAAATCAGTGGGAATTATTCTTANGTTATATGTTGTAAAGTAAAGCTATTGCATCCATTTGCTACGGTATTGTAAAGAATATACATAGTGATTCACCCTGTGGTATCATAGCCGTTATGAAGGATCTTGGCAAATTGTTTATACCTTATGATCAATATAAGAAGCAATATATTCCAAATCGTCTTCAACACAAGGGCATATAGTACAGCACATCCTTCTCTGAGGTATATGTGTCTTTGTGTTTAATCTAATTGCATTTTTTTTGTTGTTTCTTAGAAAATCCTTAACTACAGTCTATTCTGTGTCTTAGGAAGAATATTTCAGGAAGGTACGTCATGGGTAATAGTAAACTTAGTTCATCAAAATGATGAGTAAAACAGTGACAAGCCTCATTTTTTGTTGCTTTTTATTAAGGACCTTGATCTCAGGAAATATTATTTATTAGGCATTCATTGGGAAATTGATAGCATAATTTAACTTTTTTATTAGCTAGTAAAACGGATAAGCAGTACATAAAAAGATGGACCTTGTTATAGAGGGAATAATAATAATAAAAAGGTTAATTTAAAGTTTTTTAAAAGGTCATCAGTGTAAAGACTTTTTAACATTGCCTTCTACAGCATGAACACCTACCTGCCTTGGAGTTTTGCTTATGTCAATAGTTTTGTGACTATTTTACAGCCACTAAGTCTAGCACTGAATGGAATTGTACTGAATGTAAAATGTTTTAAGATTTTCAGTATCTTGATATTAATTCTACATCTGGTGTGAACA
This sequence comes from Zapornia atra, assembly GCA_013400835.1. Classification (NCBI taxonomy): domain Eukaryota; kingdom Metazoa; phylum Chordata; class Aves; order Gruiformes; family Rallidae; genus Zapornia; species Zapornia atra. The sequence goes on from VZTU01000962.1 coordinate 2,599, forward strand.
TACATGACATACCTTCTTTGAGCATTAGCCCCTCTATGTGGTGTAGAGGTGAAATAATGTATGTTGGGAGTATGCAATGATTGAGCACTTAGTTGTGTGAATGGAAGATATTAATCCTGGTAAATGTGACACAGAAGGGGTATTGTGTATGTCTCTAATTTTCATCCCTCTGCTGATTTGATGTTTTTTTTTATTATTTTATTTTTGATGGACTGATTTTGAATTTTTTTTTTGGTTGGCAGTTAGACTTGAGGATGTTAGAGATCTTTCCAGTCTCAAAGATTTTATGATTCTATGATTTGTAAAGATGGGTGGGATGACTGTAGTCCTTGTTCACTGCACTGTCTTTGGGCAGCCTTAGATATGAGCGAGAAAACTCTTCTTGTGCTGTTACCCTCCTCTGAGTTGTGCAGAAGATAATCTTATCCCATAAATGGTTGTCTTCTTGGAGGACTAGAAATGAGGATTAAAAAAAAAAAATCATGAAAACATATAGCTCTGGCATGCACCTGTTTCATAAGTCATTTTAAGAAAAAACGGATAAAAATGGAAACTGCAGCTTTGAAACTGGCCCAGATAGAAAATCACTCCTCCAAATTGGTAGAACAGCTGAGAATAATAGCCAGCATACTCATGCTTCTCTGTCACACTTGCGTAAAGCACTTTAAAATGAAAGCCATCACTCAAATCCATCAGTTAAGGCACCTGTCAAGTTCAGTTCCTCTAGTTGATGCTAAAGTTTGCTATTAGTCTAACAGAAAGGTTATATTTATTTAGCATACTAAATCTGTATTTAACTTTTAAGACAATTTAGTTGTCTAAAACCCTGTTGATGTACCTGCAAGACTGGGGCTAGTGTGCTAAATCTGTGCACTCAGCACAGCACCTACATGAGGGACTTGCTTGCTCCATACAGTAAACATGGACAGGCAGGTACCACTGAGGAACATTACACTGTTCTTGTGCTCTCAGTAATGAAACTCTGGGAGCTAGGCAAGGAGGAACAGCAGACACAGCAGATACCTGCTATTCTATTCTGGTCCTTATGATGTGCTTGACTTGAGAATTCATGTAGCACACAAATTAATTGAACTTATGCACGATGAGCTTCCTTTACAGTCACTCCAGAGAGACAGACACTTCAAGAGGTGCAGATTCTGCCTTTTGAAGCTTTGGGCCTTAGGATCTTTTGCTCAAGATTCTGAGCAGCAAATCCTGATTTGGGTTCATCCATATGACTTCTAATTAATGTCATGTGTTATTTGGTGGGACTCTTCTTAGGTGTAGTAAGGCATTAAAAATTGTTGAAATTTGTTTCCTTCTTGGATATGGGTACCATGCTATTTCAGTGCCTGAATTTTCCAGTGTTTACTTTTGCAGTGTTACTAAGAGAAGTTCATATTTCCCTGTGGTTATGTGTGAAGTGGTGTACCTATATGTTCTCAGTAAGTACAGTACCACAGAGTATAAAGTCTTGAGAGACTATTATTTTGTATGGAGAATTTTATTGTCTCTTTCCATGAGGGGAAAAAAAAAAGGCAAAAGAATGATGCTAGCTACTTGAATACTTTCTCTGTTAATTAGTGATTTCAAGCTAAGTCTACCATCTAGATTACCAAACAAACAACTGCATCACAGTGCCATCACTAGAAAGAAAATTGATTTTTCTGTCATAGACATTTGCTAAAAGAAAGAGTAGTGTTACAGGAAGTAGTCAAAATAAACAGGCTTATTTTAAAGGAATTATTTACATCTGCTGAGAGTACAGTGAATGATTTAGTGTGATCACATTTGTCGTACAAAAATGACAGAAATTTTCCATGACTTGAATTTTTTATTCATTCATAGGTATGAGTAGCATATGGCATGTTAACAAGGGTGGATATTATTAGGCAGCAGTTGTTTTCAGCAGCATACTTTGGCCTCCAGGTTTTCAAACCTGCCACAGACAGGGAGAAATGACACAGTTCTTGTTGTATAGGATATAACTTACTTCCTGGTGGATGGTAATTAGAAATTTGGCTTTATTATTCCTGCACTTTAAAGACTAGGATGTATTGACAAGATGTAGCAAAACGAAATTTCTCCATATTGACTCTCCTTTCCCACATGGCTCCTGTTGGACCAATTTTTACCCAAAATCTGCTATTGAACCTGGGATATTGCAATGCAGATCTTGATACCAGTAGTAAAGGTACTTGTATGATGACTTTTTAAAGTCCATGTTACATGTGTAAATACTTTTCAAGTCATTCTAGAATAAAAATAGTTTGGCTTTAAAAAGGAGAACTTGAGAAGTTAAAAATACGATTCACCTGTGCTGCTACATTATATCTGCTTCTGATATATGGCTTTATCTGCATGTTCCTTCAAACTGATTTCATGCTCCCTGCAGTGACATATTTTGCTAACACAACAGACTTGTTCCTTCCTGACATACAGCTTCTGGCTCCAACAAATGTCAGTAGCTTTTTAGACAAACCTGTGCTTTTTATTTCTGTCTTTTTCAAGAGAAAAATCAGCATCCCTCCAATAACACTTTTTCCCCTATGGCTATTCTGTTTGTTTTATAAACAGACTAGGTTTATTTTACATGTGGAGGCTGGTAAAGACATGGAAATATGTTTTTTGTCTTTCTTTTTTAACAGTTTCAAATATTTTTACGAGAGTAATAGAGTGACAGCCACTTCCCAATTTATGCAAATAAGCATAGCTTTGTTTAATCCTGAATTCATGCAGTTATTTCCTTTTTGTAACCAATAGAGGCCTCCAGAAGCAATTAACTAAACCTGTGTGAAAAGGAGTGAACAGAAGGCCTTCAGAGCTGCAGGTCCTCCTTGGAGGAGCTCTGTGTATCTGAGATTTGCAGTCCACAGTAATTTTCACACAGGCAGGACTTATTCTCAATATCTTATTCTCAAGAACCTCATCATTTCTTCTTGGTTTTAGTATCATCGGTTATTTGATTTCCTAGTACATAAGATCTGCCTTTAGGTAACTATCTAAAAAGAGACATGGAAACTTGATGCAAAGACCCAGAAATTAGTAGGCTGGGGAGGCTATTTCTGTAATATTAATGAAATCAACATTAGTGGGATTCATTTGCTTGATTTTTGTGTGAGTATGTATTAATGACATTTCTCAAAGTTGGAAGCTGTGATCTCTGTCACTGAAATAAGGGGTGCAAGGGTCACTGGCTCTCCTAGTGTTGCAGAAGGGTGGGTTTCCAGTCTCCATGCAGCAAGCAGCGAGATCCTCGCCAGGATGCAGGGCCCTGCAGCCAGGGAGCCCCTGGGGTAGCTCCAACCGCAGGCATCAGGTGCCTTCCTGGGGACAGGGACAGACCCAGGCCAGCCTATGGGGACCACAAATGGGCCCAGCTCAGTGGGGCCCATGGCCAGGCATAGCAGACCTGTGGTGAGATGGAGCCCAGCCCTGCAGATGCATTGCTGCTGGCCCTTTGGGACAGAATAGGGTCCTGAGCAATGGGCAGGGTGTGCTGGGCAGGGAGAGTGAAGTCTGTCATAGCCCTCATGGCCTGGATGTGAATTTCTTTCTCAATACTGTACTTGAGTTGTGTTTTTCTTTCTGTTTTTTGTAAAATGCAGCATATCAAATGTGTTGGCTTTGACCTGAGACTGTATAGGAATTCAAGAAATGATATTGCCGTGTCCTAAAACCATGGCATCAGTATGAATTAATTTTTAAAGCAGTGTACCAACACGAAAAATTTATTTAGAGGTAGGTTAAAATACATAAATGCCTTGTTTCCACATTTATTTATAAATATATAACCTTGGCTTGATTGTTCAAGCCTTTTCTCATTTGAAATTCCCCTCTGTACCAATTCTGCTTGAGAATCACCTTCAGAAACTTGAAGATTGTTTTTACTCAAGTTTGGTTTTATATTTATTTTTCTTTGTTTTTTTTAATGGTAAGATATAGGGGAAATGATTCATAATTACACAACATAATATTAGGCAATTACGTACAATAGCAGTATCAGGTGCAGTAAGTTAGGGCATTAGTCTTATCTGGGAAAAAAGAAATCTCAAAATGGGTCCTGAATGTATCTTGAATCTCCACAGACTCTATTTTCTTTCCTGTGCAACTATTTAGAAGTGTAGGATCTATCTTAATTAAAATTTACTGCTTATTTCAGAATGGAAGGGCTGAAAGCTATTTTCCTATCCTCCTAATGTCTGTGCTGTTTATGTGCTTGAGCTGGCTAAGTGGTAGTCTGAAAATTGCAATAAGATTAGTAATTACTAAGGGGACATAATGTACTATTTCGTTGCAGTGGAACTCTGAAAATACTTAAACTCTTAAAAGGAGAAGGCATTTGTCATATTTTTCCCTTGTTATTGATAAGATTTACTTAACTAGGTTCTACGGTGAGTTTTCCTTTGTAAAATGAACACTAAACCTGCATCTTTGAGACAAATTCTCAAAATATCAATTATACAATCAGGAAGCACTCCTTTTAAGACTGGGAAGCTACACAGGTCACATGGTAGAGTTAGTTCCAGATAAATATTTCTGAACTTAGAATGAAGTAAATCTTTGGAAAGTTTTGAAAAATTTGGTCTTCTCCTTCATAGTTTACTGGACACCTATGGGCCACACCAGTAAATTCAGATTATCCAAATTGGTTACTTTTTGTTTCAGCCAGTGACTTTCTACTGACACCATAATCATATCCTCAATAAAAACTGCTAAAGACTCCTTTAAACAGGTTTTCTAACTGTGCTAGCATAAATAGTTGCTTTATTTGCCCTGTTACTTAAACACCCACCTTTGTTTCAATAGAAAGATACAAGGCCATAAATGATATACAAAATATGTTGGAAACAAATGCTTTCAAGGTCAATGACTTTAGAAACAGAGAAGGGAAATTTTTCCAAGAATATATCCTATTGACAAATTAAAATTCCTTTGTATTGCATAAACTAAGATTGAAACAATTGTCTTATTTGATAGTTTTTCTGAAATCATGCTGATTCATTTGAACAGGTTTTTTTCCCATGCTGCGTTACAGAAGCTTAGCCAATTCTGGTCTATTACTTCAGATTAAATATGAGGGGTTTTTCAGAAGCTTTGCTGGAGTAGCTCTTTCTTAATTTATACTATCTGGATTACCACAAGTTTTGTTATTGTAGCTTGAAAGTGAGCGTGGTTCTTTGGGACAAGCATATTCCTTGCCATAATCTCTCTTGTTCTTAACTATAATCAAAAAAGAAAAGTCAATAGGACTGAAATTGGATGGTGTTCAGTGTGAGAGATCTTCTTTCAGGAATTTTTCTTTGATGAAGGCCATATAACATTTTTTTTTTCTCCCCAATTCCATTTAAATATATGCCTTTTATTTTATTTTTTAAAAATCAAAATATGTTTCAATATTAGTTATTCAAGTTAACATCCAGCTGCAAATCATGAGTGATGCTAACTACTTATGTCCACCCTTATTTCAGTGGGGATTGTTTAAATTCAGCCCTGCTCAGGAGTTGGCATGGCTCTGTTGTCAGAAAGACTTCAATACTGTAATAGAAAGCTAGTGAAATGTATTCCTATGATCTGATTTTGAAACAACTCCTGCATTGTGTTCACTGACAAAAGAGTATCTGAATCTAGCCAAGATTTTTAATAACATCTAACTTGATGCATTTTGAACTAAAAGAGCTTGTGTTGCTAGGCATCAAATTGGTGATGCATGGAAAAATTGTTCACTGAAACTGTAATATCAGCCTGCATGTACAATTCAGAAGTAGATTTTCTGGATGAGCATGAAATCTGAAATGCTGGAAATACCTTTATATTTAGATGGAAGTTTTATTTTCATTGTACCCACAGATACCATGAGTTCATAACCTGATTTTTTTTTTCCTTCAAATTAATTTGAGGGATAGTCTTCAGCTTTGCAGCATGCATAAATTAAAAATTCATAATATTCATAACTTACTTGTTGTAATCAATGTGGATTAGGCAGATTTTATTTTCTATCAGAGAACGGAAATATTTTCCTCTATAGAAAATTAAAATATTATCCCAGGTACTCTCTATGTAATACTAAAACATTTACTATTTGAGGGTTTTACCTATGACAGACAATACAGATCTTTCAAGATCTTTATGCTTTCAGCAATGACATATAATTGATAAAGGGATTTTAGCAATACATATAAAAACGACATATACTTTTCAACTTTTCAGCAACAAACTTTTCTTTCAAGAATGGAAGTACTAAGCAATTTTTAAAAATATATATATTATTTTTACCTTGGCATATTTCCTGTGCCATTTGCTAGATATGTGTACCTAAAGTCCCTGATTCCTGCAGACTTTCATGGAAGTCTCACAGAGAGCAGTTTCAGAATTTACTTCATCCCGAAAAAAAGCAAAATGGGTGGTGAGTACAGCAATTGCTGCAAAAAAGTCCATGGGTGGAAGCTAATCCTGTTGTAGTTGGAATTTTAACATTTGTGGGTCTTTTTGTTTTGTTTTGATTTAGTTTGACTTACATTTTAAATTCAGAATCCTGTAGTTTCCCTTCCTGAGAGAACTCCATACAGAAGCATGTATTCTTGCGGGAGAGGAAGAGAGAACATATCAATTGACATTTTTAAAATGTTCTACAACTTTATAGAAGAACACTGAATAACCTGAACCTTTTCTCTTTTTAGTAACCAGATGGTGGCAACACAAAATCAGTTAGCTTCCAGCAAGGTCTTAATTACTAAAAGAAATTTATGCAATAATTATTTATCAAATATAAAGTACCTGTATATATATAATGAATATTAAGACAATAACAACAACAAAGAAATACCCACTCATTTACATGGAAAACAGGATAATGGTAACTCTGAAGCAGTCTTTATGCTTGGTCCTGTCTTGGGTTTTTTTGTTGGTCTTTTTGGTTGGTTGGTTGGTTGGTTGGTTGTTTTGGGGGTTTCTTTGGTTGGTGTTGTTTTTGGTTTTTATTTGTTTTATGTATTTATTGGAAGAAAAACTCTTAGGCAAGGCTAGTATGAATCAGTTTCTAATGATGCTTATGTTTTTGGGTTTTTTTTTCCCTTAAGATTATTTCATGCCATTTGTAAGATGGTGAATTGCTTTGTGTACTGCAAGTACATAACTATGGTCCATATTGAAAAATATGAATTCTATATGACTGTTTCATAGACTGTGACTCATAATATCTCAGCTGGAAAGGCTCCAGTGAAACTCCACCCATTGTTGCCTTGAGATGTCTTCTCTCTGCATATGAGTGGAGACTGTTCAGAGGCTTACAACCTCTTTTTCATTAATGTCTGTGAAAGAGGTCACTATGTCAACTTCTGTGAAAATGAAAGGTATCCTAATTCTTAAAACTTGGTATGTAAAATAAATATATTCCTTTCGTTCATCATTTTGTACCTTACATTTCTAGATTATATTCTTAAGTAGCAAAAGTAGCATACCTATCATCTAGGGTTCTCCTTTAGACTTACCCTCTACTTAATGAGGGACAAAGAGAGCATGATTTACAACAGGATGACTCTCTGGAGATGGGCCTACCTAACCTTAACTAATATTTTGCATGCTTTACAGCAGTCTGAAGCCAAGTGGTTGTACACTACATTACAATGCTGAGTATACTTGCAAGCTTTGCACCCTGAGACACAATGACCAGGAAGTATTTATGTCATGTATGTGGGAAGAGCTGCTGCAGCTCTACATTAACTTTTAATTTTCTTCTGCCATAGAAACAATAATGGCAACAGAGTAATGGTCTTAAAAATTATCTAATATTTTAAAAGTCTTTCTAATTTTCCCTTATTTTTAATAGCTGCACAAAATTCCTTGGAAGGCACTGTGACATTATCTTTTCTACAGCAATTGGTCTCATTTAGGTACCCCAGTTTCTGAAGTTCATCAGAAAGTGAGGTCACTATGCCTGGAAGAAGTTAGAATCTGAAAACAAAATAAAGAGCTGAAAATAGTCATAAAAAGCAGATAACCCAGCTGGCTCAAAACAAACCTGTGCAGAACTGAAACTGGGAGGGTTCAAAAGCAGAAAAGTTTATCTGTAGGCATTCTTATTGAGAGTTGCTGCTTGCATTCCTTGGAAAGCTTTTTGCTTTCACAAAATATTCTTTTAAGGCCTGTTTGGATGGGACTTTGGGCAACCTGGTGTAGCAGAGGGTATCTGTCCCTGCCCATGGAACTTAGTCTCTTCCAACCCAAAATATTCTGCAATTCTGTGATTCTATTATTATCTTGACATAAATCTTCGTTGTTCTTTTTCTCTGAGTATAGTCCTTATTTACCTTCACTGTGTTGTAATACTGGTTCCTTTCTTATGAAATGGGTTTTTTATAGAATTACCCTCTTAGATTATACGATTTACCATATCTTTTAATGATAGCAGCAATAGTATATAGGTTTACAGGTAGTGGAGAATATGGCAATCCATACTCTCAGGGATTCTTACAAATTTTATATTTATACTTACAGTTTTTCTCTGGCTTCAATTCAATTGCTATTCTCAATGTAGGACCATAATCATGATGTTCAAATGCCTAAGGGGTCAAGATCTAAATACACCTCTGATTATGCCTTTTTTACATGATCTACAAAGACATCTGTGTTCCTTGGGAGCAATATATCTCCTGCAACCCAGAATGAAATATATTAGTGATGGGAAAAAAGGGATTTTTTTTCTTCCCCCCCCC
>VZTU01000963.1:7754-28281 GCA_013400835.1 Zapornia atra
CCTCGCCTGGCAGCGGCAGGAAAGAGCGGGAGAGCAAAGCGCACCGGAGCCGGACTAAAGCGGCCAAGGAGCCGCCGTCGGCTTATAAGGACCCGCCGAAGGCCTACCGAGACGACAAGCCCGAGCCCAAGGCCTACCGGCGGCAGCGCTCGTCCCCCAGCCCCGGCCGGGATGACAGCCCCCCACTGCACCGCTCCTCGCAGAGCCAGCGGAGCCGCAAGTCCCTCAGCCCGGTGGGCGGCCGCTCGCCCCTCAGCCCCTACAGCCGCCGCCGCTCCCCGAGCTACAGCCGACACAGTTCCTACGAGCGCGGCGGGGATGTGTCGCCCAGCCCCTACAGCAGTTGGCGCCGGTCGCGAAGTCCCTACAGCCCTGTTATCCGGTGAGTCTGGGCCCGGGGGGGGGAGTGGGGAAGGAGAGAGGGAAGGAGGGACAGGATTCTACGTGTGGAGGAACAGACTCGCGGCTGAGGCTGGGCAGGAGGGCAGGCCGGAGAGGCTTGCATCTAGCAACAAAAGGCCTCCCTCTTGCTGCCAGAAAGCTGGGGTGGGGGGAAGGGGAGCACATACAAAGATCTTCCTGTCCTGTCTGGGGGAGAAAGGGAGACGCGGGTGCCTGCAGCACTCTTGCAGTTAATTTCTCTGGTGGGAGATTGCCTAGCTGGAAAAGGGCTTTTTAAATATTAAAGGGCATGAGAACGTTTTCAGATGAGAGTGATTGAATGAAGATGCTTCTCAGAGGATGGGGTTTCTGAAGGACCAATTTTGCTTTTTAAATCGTTGCTTACTAAGTATGGAGATGGCTATGTTTTTCTGTGCTCTGTTCCCCTCTAAAAGGATGCATGCTAAATATATTTGTTCAGTTTAATTCCCGCTAATCTAGAGAGCCAACAAGCTGACAGGTATTTTGTGTTGCAAGTGTTCCATGTTCTTTTTAGAGGTCTATAGAAAGACTTAAGACTTTTTGTTTTGCTAGGAAAAGGAGCCAATGCCAAGTATTGTTAAATTGGCTCTCATGCTTTACACAACCTGTGAAAATGCATGTAATCTCTTTTCCAAATAAGCTTATATACGTCTGTATTTGTGTGCTTGCAGATCATTTTCTTACTGTTAGTGGGAACTCGGAATGTAAAGGTCAGCGTTGCTGTGACTGCTGAGAGGAAATGTGGGCTTTATCTCTAATCAGACACAAACAGTGTTGTTGAGTTAAAACTCTTCAAAATACTTAAGCTTGCAGCAGAACTGTAGGGAATTTAAAGTGTTTGCTTAATATATATTTTGTAGAATCATATGTATCTGTAACGGAAGATTTTTCTTTCCCATAGGGTAATCTTATCCACTGCCTCATTGTTTATGGGCTTAGTTAAATTCATATCCGGGCTTCAGTTTTAAATGTATGGGGTGGTGTGCCATTCCACTGGCAAGAACTTTGTTTACGAGGCGTTACCTGGTGGGTTGTCTGAGAACTGTTCTCTGGTGTTTCTAAGGAGCGCTTTGTGTCGATTGCAATTTGGGGTGTCCCACTGTGTATCCAGTGAGGATGCTGAAGCCATCGTGGCTGTTTTTCATGGTGGTTGGTAGGGACTCCTGTACTGGGGTGTTTAAAAAGTGTGAAGTAGAAAAACTGCCCGACTTCATTCAGAGAGGTGGAACAAAGATGCCTTTGAAAAAAAGTTAGTTATTATTTTAAGGTACAGTTGAAACACCCAGTTGTTTACACAACAGGTGCTCTGAAAAAACCAGCATGTCCTGGTGGTTGCAAGTGGTTAGGGATAACTCTTTCAAGTTGATTTGAATAATAGTGGAAATATTATGTGCGTAGTTTGACTTAAATGCTCTAGGAGTCAGATTATTTTTCTGTAGATGCTTATATCCTGGGCTAAGACAGACAATAACAATGAGCAAGACTATGTATGCTAGGTTTGCACTCAGTAATAGTTGTATTAGATTGACGGTCCAGTTAGTTTAGGATCCTGTCTTATGCAGTGGCTGGTAGGGCTGTACTAGAAGGTACCAGGAGATCTTGTGTAGGGGACAGGTAGAGAGCCATGTTTTTGTAGGTACATTGTGTTCGTGGTTTTTTCCTGATGGTCATGGGCCTGTGATTTGAAGCATGAGAGCTTAAATCTTCTGATCTTTTTTAATTGCTTCTGTATGTGTAAATCTTCATTGAGCTGCAGCTGACTTCATGCCTTCCTTCAGTTGAACTATAATTTGCATCCTGTCTTCAACTGCACACGGATAAATTACTTTGTTAACAATGCAGATTGTCAGGTTTACTGGAGAGGGATTGGAATGGCTGAGTGAAAAGAAGGGGTTGTGGTATGTAGAAAGCAAGGTTGAACTGCCCTAATGTGGCATTTATTATAAAAAAATGTCATTTTCACAGAAAACAAACAAACAAAAAAACCCAAAATGTGAAGATAAGGTCTTTTTCTTCATAGTATTTGCCTGATATGGAGAAATGCAAGCTGGTGTCTCCTTGCTTCCATGCAGCTATTACATTTATTATGGTGGCCTGTGTCATAATTGCTTTTTTTTTGTTTGACCCTGTGGTACTGCACCCAAAATGCTGAATTTTTTTTTTGCTGTGTGTTTAGATGATGGTACAATGGCCTCAGACTTGATAGCATATTACAATTTCATGAAGGCAAAAACATCTTGGAGCACCTGTCTTCTTCATCTGGATGATTTAAAAACTTAATTCTGGGCTTGTATCCAGCTATAATGGTGTCAAACCAGAAAGAACTTTGTATGTGACTAAGCATTCCAAGCTGCAAGGCCCTTTGCTCTTTTCGTTCTACATCTCATAGATGTGTCTTCTGTATTGTTACATAAATTATCTGGTTATTTTGTTATGTAGAAAATGAGAATGAAGTGGTTCTGAGGTGCTCAGGAAGCTTGTGTGTCTAGAGTGCTGATTTTTTCATCTAGGTGTCTGAGCTGCTTGGGGGAAACTTCTAGTAAACAGTTGAAGAGAAACAAGTGAGGTCAGCTTCGCTTATTTGAATCCCTGGTTTTCCTAGGCTGCTGCAGCAGCAGCGCAGTTGGTTGCTCTGAGCTAAGAGTATGAATTGCAGTAGCTGCTCTTACTCTATGGTCTTTCAGTGAGGTTGCCTGAAGGTGGGTTCTGAAGAGAAGCAAAAGCTCTAGGTGCAGTGTTCAGATTCTCTTTGAATGGTAGGCTAATTGGGTTTTTTTTTATTGTAATAGTAGTAAACACCTGCATTTTTGGTAAACTGATTGAGCTGTTTCCCCTTGTTGGATAAAACTTCTTGCTGCTGGTGGATTTGTATTATATTTTCTTGTGAATAGTAGCACAGCTGTTCTAAACTAGCTTGCACATTTTCAAAATGGAAATTCTTCTGTAATATCGAAACTATAAGTTATTTATTTCTCTGCTGGTAAGCTGACTGGATTTGAAACAAAAATCACTAGAAAAAAAGGAGGAGGGTAAGGAAACCCCATGGTTGACTAAACAAGCAGACAGTCTCTCTGTGGAAACTAGTTTAGGATGAAATTGTAGGAAGAGAACTATTTTTCATAACTTAAGTCAGGTCATATGCTATGTGATCACACATTTAATTCAGTTAGCTGTATAGATGAGTAATCACATTTTTCCAAATTTGAATACACCTACCCATCTGCTTAGATAAAAGTAAGTGGGTGGGGCACTACTAGCATAGTACTACTGCATGACTGGATGCTGCTTATAGGAAAAATACAGGATTTCTTTTATTGATACTATAAAGCCATGTCGTTCTTCAGCTGTAGCTAGTCTGTAGTAGCCAGGCTCTGCAAAATACGGATCATTTATGTGCAAAACCCAAGACAAACAGAGAAAAGGGTAAAATACATATTCAGCTAGTAAATGGCTACTTCACAGAGAAGACATGGTTTCATACAGTGATAGAAGTAATTTTGAATCCAGTAATTCCATTACATTTGGACTTAAAGGAGTAGGAGAAATATTCAGCCTTTTTTCTTCCTCCTTGTTTGGTGAAAACACTTTTTTTACATAAAGCTCTCTAATCTTGTTTAGTGAAAGTAGGCTTTCACTGCTTGGAATAGCTCTTTTTTTTCCAAGTGCTTATTGAGGCTCTTGCTCTTGTACTTTATTAAGATTTGTTTTGTTACATGGCAGTGGACTTTGCCTTTTGCCCAACTGCGTTGATGTGCTTCTTATTGCACTGCTGCTTTCCTTACTGTGGGAAGGGACTTCATTTGAAAAAATTAACCGTGTTTAGGGCAGAACATTTGAGTTGACTTGGCTTTTTGCTGGTTGATTATGTTGTGGTCAGAATTCTCATCTGAGAACTTAGGGTTATAAAGCAGATGTAAGAAACAGATCAAATTAATGTTCATAATTTTTCAGTTCTCCTGTGCTGTATGTATTGGAGACCCTTTTAAAGATTTACAGTTTCAATCAGCAAGGCAAGTTGTGTAGTCTTCATGCACAAAGCAGCTGAGTAGGTGGTCGGTTGCAGAGCTGCTTAGAATATAACCTTGAAGTAGAAGCAGGAGAAAATAAATACAATTAATTAGTAAGGTATGATGTCAGAGAACACTATTATTGTTATGGCTTAAAGAAATGAATTATAAGTTTGCCTGCTAGTGTGGCGTGGAAGAGCTATACTATGAGCTAGAACATTTTGTCAAGGTGGTTTATGTTACTGAGCGATTATAAATGTCTTGGAAGATCTGTGATGAAGGCAATTGATTAAATTTAGGTCTCCCTTTTCAAACACAACGTGACCTTACTGTGTCGGGGAAGATATGGTAGTGCTTAGTCAGGAGTGCAGCCTTCACTGGTAGCTCATGAAAGAACTGGGTTACATGGGGTGTTTCTACCTCCTTGGGCCCGCTCCTTTTCTTGTTTTCCCACCACTCCTGTTCTCGTTAATCCCTTTGCGTTAAGTCCTGTCAAGAAGTTGCTGACGAAATCAGTTCCCTTGTTCAACTCTCCAGACCCTGATATATTCTGAGTGTGATATTAGTTGCACTGAGTAGCCAGCTACGCATATTACCTAGCGTGTTGGATTTAGCTTGCGCTTAAAGCGGTTAAGAAGAAAAGAGGTTTTCAGGTTTATAAACATGAGAAGATAACACGTGACGCTGCTTTGTCAATAAAATGCAACACTTTTTTTGTTGTAAAATAAAGAGGGGGTTGGAATGAAGAAGGAAGAAGCACCCAGAAAAGTAGCATGGCAAAAATTACAGCTGAGTGAGACCTGTTGCTTGGAAATCTGACATGTTTACTGCTGTTATTTTTGTTTCCTTTGTGATTTCAAATACCAAGATAGTAAAATGTAGCACTCTCCATTTTAAGTTACTATTTGGAATTCTTTAGTTCTGTGCTTGAGAATGCAAGTGATAATATATCAGTAAGCTTCTTTTAATTTATGAATGTACTGTTTTGTAGCTTGTAAGGTAACAAGTGCAGTGCAATAGAATGTTACCTTTGGAGGAGGAATGTTGTAACATTTTTAAAAGTTGTAACTAATAACACTTTGGTATCTGAAGTGGGTTTTAATACAGTGAATAACTGCATGTATTAAGTGGAGGAGAATGAATGCTGGTTTGTTTACGAAATCTAGGGTGCTAGGCAAAAATAACCAACAAAACAAAAACCAACAGACTGTGATACCTAAACCAATTTTAAAAATTTTTTTTCCCCAAGGGGAAGCATTCTTTTTGTTCTGGATAATGGAGGAAAGCAGTGCTGAGTTTTGGTTTCAGAGTGACTTCCTTATCTAGTGTTTTCTTCCTCTATTAGTTTCTTTAAATTTGCCTCTCCTCATACGTGTTTTGTAGATAATGTATTTTTTCTGGTTTTATTTCATAGCTACACACAATGTTATGTAATTACTTCAATTTTCCTTTGCAGCTAATCTAGTTGTACTCATAGTCTCCTTTGTCGCTGTCTCTGGGGAAGGAAAAAAGCAGCTTTATGTAAAGAACTTAGTTCTAATGCAGGCTAGTCCTGCTGTTACTTATGGGTTTTAGGCAAATCAGTTTTCTTTTTGTTTCTTTGTGAGGATGCTCATAGATGACTGTTAATGGCTAAGTGTTGCTACGGTAAATGAGGCAGAACTCCTGGGTGTGAACAAGAATGGTCAGAAGAAACTTACATGAAATAGGGGCTTCTTGTGGTTTCTTCCTCTGTGTGTTACCAGCAGATGCTGATGCTGGAGATTTGGATGTGGCCCTTAGGTTAGTAGGCTTCCAGTCTCTCCAGACATGGGGAAAAGGATTGTTTTGTTGGGGGTGTTTGCCATTTGCAGTGCAATTCTGTGTGGTGGTAGCCACTATTCATTTGTTCCTCTGTACTATGTTAAAGCATGCTCCTAATTACAGAGGAAATAGTTGGTGGCAAATGTCGGATAAGGCAGTTTATATATGTGCACATGCATGCACACATTTAATAGAAATCCATTGGAGGATTTAGAGTGTACTGTGTATTTCAGATGTCTCTCCCGGTGCTTTTTCAGGGTCTCAGTAAAACGTTAGTGTCCTGTTAAATGGCAGACACTGCCTATTGTGTGAGCTGCTGTGACCTCATCTTTTATGTCGAATGAGCATTGGCTCTGAATAGTGTGTGATGTATAAGGCAATATTCTACAAGCTTGTAAATGTCCATAGTTTTTGTCCTGTTTTTAGAGATGGAAGCTTGTACATAAGTTTTGTCTAGCCTGGAAGGTTCTCTTGGGACTTTTGAACTAATGCTGATGAAAGAAAGTGATACTTGAATATTTTTAAATATCATTAAGCCTGTGAAAACACTGGGTTTTTATCACTAACTCAGATAATTATCACTTTCACAAAGCTGCCTTTTACTTAAGATTCAGGGTTTGTCTGTTGAGTTGGAAGGTGCAGTTTTTGCTGGAACTGTTTGGCCTAACTCAGTGGGCAAGGTACAGCAAGGGATTCTTGCAAAGGTCTTTGAGATGCCAAAGGAGGTTCTAGTTTATTATTAGCAGAGACATGCATGGTGTAATGCAACATTTTATTGTTTTTCTGACATAAAATTAAATAATGAAAAACTTGGAAAAATTAAACCAGAGCAGGGATTATACTTGGTCAACATATTTCATAAATAAGCTACTATAATTTTAACCAGCTGTTAAGGGCTCTAGATTTCCAATGTAATAAGTGTATTATTATTATTATTGTTGTTTTTATTATTATCACCATCATCATCATCTGTCTCTTATTATCCTGCTGTACCAGAAAATTCTGTTAAACCTGCTTCCTGGTTTAGAAATGAACTGTGTTATTTTCCTAGACTTGTCCTCATGTGGGGGTAGACTTTTTGTTGTTGTTTCTGCTTTCAAGGGCCTCTAGCCATTTGGATCTATTTCAGTTTCACCTATGGAATTTTGAATTTCGTGCCGCACTGTACAGAGTGCGCACCTGCACGTTGTTTTGAATCTCTTCTACATAATTTTGACTGATCTGAATGAATTTTTATGTTGCTTTAGAAATAAGACATTTTATAATGCAGGAAAACAGTGTAAATTTGGAAAGCAGTACATATGCACACAAACCCCTTGTTGTACTGTATTAAATACTTGTTTAGTTGAAGTATTGTATGTGGTTTCTTGTGTTGATAACTAGTTAATTTTAGTAACAAATTAACATAGGGTTGGATAGGCCTGACCATAACGATTGTAGTTGGCTTTTTAAAAATCTTTTAAGGTTTGGTAGCTTCCATGCAGTGGTGCTGTCTGAAGTTCTTGTATCTTAATTTGCTATTGCTTGATACTTTTTTCTTCATCCAGCTGATGAATATTGTTTTATCCTGATTGTACTTTTTCTTCCCCTTCAAGTGATACACTCGAGAAATAGATTTCTGTAAGACTTTAATCAAGAGAATACTTGTAAATCTGGTGAATACCCTTGCTATTACTATGGTAAAATGGATTAACACCACCCCCCTATTTCATTTATTTCATAACATTTCTGTGTGGTAGCAGTGGATTAGGTTACTTCACTTGTTCTCGTGCCCTTCACCTCAATTCTGGGTTTTTTCCCTTTTTTTTTTTTTTTTAAATGAACTGATTCGAAACTGCTAGGCAATTAATGATATCTCTTTGAAAAGTTGAATGAGAAATATTTTTGTTAAATGGTATTTTTATAAAGTAAAAGTTTGTTTCTCTCACAGTTAGGGTTTCCCCTGCCCTCATTCCTTCTCTGTTGTAGGTGGCTTAGATTTTTATTTAAGCTCCCCCACTACCCCCCCTCCTTCTGTTGGTCTCTTTATTCTGATGCAAGCATAGCATAGGCCTGCTTGTGGATTATATTTGCTTATCAGTAGCTATAACAAGTATCAGGTACTTTTGGTTTCTCTGGGTAGAAGTATGCAGTTAAATTTTTGGGGAAAACCAAAATGTTTTATTGCTGTCTTTCAGTTGGTTACATTGTAGCTTTGGTATTCAGTATTTTTTTTCAACTAAATGACAGTTGTGAAAGAGAAAATTAAGAGTTGCTACAAATAGTTCTTCATTGTTATGTTTAGATTTTTCTTGTCCTGTTGTAACACTGATTTAATTTTTTTGAATTTGATTACGTAGCCAGCTGATTTTTTTCAAATAGTGCATATGCTGAAGGTGTTTGCTCAAGTTGCATATGATCAGATTTTCTTTAAATGAGAAAAATATCTGATAAGCAGTTAGGAAAACGGAACCACATCTGCCCTATAGGTGTACTTATTATATTTTGCAGGTTTTTTTAATGGGAGAAACTACTTACAAGAAAACTTTAACATTTTCTAGCATCCTATTTAGATCTAAAATCTTATTAACTGTGTAGGGGTATTCTTAAGGTATGGCCTCTCCTATTTCATAGACTTTTGTTTCTTCTTCAAGTATGGTGATGATAGTTGGTTTAAAACAAGTAGTTTGTCAAAAAAGCAGCTAGACTAAGAAAGCAGCTAGACTCATTTTTAACTGGGCAAATCTTAACTCCTTTGAAATAGGAGATCAGCGAAATCTCGAAGTAGAAGCCCATATTCATCAAGGCACTCGAGGTCTCGCAGCAGACACCGGTTGTCTCGATCCAGAAGTCGTCACTCAAGTATTTCTCCTAGTACATTGACTCTGAAGAGTAGCCTGGCTGCTGAGCTGAACAAAAACAAGAAAGCAAGGGCTGCCGAGGCTGCCAAAGCCAGTGCAAAGGCTTCCAATACTTCAACGCCTACCAAGGGAAACACTGACACTGCTGCGAGCGCACCTCAAGTGAACAATGTAAAGGACCTGAAGAAAATAAAAACGGAGCATACGCCTTCTCCGACGAGCAGCGCCAATTTGAAAAACGACAAGGCAAAGGCAAAAGTCTCACTTCCTGAAACAAAAGGGGAAAATAATTTAATTGCAGACAAAATTACTAAGCAGAAACCTGCGGCGGTTAAGGAGAATAAAGTAACTGTTGCGAAACAGCCCCCAGTCACTGTAAAAGAGAAAAGCAAGCCGAATACACCAAGTGTAGTAACCAAGGAGAAGGATCGAATTGTTGCACTACCAACCTCCACGCTGCCACCCTTGCCTTTGCCTCCCACGCTGCCTGAAGATAAAGAAACTGATAGGTGAGTTCTGACATAGATTTGCTTTTTGGGGCTGTCTCTTTTTTTCTGTTTTCTTTTTGTTGTTATTGTTTGGGGGTTTTATTTTTGCTGTCATTTCCTTTTGAAAACAAATACAAGTCAGGCTGATGCATTAGGTATTTTGTTCTCGCTCTTTTCCTAACATGGTTATTAATGAACTGAAGAAATTTGATCTAAAATAAAAATTAAGTGGTTCCCAGAGATGGATGTGGTCTAGGAGTCTTTCAATTAAAAGTACAGTAAAGAGACAGTTTAAAGTTGCTGGTCCATAATAGTGATGGGATTAATGCAAGAATGCATTCAGGGATTCAGGATGTCAAGTTTGGTGTGAACATTTTTAAATGTGGGGTTTGAAGTGAAGATTCTAGTCTCTTTGGAAGGCAGTTATATTTGTAGCTGTGTTATTTTGGTATAATTTATCTCAGAGCTCAGTATTATTTTGAGAATGTGTAACATAAGTGAGGTTCATATTTTGTCATTTATGTTAAGTTTAGAAGCATAAAATTTGGTCAGTAGAGGCAAAAAAATCACGTCCAGTGTTTCTCTTGTGTTTGCTGGTATTTCAATGCTGTGTTAAACAGGATGCACAGAAGGCGTTGGCAAATAAATGCAACCTACCAAGGTATTAGATTATTTTTTTTTTTAGTAGTAGGAGTGAAAAAAAATTCTTTCAGTGCTCAAGCACACCTGTGTGTGTGGTGATTATAGGGTTGCATTTAAATTCATTACAAAGCCATCCTCTCTAGGTAAATGGGATTTTTGACATTTATTTGAGTGCAAGATTTATTGTTTTAACTAAAAACTAGACTAACTAGTTTTAACTATATAACTGACTTGCAGTATTGTGATAATGTGAAATGAGATTTCATCTTGAAACTGTCTAATTGCTTCTCCTTATTAGTGGGTTTTTAGTGCAATACCTGTTTTTAAGTATAACTAAACTGTACAGCAGAGTTAAACTACAATTAAATAGTTCTATCGGCACTGAGTTCATTCTCCTTTTCAAAAAAAGAAAGCCTAATGCTTGAAAACAGCTGCATTAGAAGAGAAAAATTAATGACAAGTCATGGAATGTCTCTTATGCTTTGCTTAGTTTTGCCTGTGGGATGTTATAAACTTCATATCAGAATGGTTGTGATTACAAGTCACGATAAAGTTTAAGTCATCAACGGAAAGTGATCGATGTTTTTTAGGGGGAGGGAGGGCAAAGGTATTTACCTTGGGCTCAAAGTTAGGATGGGGAAATTGTGCCTCCAAAGAAAGCTTGGTGCTAGGCTGAACTGGCTGATTCCTAATGTTGTCAGTTGTGTGTTTCAGTGAGACTCTGATAAACCCACAAATGAACTACCTAAAGGAACGAGCAGTGTTGCAAAACCATGGTGTAGGCTAGCTGAAAAAGAAAACTGTTCTGTGGTCAATGACATGTGATTTTTACATGCCTGGAAAAAGGTTGCTTTTGGTTGCCTCTGCTTTCATACAACAATTTTAAAGTCTGTTTCAGAACCTCTTGTATATTGTACTTTCACTAATACTGAAAGTTTGGGGGCAAACTTGTGGGAGAATATAAATATATGAACTTCAAAAGTAAGCATTTTTCTTTATCATGGTAATTACATGCACTGTCCAAAGGTGGTTTGTTCTTCATAGCATGCTAACTATTATATTTGTGGTGAGGGCAGAATATGCTTCCTTGAGGTGCTTCTTTAAATACAGACTGTGGCAGCTTAAGAAGTGGTGGAAGACATTCAAGCGTTCTGTTTTCATGGGGAAGCATGGGCATATACAAACCACTGGAGTGCTTTAATTACATAAAGATTGCTAATTGCAATTAATATAAGAGAGAAAATATTCAGTCTTCGTGATGGGAGATGACAAGATATTTCAATTTACAGAAGTTCTTGCTTTGACTGTTAAACTAAATAGACGAGAAGTTGTCCAGAAAAGGGTCCTAGAGAAGGATGTTGACAATAGAATAATATTCTCGGGCAAATACGACTATTTTGGAAAATGTCCCCTCAAAGTGTGACAGAAAGTTTTCTTGATGCAACATGAAAATCTGAAATTTGGGGAGGGAAAACTGCATGAGAGTCCTCTGGGGAAGAAACAGTTACGTATTCATGTAGAAATGGCTGTGTCTTTAAAACTGCTGGATATCCAGTAGCTGGATAGCTAAACTAGAGGAAGTTCTGGTAAAATGGAACCATGTGTTTAAAAAAATAATCCTGCAGCAAGTATGAGTTCAGAATTTCCCCACTGTAATGGGAAGAGCATCTCTGAAATTGCTGTGTATAGTATTTGTTAAATTCATTGCTATACTGTGTTTTGGGGAGTTTTCTCAAGACAGAGATTGACTGTCAGTATCTGTTACCTAATTATGGTTGATTATTAAAAACTGTCAGATATCAGTAACCCATGGTAGAAAAACATTAAGTAATTTTTTTCACCTGATTTTTTTTTTCCTCTCCACTTGATTTACATGCTCATCACTAGAAACGTGTTGAATCTGGAGTGTTTCAGCAAATACATGAGATTTGAATTGGTAAATGAGGTGGTGTGGACTGCCTTCTAATGCCCTGCAGTGATACTGTGACCATGAAGTTCATTATCTCTGGAGAGCAAAATTATAGTGAACTGGATTAGGGTAATCTTTTCTTTTATATGAGAAGTCAGAGTACATATTTTACTACTATGCCTCTGTCTGGAAGCACCTGAGCTCTAAATATTCTTAGTAGTCTGAGCCATAAGCTTAGCAGCAGCTTGTATGGCAGAAGAAGTCTGGCTTGGTAGGGCTTGCTGTGTCATCTAACCTCAGCTTTCACCAGAAAGATCTGATTTCTGTAGCATTTTGATAGGTAGCTGTGCATCTTCCAGAGGGCTGTTTGTGATCCATTTGTAAACCGTAAATCTAAGTCCTGCAAATTCAAAGAGCAGAGATCTCAGGTGTTGATTCCAGGAGGTTTTCCTTTATTTGTGTTAATTCTACTGTGTTCAACTTACTAGCAAAATGGTTTATTTTTTAATAGTTTGAGAGAAAATCTTTCTGTGAAGTCAGTTAAAGAAGCAGAGAAGAAACTTCGCCATCTGCTTGCAGACTTGCCACTTCCACCTGAGTTGCCAGGAGGAGCTGACTTATCCAAAAGTCCTGAAGAAAAGAAACCAACAGTTCAGTTACACAGCAAGAGAAGACCAAAGTATGTTACTTAGACCTTTTTTTTAAAAAAAAAGCCTATGAAGCAAGTAGAAGTGATAATTGTTTCTTTAAAATATATTCTGCTTTTTAATGTGTGTTTTTTAACAATGATGCAGCTTGAATCAAACTAGAGTTTACTGCCACTTGATGCTAAGGCAGTTATCTAATAGTGTCTTATAAATATTCAGTGTTGAGGTTTTTTCAAGGTTAAGACAAACCTTAGGTTAGCTGTATTCTTAGAAATGTTTGTTTTCTAGAATATGCGGACCACGACATGGTGAAACTAAAGAAAAGGAAATAGATTGGGGAAAGCGCTGTGTGGATAAATTTGATATCATTGGTATTATTGGTGAAGGCACTTATGGGCAAGTTTACAAAGCCAGAGATAAAGACACGGGTAAGTTTTGTTGTTTTTTTTAAAGGGAAACGTGGCCTTACAATTCTAAAATGAACATGATATTTTGGTTTTATTTTTATATTGAGTACAATGTGGTATTCTGCCCTCTAATGTCTCTAATAGTCACTAGCTGATAGTAGAAAGAGAATCTGCCTCTGGGCAGCACAGCCCTAAAGTGTTGCATATTGGGTATTTTTCTTGCAGTAAAACTAATTTTACAACAGCGAACATAATATTTAAACTTCATGTTAAGCCATTGCACAAATGAACAAGCAGTCACCATTGTGATACTTCAGGATGTTGTCACTACTTCTAAATAGATTATGAGTTGAAATTGATTCTTTGTATGTGCTGTATGTTGCTTGATCATTTTGTTTTCAGTTGGTGGTTCTTTCTGTGAAGCTTGCCCTTCTGGCTTATTTGTGCATGCTTTGAATGCCGGGTAATTTTCTGCTTAAGCAGTAACTCAATCACATAGGATTACATACCAGTCTCAGTTCCTTCTTTCTGATCTCCAGAAGAATGAGCAGTGTAATTATAATTCCTTCTTCGTTCTTCACCTGTGATTGTCCCAGATTGCAAGCTTTAGTCCTTAAGTTGAACTGTCATGGGTACTACTTTTTACCTCCTACCTGGGGAACCATTGCAGATCTTTGTTAGAGTCTTCTTCCTGCTCTCCTGTGATTCAATTAATTGCACATTTAACTTAATCCTATCGTAAACACACTGCCTCTTTGGCAAGCTTCAGTTTATTAATGTGTGGCAGCCATTCCTTAACTTCCAGTAGAAGTTGTTTCTCTCTGTATTGAATGGGTCCATGCAGTTACAGCAAACCTTCCATTAGCTTTGGATTCAAATCCTGTGTAAAGAGTGGAATTCTGGTGTAGGGTAAGACCTTTTTAGAGCTTAGAAAGACACCTCAGCTGTTAATGCACTTCCCAGACATAAAAAAAACTTTGAAGAACACAGTAATTAAGCTGGCGTGCAGTCTTTAGATATCCTCCACCATGCTTAGATCATGCTCCTGCCACTTTGCAGAATTTAGCTTCGTCCAGCCCAGCCTGCAGTAAAATAATAAGGGAAATTGCTCCTCCCTGTAAACATAGCAGTGACACTCCTGCATGTAGGAGGTACACTGCTGAATTTCAGAACTGTTTCGTTTTCTGCTGTGTATCTTGAACTATGTCATGTTTCTGGCAAGATACATGCATCCTCACCTATGGTGGTGTAGCACCTAAGAAATCCAGAGCAGACATAGGCCTCTGTCTCTATCAAGCCGCTGTTAATAATCACTTGTGTATGGGAATTTATTGATAGACCCAATATGAAATACCAGGACATGGGTGAATGAGGTATGCAAAAGGAAGAAGACAAGCTTTGCAGTGGGTAGTTGAAAATACTCATTTACAGTTTTGCTTCTCCATGTGATTGTTTCTGAACAATGGTTGGTTTATTCTATTTCTGTTCAGCTTAGTGTTTGGTGCAAGTGAGGTTAATCCATTCAGAAATAGTAACAAATGGGAAGGACTTTAAGCACAAATGAACAAACCCAATAGGAAATCTCATAGCCTGGTTGCTAATATTAATGCTTTTTATTTAAATTTTGTTTTAGGGGAAATGGTGGCACTAAAGAAAGTACGTCTGGACAATGAAAAGGAAGGGTTTCCAATTACAGCTATTCGAGAGATTAAGATTCTTCGACAGCTTAATCACCAAAGCATTATCAACATGAAGGAAATAGTGACAGATAAAGAAGATGCTTTGGACTTCAAGAAGGACAAAGGTATGTACGCTGACACAGGGATAGCTCTGTTTGGGCTTGTTCTTAATACGGTAGTCTGCCATGCTGGATTTGAAGTTCAGTTTCATTAGAAAATGTTGCCAATGGTGATGCTTGACAAGGGATTTTAATTTTTATTTAATTACTAGTAGAAGTCATTTAAGTCAACTATGCCTTTTTCTCATAGAAACATTTTTTGCAAAAAATTATTTGATTCCAGTTTTGCAGGAGAGGAACAGATGTTTGAGTCCTTGTCAAGCATCTTATCATGGAGGTCACCAACAATAGGAAGCTCTTAACTGTGAGCTTTTTAACCTTTTTATTTTCCTTGAAGTATTGTATCATTTAGACTGTTGTAGGCTCAGTGCTAAAAAGTTGGTTTTCATTGTAGGCCTCCATTTTATCGCAATTGTGGTTCATCTTTTCATGGTTGGGTACACGTGTCTTGAAGGCTAGAGGCAAGGTTTGTGTGGTGGTGGCTTTTTTTCCCAAAGCATGCAGACTTTTACTTTTTAGGTTCCTTCAGTTGTAAGTCTGACTTGTTAGAGTTACTGCAACCTCCTTAGCCTAGAGAATCAAGCAAACCCAGAGTGGAAATCATGCGGTGTTGTTGCTTGTTACTTTGGATATTGGTGTGGTCATTTTGTCTTTGGATGCCATTTCCTTTTAGGGTCCAAGCCTATCGTTTTGAGGTATTTTTGTGCCCTGTGGGTAATTTGATAAAGTGGTTTGGCTGAAGGGTGGTGTTTGGAACATGGTACCTGTGCTTCTTCCCTGCTTTCCCTCCTGGAGTTTCTGTACAGTATGCCCAGCACCAGAGGGGGTAGGAAGCACCGTATGTACTGCGTAGTCAGCAGAAGCACCAGCTGACGTTGTGATGAGTCAGAAGATGACTGTAAAAATTAAACAGGAATTTGTTTGGGTTATTTTTTCCCTAGCATCTTTAGAAAGTGTAATACCTTGAAGGGTATGCAGCACTGACAAGCTCTTTTTATTGTGTTTCAAAGTAGGAGACATCTAGCAAAAGAGTTCCTCTAGATATGTGCAGGTTCAGTGGTCAGCACCTACTCTGAACCCTGACAGTCTGCAACAGTCGGGTTAGGCTTTTCATGTGAATCCTGTGCTGAGTTTTAATTAGGTCTAACCTACTTGGCTAATGAGACCACACTGAGCCTTGACTTAATTCTTAATGACTCATTAATTAATTTTCTCCCTTTCTGTTCAGTTCCATGTCTGGGTTGAATTGTAGATTTTTTTTTGTGCGCTTCAAACTGTGTCTCATTAATTTCAAATGTTTTGGGTTTTTTTCGTCCAAGTCTCTATTTGTGCTTTTGATATTGCTTTCAATTTAATTTCACATTCTTAGTTAACAGTTTATTAAAACAATTACATTTTCAGAAAATTTGCAAGGGAAGGGGCTTCTGTGGAGATGCTAGAATAAAATTAGTTTCTGATAGTCTCTTGAAAGCACTAGCATGATAATGAGACTCTGCTATTATGATTTGTCTGTGAAAAGATGGAAGTTGTTGGATTTCTTTCAGGCACTGCATTCTGTATTTCTCTAATGAGTAGTTCATTGTGAGATAGGGATTTATAGCTGAGATGTTGTGGACAAATTGTAGTCGACAGAGGGAACAAATGCAAGTAGAAGGAAGTTTGGTCATTTTCACAGTAAACCATTACAAACACGAAAGTAGGTTGCTTGGCTTAAGAAACAATTATAAAAGTGGTAGTGACATCTTACTCTGGCAGAGCTTACAGTAGAAGTGGTGTTTTGTTCTCTGAGCATACTTCTGCTTAACATATGTTATCTTACCATTGAAATATAGCTCTTAACAAAAATAAACCCAACACCAAAAAAAACACCCTGCTGGATAATCCTGTTAGTAAAAGTAGAGAATGAGAACGCTTCTGCCAACACATGTTAGTATGAGTGAAGTTAATTTTGTGTCTAAGGAGGCCTATCATATCCTGACCTATCCGTAACCTTGTGTGCTCACTTAGGGGTGTTTTAGGTTGAATCTCAGTAGTTTAGAATGCAGCAAATGTATTTTCTGATAATTATGTAAATACTGGGTACGCTTTTACAGTACTTGTTTAAGGATACTTTTTAAGATAGTAACATTGGCCTGCAAACCTGCAATGGCATGGCTTGTACTGCTTTGTACTGATGCTTTGAGCTGTATTACATACTCAGAAGTTTGTAACACGTAGGATTATCTGATATGTCTCTATTTTTGTGTGTTTTACTTTTAAAGAAGGTGGAAGAAAGGTGTATGTATGTTATCTCGGCTGGCTTAGATTCACAGAATGGTAGGGGTTGGAAGGGGACCTCTGGAGATCATGTAGTCCAACATCCCTCTACTAAGGCAGGATCACCTAGAGCACATCACACAGAATTGTGTCTAGGTGGTTCTTGAGTATCTCCAGAGAAGGAGACCACAGCCTCTCTGAGCAGCCTGTCCTAGTGCTCTGTCACCCTCAGAGTTTTTTTTTTACCTTCAGATAGAACTTCCTTTGTTCCAATCTGTGAATGCTCTCCCTTGTCCTGTCACTAGGCACCATGGAGAAAAGTCTAGCCCTTTCCTCTAGACAGCCACCCTTTGGATATTTATAAGCATTGATCAGATCCCTTCTCAGTCTTCTCCGGATCTCTCAGCCTGTCCTCATATGAGAGATGCTCCAGTCCCTAGTCATTTTTGTAGTCCTTTGCTGCGTACTCTCCAGTAGTTTTCTTTGTCTAGCCCAAAAATGAACACAGTACTCCAGGAGGACAACCTCCCTCAACCTGCTGGCCCTGCTCCTCTTTATGCACACTAGGATACCATTTGCCACCTTGGCCACAAGGGCACACTGCTGGCTCAGAGGTCCACCAGGAAGCCCAGGTCCTTCTTCATGGATCTTCTTCCTAGCAGGTCAGACTCTAACTTGTGTTGGTGCCCAGGGTTATTCCCCCCTAGGTGCAGGACCCTACAGACCTATACAGGGTATAAGTGTAATGATAGGAACAGCTTTAATAGTGAGCTCATTGAAGCAGGGTTGTACATATGTTGTTAAGGGTATTTCCATCAGTGGAAGCACAGTGCATCAGTTGGTTGTGCAGGCTGGGCATGTGCACAGCTGAGCGGGTGATCCATGGGTCTGCTGTACTGAAGATCTGAAGCTTTTACCTTTGCAGCCTTCATTATGTGTAAGACATGCTTGATGGTAGAAGAGCATTCCTGATTACTAATGGGGAATGTAACATCTTGATTCTGAGGCACAGTCCTGCCAGGTAAACTGTATGCTTGGTGTGGCAAGTAGTATCAGTTTTGCGTGTTTCTCAAGTAGGCTTTCCTTTCCTACCCATCATTTGGAGGGGGACAGGTGAGCATGCAAGCTTGGGGATGGGAACAGATGACACAGTTTGTATTCTGTCTTGTGTGTATATTTGCCTAACAGCTGACTTACAATTTGAACAAACTGCCAGAACCTCCTGTGCTTCTCTCAGGACATAAAACCTCTGACATTGAGCTGTAGTTTCTGGTAAATTTTTTTTCCTCTGGTTTTTATTGTTGAAAGTGTTTTCTTATAGTGAACTAGTGTAGGAGCCATTGTGGGTGTCAGTCTTCGACAGTTTTAGAAGCAACCTGATGGTGTTGGTACTTAGAACCAAGTCTGCTGGCAACTAAACTTGCTTTTGCTTTTTATTTTTGTTTACTTGATAGTAATTTAATTTAATTGGAGTTCATATTCATGAACTTCAGTTTGTGTCCTTCTGGAGCAGGAGAATTGTACTCCACAGAAGCTGTTCATCTTCTCTTTTGTGGGTGAGAGAGTTTGTTTTACATTCCCTGTAGAACAGGAATCGAAGAAAACAAGATTTAAAACAGCAGTTGAAAACAAAGAGCTATTTCCTAGGTATATTCAAATCTATACACCTCATAAGCTAAATTTGTTGAGCCGCTTCACTGGTTATAAAATGAATCATTGGAAAAAAGGCCCTTCTAGGCTTTTTTCAGCTCTGGTTTGTTTTCAGTGAGTCTGTAATATATATGACTTAGGTGTCTTTTTTTCTTATTTCCTCCTTTGGGCACCTGAGATGGCCCTTCAGTTCTCAGTTGCCTTTTAATCAGCAGGGAGCTGTTTGCCAGTGCTTGACAGTTGGGCTAAGGGACTGCCGTGATCTCTTTTTACTAAACATGTGGAGCATGCATGACTTTGCTTTTGTTGCTATGAATGTAAAACCAGTAGGTGTACTGACTGACATCTCCTCTTCCTTTTGTCTGGAATACTCATTTTCAGTTGCTAACCTGAGGGAGGATGTAAAACTTTGCACAGGAGACTGTAATTTAAAAAAAAAAAATCCATTTAACGTCAAAGCTTTTTTCCTGCATGTGGATTTTCTTATTTCAACTGTTTATGTTTCTGTAATTTTATGATCTAAATTTACTCTAGATAGCATAAATATTAAATTAATTTGCACAACAACAAACATTTTTAGGCATGAAGTCTATTTGTCCTAACATTACTGAAGTGCATGTGTCAAAAGGACACTTTGTCTCTGTGCTACATTGTCATATGATAAACAGGTTACTTTCTCACAGCCCTGGAGGGGTACTCAGTCTGTCTGAAAGCTTGTGGTTCGGAAGGAGTCTGTGACAGCCATCATACAGTCATCAGAGTATTTCAGATCTGGGTTCTTTCTCTACTTGTATCATATCTAGCTTTCTCTGAGTTTCCTGGGAAGCTGACTAACTGATCTGAATTTCAGAAATCTCTTAATAATCTGCAGCTTGCCTTGCTGCTCCCAAAATAACTGTGATAGAAGCTTCTTACCCAAATAGTTTCCATGCTATAGCCAAGTTATCGGGAATAGTGTGACTGCTTGAGTGGCGTTTCCCTTTTGTGCTCTGGTCTGGAATGAGTGCAGACCTAATTGCATGGCTTTTCAACTTGATCCATGTTATGTCAAATTGAGAAAAATCCCTTATTCTTAATCAGAGATTTCCTATATGTTTGGCTTACTTTTCCTCAGCTTTTTGTTCAGTTTCATATTTCCCCCTATTATACAATGAAACAAGGGCAGTATTTACTCTCAGGGCTGTAGTATGCACTTGGCAGGTACATCTATTTCAGCACATGTTTCCATGTGCATGCAGTTTGGGTGGCATTTGCGTTCAAGAGGAGAATGCAATTGAACTTGCAGTGGGAGAATAACAATATAATAACTAAAACCTTAATATTTGGTGAAAATGTAAACAAAATATTATGGGTTTATTAAAGTTTGTCTTAAGCAGAAAATTTTGCAATCTCTAAATGGAAAAATGAGTGTAGTAGTGATGCTTTCTTTAGTTTGAAAGTGATTAAGTCACTGGCTATGCCTTTTTTAACTTCAGAAACTAATAAACAGATTTGTAAAATGTGAGTAGAAGGAAAAGATGAATGTTTTAAGTGACTTCAAGGAATTAATATGCAAGGTACTTCAAAGAATTGCTGGGAGATTTCTTCCTTATTTTCAAGTTCTGTTTGATACTTTTTTAAAAACTGCTTTAGAACAGAATGTTTCATGAGTACTGCC
>VZTU01000968.1:605-31031 GCA_013400835.1 Zapornia atra
GAGAGGAGAGGAGAGGAGAGGAGAGATGTGATTGACTCTGGTCAATGCATCTGCATGCAAAATTGAGTCTGATTGCTCTCCAACTTAAAACCAAGAAAATCAGTGGTAATTGCACCCCATGGGAATAGATGTTCAAGTGAAGAACTGGTGCTGTACAGAATTAGAAAAAGAAAAGGACAAATATTATCTCTGTCTCTTCAAAAATAAAATCAAATTACGATAAATTTTATACCACTTAGCACTGAAAGGTCAATGAATTTACTTACATAATTTTTACTTCTTTTTTTTAAAATCAAAACTTCAAGTTACCAGGTTTGCTAGAGTTCCTGAACATAATAGCCAATTTAATTTTTTAAAATCAAAACTTCAAGTTACCAGGTTTGCTAGAGTTCCTGAACATAATAGCCAATTACCTCAATTTAATTAATTTTCCATTAATTTGTCACTATTCCAGTCCAGCTACTGTCTCCTGTGCTCTTGCTCTAGTCCTTTGTTGACACTATCAAATTACAAGATTGATAAATTTATACTGATTAAATAAAAATATTTGCTTTTTTAAAATTACAACTGCAACATCTTTCCATGTATCAAAATATGTATTAAAAATAAAAAAACCCACCCTCTTATTTCTGACATCCAAGAATTAGAATGAAGGCCCTGAACACCAAGAAGGCTCAATGAAAGAGCACCTGGGATTCAGTCATTTACACTCTGCAGTAATTCAGTTGCAACTGAGACAACAAAGTAGCTGTGGAAATCATTAGTAATCTAACCTTACTCCAAAGAGGAAGGAAAAATCACAATGATTTTGTACCTTAAGTAATTTGAACAGATCAAAGTGAAGATTTTAAGGCACTGACAGCAACATTGCCATGTTATTCTGTAAGACTTTTTAGTAGTCAGGTTTTTAAGAAAAAATCTAGTCAAAAGCTAGAATTGTCTTCTTTTCACACCAAGATCCAACTGAAAAAAGCAAAACTAAATAAAAACAAATCCAGTTTTAACTCAATGTTCAGAAGCAGCACTTTCGGAATCATTCCAGTAGTGTAAAATCATATGCATATTATTCACATTAAGATCTTAGAAACCAGGAAGCATGACTTTTTTAGCCACAGTAGATCAGAATACTAGAAGAGCTGTTTAGCCTCTATGTATTTGCTAAATTAATTCATCATGCCTTTACAGATAAGGTTAATAATTTTTAATAAAATGTGTTACTTTTGTCTTGTAAATTACTAATGTGTGTTGGTAGGTGGAAGCCTAAGGACTATATCTTATCAACTGCTGAAGGATTTCCATTCTAGAAATTCTAGAAACCCCCACACAGACCCAGCAGGAAAAATCTTTTTAAAAACTTCTAAGTAAATAGTAGAAAAAGAATAGCTTTAAAAGGAATATTTCTAAATAAATGATTAATTTAAAAAGAAAAACCCACCCAAACCTGCATAGATAGGATAAAAGAAGTAATTTGGTTTTATACAAAAAAATTTTGATTTTTCAGGAAACTAAAACATGATGAATCCTGTATCTATTCTTCTTTCCCTGACGTTCCAAACATCTGCCAAAATGCAGTCTGGATTTTTTTATCATCTGTGATACTGGAAATGAAATGCTGCATTTGATCACAAGCATCAAGCAGTAAGCCAAGCAGAAGATACATAAACATACATGGTCTATTGCCCACTGTGATTGAACTGGGGAAATCTGAGAGAGGGAACCTTGTTTCATACACAATACAAAAATATATATGCATGCACAGAACAAAGAAAGGTGTCAAAGAGCAAATTAGTTTTGATTCAGGCATTTTAAAAAAAAATATTAAAAAACAATTAAATGGTATAAAAATTCAACTGTAGAGAAAAAGAATTAAGAAAATGAAAGCTCATTTCCATATAGTGGGCCTCCTTCAAATCTTACTGAATGAAAATAAAGACTCCACTGCATTCTGTTTGCATAGCACAGCACAGTACTTAAAAATAAGTACTTAAGGTTACAGGAAATTAATAATCATAGGAATGAACTGCATTTTATTTACTTTTTTATCTATATCAAAGTGCAGTGATAGGTCATGAAAACAGTCAGGTAATTATTTTTGTATTGGTACATCTTGTAGGTTTGTTTAAACACAATTAAAGGGAATCAGATCATTCTTTCAAAGGCAGGAAAACCCACACATTTCTCATGAACAAAACAGTCATCCCTAAGCTCACTTAGCTCCCATTTTGTTTCCTGACATAGTAATGCCAGCATTTATCACTCATCTGCCACTTCATGCCCCTGGAAACAGAGATGGCTGGTGTCACCTAGCATCTACTGATCAACAGTTGTCCCTGGTGCTCATATCATCAAAAGTTAAGTTACTGCAAATGATTCCTATCCTTCTTTTCTGTTATTTGAACAAAACTCATTGAAAAAGAAACTTCTGGAGAGTTTTACCCTTTACTATCTGCCTTTAAAACCATATATGTACTGTGCATGCACTCATCTCATCCCCTCATGATTTGTGTACAAATGGTTACAGGTGTCTTGTGTAACCTGATATATAGTATGTTATTAATTTGCATTAAATTATTATTGATGCTTTAGATTTCTGAAGTTTCTGGAAGTGTATTTTTTCGTTAAAAAAATCCAATTTTTAAGATACATTGAGACTATTCTTAGTCCTATTAGGCTGTAAAAGTTAATTTCTTTAATAAATGCAAGCCTAATTATAGAGAATGTAGAAGAAAATTACTTATACATTTGGTCAGCCCTTAAAAATCACAAAAAATAGCTTTTACCATGAAAAATAAAAATGTCAAATCTGGATTACCAGATACTGAATGTTTGTTTTCATGTTTGGAGCACTGAAAGCTATGATAACCTGAATCTGAGCAATTTGGGGATAGAAAATACTATGCCAGCAAAAGAAAGAAAGAAATATTGGGGAAGATTTTTAAAAGAAAGGTATATTCACACAGAATTGACCTAGTGCTTGAAATGTCAGATTGTGAAGCTGGTTCATTACTGTCTCTTACCAGATTTAGTAGCATTAGCTTTGAAGAAATTGAGTGCAAAATGTTGAATGAAAGCCTTATACAACAGAGTATGTCACCTGCCTTGCAGAACTATAAGATGCAAAGAGCTGGAAAACCATTTCAGGATTAAAAGACATACTGGTCAGCCAAGTATGTGTGAGGTATTCAGACACAATAAACACTATCAAAATTCCACTGTGCATTAAAAAGATAGGAGAGATAGTAATTGCATTTCTTTATTCAATGTAGTAGCTATAAAGTTGCATGCATGAATGCAGCTGGGTCAAAGTACAGAAATAAGTTAAGACTTACAGTACTATCAGGCAGCTAGTTGTGACTGCTGATGAAGAATGCGTGTGAAATGCATAAGGTTGGCTTCAATCTTTTCAACTAGGAGCAATATTTTGCAGTCTATAGAAAACTACTATTTGTAAATATGTATTTAAACCTTAAATGCAATCTGCATAAACTTTTTCCTAAAGCTACATGCCCAAATAAAGCTCAGACAAGCTCAAGATATAAGCGTTCCTAAGCTGGGACAGAGTCTATATCGACTCTGTTAGTCCTTTCAATATTATTCAGGCTAAAATAGAGGAAGATGCAATTTACTAATCATAAGAACAACCTCCTTAACAGTCATAAAGCAACTTCTTTGTATTGTTGCTATCCGTGAAAAATTCAAAAATCAGAGATCTCTGAATGTCAGCTCTCATACTGCTCCCTTCATAAAAGAACATACAGGAAATCATATGGCCATTGCAGGTGAGAGCCTTGGGCAGCCTGTGTGTGACTGCACAGTAATAAGCAATCACAACGTGTTTTCTGATGTGCAAGTATATCCCATGGGCTTGCATGTGGAAAGTGAGTTTGATGAGAACAAACAGCATGCAGGTTTGCTCAGGTCAATGCATAGCAGTAGTGTGAAGACCCTCTAGTATTGCAGCTTCATCTCCAAAATAGGAGATCTAGCACAAAAAATTACAGCTGCTTCCATGTTAGTTTATGTTCACTGGCTGCCTTAGTGGCCCAGCAGACACCTGCTGTCCTGATAGCAAAGTAATATAGCTTGTGCTGAGTTGTGATTTCTTGGTTTTAACTAGAAACTTTTAAACCTGCTCTTTAAATTTTCTTATGCTTTGTTAATTTACATATGAGCAGTGTAGCTAAAAAGCTCTTCCAAACTTGTACAGCTCAAAAAACCCCATGAGATCTCTGACTAAGTTTGGACTTGTTCCAAAACTCTCAGGGAAAAAAGTAAGTTTTTATAGATATGCTTGAGTTTTAACTCCACAATAATACTTTTTTTCATAAATGCTATGCTCATCATCCATTCTTATGGAAAAAAGTGCATGCAACTCGTTTTACTCTTGGCAATTGTGTACCAAATAACTGTATGTCAGAGGAAGGAGCCTGTAGAGGAATGCTTACACAATAAGATATATATGAAGTGAGTAAAAGATCGAATTGCTTATTTCAAGATTATAAATATTTTATATTTCCACACAAGTAGTGTTCAGCAGAAGTTGTTTTCTCTTGAAGTCTGGGCAACTTTTGCAAAGCTGAATGTGACAGGAGACATGGATTACTTTTGTAAATGAGGAATGCCGAGTTACCAGTGGTCTCTCCTGAGCACAGGGTTTGTTACAGATGATCCAATAAAACCAAAATAAACTGAGGGGAACAGCTATTCAAACTGTCAAAAATGCCATACAACATTCACATTGTTAGGTGAGTATTTTAAGGCTATTGCAGGAAGCATTTCTGTTGGTGATTAGTTTCTTTTCTCCCCAGGAAGTGCAGTCCTTAAATACACTTGAAACTGTTTAAGCTGCCTGTCTGGAGACATGGTCAGGGGCAGTTGCCCCAGTAGCTCCAACAACTCTGCCCTAAGTACTTTTCCTTCTCACTATTCTGTAGGCCGCTCTGCCCAGACAATGCAGTGCAAACAGCATTGCGCAGGACGATGAGTGGGCAACTTCCCCACTGTGGGAAATCTTTCACAGAGGCCTCGTGGACATGCTCTGTAAGCAATGCTTTTGGGTCCCTTTCTAAAATGCAATAGACTTCCAGAGCATGCTGTTAACAACTCACAGCCCACTTAAAAGAGATTTTCTTCTTTCTTCTAAACTTCTACAGCTGTTCAATATAGCAAGAATGACCTTCGCATAAATTACAAGAAACTGAGCCAAAGGAAAGCATTACATAAATATTGATGAAACATTAGCACTCACCTGGGCTGAGAGTCATTTAGATGGATCATGTCTTGAATACCTGTAATCTGAGATCAACTATACTGGTTTTTTCAATTGTGAAAAATGTGAAAAAAATTAAGAAAAAATTTAAGAAACCCACAAACAAACAAACAAAAGCAAACCAAACAAAACCAGAAATAGACCCTCAACCCCCACCTGATTTTGGTACTCTTTCCCCCAGTGAATACAAACAAAACTATACTCAAAGTATTCCTAACACATAAGTTTTATAAAGAATTATACAACATGC
This sequence comes from Zapornia atra, assembly GCA_013400835.1. Classification (NCBI taxonomy): domain Eukaryota; kingdom Metazoa; phylum Chordata; class Aves; order Gruiformes; family Rallidae; genus Zapornia; species Zapornia atra. The sequence continues at coordinate 6,125 of VZTU01000968.1, forward strand.
AATATTCAAACTCTTCTTATTAATCACATTAATGGGTGTGTTTGAAATAGTTTACTCTATTCTACTTAAGTAACAAACAGCCATAATGCCTCTGGAAATCACATTTAGGAGAAATAGACACAAGCAGCCTCTTTTTGCCACCAGAGAAGGGAGTGAGAATATGTGAGAAACTGTGCAGACACCAAGGCCAGTGGAGGGTGGGAGAGGTGCCCCAGGTGCCAGAAAGAAAGATGCCCCTGCCGCCCGTGGAGAAACCCATGGTGGAGCAGGTGTCCCCCCACAGCCCATGGAAAAGGCCGAGACCCCACCTGCAGCCCATGGAGAGGCCCCATGCTGGAGCAGGTGGAGACATACAGAGGATGCTGTGACCTGTGTTGGAGCAAGCCCCTGACAGCACTTCCAGCCCAGAGCTAGTTGTGGAATGATGTCTCCCTTTTCTTATCTCGACTCCTAAGCCTCTCAATACATATTTTCTTCCTTGTCCAGCTGAAAAGGGGCATGATAGAGCATCTTTGGTGGGCATCTGGCTTCCAGCCATGGTCACACCACCACAGTCTTCCATGTCAGCTGGCCCCAGTTCTTAGAGAACAGTCTTAGAGAACATTTAGTTTCGCTGTACTAAATACCACCCCTGCATTCCTGCTTTCTGCTGGTGAAATGGTGATGTTAAAACTGCCTAGCTGATAAGGGGACTTATTTGCATAGCCTTCAGAAGAGGAAGGGGCAATGAAAGTGGGGAGATTTTACTGGACGAACAGAAAGAATAAAGAGAAAGAACTGAAGGTTGAAGAACTGCCTCTTGTTTCTAAACCAAAGGCATTCTGGATATATGGCATTTACACAAGGAGAGCTGAATAAAACTTCAAAGGGAAGATAAAGAGAGGAAGAATGATTTATTTTATGTGTAAATGAGGAATTCTTTGAAATAATTTTTTTGTCAGCTTGATCTTACACCTTAATTTTTTACATTATTTCACACATATTGTACCATCTACCAAGTTAACAAGACTGTAGCTCTAAAATGGCAAAAGTCAGGCTTGTAAGACTGTGCAATGAGCTTTATAAATAGGATGGATGAAACATTCATTTTATATCCCTTGTGCTTTAATCCATTTAGTCTTTCTTTTTGCTTTGGAAAACAGTTGAAGCTAGATGACCAAAAGGGCTGCAGTATAAAATTGTATTAATAGTTAATGTTGCTGTCATACTAAATACATGCCAATATAAATTAAGAATGAAGTTACATGAAAACATTGCTAGTGTACTAATAAACCTATAGAAGTAATGACTTAAATATATAAATAGCTAATTCTGTTAAAATACTCTTCAAGTTGTTCTTCATGTTACGCAAATATTTTTCATTGAAATTGACATATTCCTTCTTTCAACGTTAGTGTTATTTGAAAACTGTCTGTTGGATTTTTGGTTTTAATTGTCAGTTGAGATTCAAATATTCTTCCTAAGGGCAAATAAGTGTGGGTAGCTAGAAATGAAATAATTATTCTGTACTAATAGGACCTGCATCAAACATGGCTTTATACCAGTGTGATGGCACTAAATCCCTCAATACATTAACAGGTTGGAATAAAGTGGAGTGCCTATGGGTATGTGTTCCTCCATTCAGTTGTCACATCAAGCAGCAAAGGAATGTATGTGCCCAAGTAATTCTTTAGAAGAATCTTTTTCACTTTTTTCTTTCTTTTTTTTTTTTTCCAAGCAGAATTAAGACTGGAATCATTGAAGCAGTACAAGATGGGAGAAAATTGAATTTTGTGCACTGGAATAATGCATGTGGTTTTCAGTGTGACAGTCAAAGCTGCAAAGTGAAAAGCAGGAAGCATAAAATCTTGATTAGACTAAAAGAAAAACAAAAGAAGTGATAAGCCTTTATAATTTAGATTTTCTGTGCAAGAGATGAAAAAATACAGAAAACAGCATCTGCTCAAGTCTCAAGAGACAGGGGTATAAGTAGAAGCAATCCTGAGCTAAACTGAACAAAACCTTTGAATAGTAGAAGCAAGATGTGATCCATGGTCATTATAACTGCTTCTTTTTTGAGAATACAGGTTACTGAGAATACAGATTGATGACCTTGATGAGGGAATAGCATCCACCCTCAGCAAGTACGCCGATGATACAAAGCTGGGAGGAGTAGCTGACATACAGGAACACTGCGCTGCCATCCAGAGAGACCTGGACAGGCTGGAGAGCTGGGCTGGGAGAAACCTAATGAAATTCAACAAGAGCAAGTGTAAAGTCTTGCACCTGGGGAGGAATAACCGACTGTATCAGTACAGGCTGGGGGATGACCTGTTGGAAAAGAGCTCTGTGGAGAAGGACCTGGGGGTCCTGGTTGATGACAGGTTGGCTATGAGCCAGCAGTGTGCCCTGGTGGCCAAGAGAGCCAATGGGATCCTGGCATGCATCAGGAAGAGTGTGTCCAGCAGGTCAAAGGAAGTGATCCTTCCCCTCTACTCTGCGTTGGTCAGGCCCCACCTGGAGTACTGTGTCCAGTTCTGGGCTCCCTGGTATAAAAAAGACAGGGACCTTCCGGAGATAGTCCAGAGAAGGGCGACAAAGTTGATTAGGGGTCTGGAACATCTCCCCTATGAGGAAAGGCTGAGTGAGCTGGGTCTGTTCAGCCTGGAAAAAAGAAGACTTAGGGGGGACCTGATTAGTGTTTATAAATATCTTAGATATGGGATGCAGGGGGAATTGGCCAGCCCCTTTTCAGTGGTCTGTGGGGACAGGACNTAATATGAGATAGGGAGCCTGCTTTGGCAGGGGGGTTGGACCCGATGATCTCTTGAGGTCCCTTCCAACCCCTAAGATTCTGTGATATTCTTTGAGAGAAATGTTACACTTCCTAAGAAAATTTTATTTTATTTCTAAAGGCAAAACTGGTTACCACAAAATCATTTTATATTGAAGGGAAGTCAGAGTATAACAAATGTGTATATTGTTCTCCAATATTCTACCACGTTTAGTTCCCAGTGTTAAGATCCTTAAAATGCTTCAGTAGCTGAGGAAGAAGCAGTAGATTTCCCGAGCCCCTGAAATCTCAGAAACTTTGTCAAAAATAGTGGATAGATAAGTAAGGCAAGACTTGTTCATGTATATCATCTATTCCTGAGAATATTAATATCCTGACATGAGCATGATACTCTGCCTGCAATCTTACTTTTCAGTCTTCTGTACAATTGCTCAATACCTTACAGATTCGCTGCAGAAGCCTGTACCAACTGGACCTTGTGTTTGGAGGTATTTTAATAATTTTGTAGGAAATTACAAACATTGAATGAATTTTGAAAAAAAAATATAATTCCCCACAGTTCCTTGAACATGCAAAAAAAAAAAAGAGAGATGGCAATACTCAGGAATTCATGCTCCTCTGGAGAAATATAAAAAACTGTGTAGGTCCCTGTTGGAAATAACTGAGCTGGGATATACAGTGCAGAGACCAGGTATCTGAGTGCAACATCAACAAATATAACATGATTTTCAAATTTGAGCATTGAGACTGTCCTCTAATCTGTATTTCAGCACTCTACAGGATGGCCTAGGCTCCATGCATTTGTTCAACTGCAGGTTGTAATGAAATAAATAAGATTTTAGAACACTGAATATATATCAGGAACTACTCAGAGCTGTAGTTCAGCCAATGCTAATGCATGACATCTTAATCAAGGCCATGTTGCTGAATAACTGCTCCCAAGTTGCAGGATCATGACGTTTCCACTCCTATTCATTATGATGCTTTAATATATTTTTCTTCAAGGGCCAACTGAAAAAAAGCCACGTACCAGTTTATGTTGAAAACAATAAACTCCAGGATCTTTTAGGCACAGACATTTCCTGACTACCTTAGTCTTTTCCACAGAACTTAATGTTCTCTTAGATGAAAAAAAAAATCTATTTTGGAGCAGACTGTTTTTGAGACAGTACAACTCTTAAAGACCAACTGTACCAGTGTAGTCATTAACTCCTTGGCTAGAAGAACAAAGAGCAATCTATTAATTCCTCATCAAGCAGAAACTTTCTGATTCACTTAATTCACTACATTATTCTTAAATAAGCAGAATTTTCAATGTGTAAAACATACAGGAAATGGAGAAAAGATATAAGGCATATTGGCCCTAAAGTTTGTCTATTTTCTCAAGCCATATTAATTAATTTGAAAAAGTGTATTTAATTTGGAATTATTTTTTCTTGGATTCCAAATATACATTCAAAGCAGTCATGATTTCACCCTCACCCACAAACACACCATGTAAACCAAAGGATTTCTTCTGACTCACAGAATTCCTCTGAAAGCTATGTGTTGCTTTAGAAATCAGACAATGGAAAAGACACAATTACTCTCTAATTATCTTTTAACTGAGATAAGGACTAATTAAAACTTAAAGATAACATTTCTCTCTCCAGTAACAGCTATTTTTTAACCCATTCTGAGGGCTTTGGATGAAAATGTGAGTTCTCTGGAAATGTTAATTTTATCCACATTTGGTTGGTTTTTTTGGACATCAAAATGTATCAAAATTAGCTTTTATAGGTTGATTCAGCTCTTCCATTACAACCTTTCTAGTTGAAAAGGAACTAACTTTTTGTTGTGACAATCTAGCTGGAAGAGACACCCAGATGCAATGAAGACTGGTGCCTGACTTGTGTTCCACATTTACAATCACTACTGAGACCCATTTAAATGCCCAGGATGTACGCTTAGCTTTTAGTCATAGTCGTTGCTGTCACATATCATGTTTCACTGCTTTATCAGGAGATGGATGTGTGGAAGAGGTGTTTTTTGTACTTATGTCCAGGAATGAGAATTTCCAAGGCAACCTTCCAAAGTTTGAAATGAATACTTGAACCTTCAAATAACAGAGTTACTATTGAACTGTTTTAAAGCTATCACACAGTTATTCTGTCTGAATAATCAGTCTCATGCTAATATCCACTTGCTTTCGTCACAGCAGTAGTTCAACTGCAGTAATAAACCTGAATGTGGCCTGATGTAAAGTCTTAAAGCTGTATGATTCAGATACAAGCACAGAAGAAAAATTTCCATATCATCAGGAGAAACACTTCCAGACATTTTACCGTCATGACAAGTAAGGCAAGATGTGGGTCACTTGAGTCAACACATCTGTACGTAACAACAGACTGCCTGCAGCTGAGCAGGAGGTTCAAAATTTAGCCACTGATCACTATGAGTGATATACAGATACCTACACAGTCTGGTAACAGGATGTAGAAAATATAATATCAATGATATAGCTAAGTAATCATATAATGGTCTGGGATGAAATTAGGTGCTAGCCCTATTATTAGACCAGGAAAAAAAATGTGCTCATTTAATATGATCTTTGAGATACCAGGCCAGCAACTGCATCTGTATGGCTGACTGGCTTGTATATATGTGTACCTACAAAGTATATACTTATGAATGCTTGTTCCAAATAATATATGCAAATAATTTTTTAAAAAGTCAATTCCATATTAGGAGAAACTGGGAAAATATGTGTATATTTTCTTTAACTGTAAAAATATTTCTATTTTATTGCAAATACTTTCGATATCACATTCTCTCAGTAGACATTTCTAGTTGAAATTTTTCTGCTGCTCTCCAGGTCAGTAAAGAGAAAATGTAATTAGTCTGTTTTCACTGTGGATCACCTGTAAATGAAGGGAGATTTTATGCTTCTGTGTTGGACAGGATGAGGAATGATAAATGTTAGGCAACCTAAAATGGATGATATAAAGGGGCAGAAGAGAAGATATTTCTGATTGCAATTCTTCATTCTTCCTTTTTCTAACAAGAAGCACAACATTTTCAAGCCCCAAAGGACATGCTGATTCTTTGTGTATGTAAAACAGAAAATAACCTGCTTTGAAATAAGTCAGATATTTTCAGACTCTTTTTGAAGACAATAGGTGATATTGTTGACAAATATCTCATAGACTGTAATTAGAAACCACAAAACCCTACTGTGAAAGAGAAGGCGAATGTACTACAGTTTTTAGATTCCTACTAAGTGTGCATTTTTTTTCAGTGCTACATTCAAGCTTATCTGCAGCAGAGAAAAAGTTAATTTCTACTTTAAAAGAAAGCTCGGCATATTGTTCTCTTTTTCAAAACTCTATCCAGGGCTGAATAGTGATAGCAAGCCTGTTTTCTAAAAAAAACCCACCAAAATCCTGCAGTGACTTGATAGTGCAGCCATTTGCACTGCACATCATCATTCTGCCTTTTGCAATATTTAGCATTCAGTAGGAGGAAACAATAGGATTGAACTAGTTCACACAAACATTTGACAAAAGGCAATATTAACAGAACTTTTTTTTTTTTTGATTGAAAAACATTTGGCATTTTTTATTTCAGTAAAGTGAACTGTTAAGAAACACAGCGTATTTTCTAATTGCTTAGATTTACCTCAGCTTTCCAAAAACATGTAAACATTTCCCAAGATAAAAAAAGAATCTGCAGCAGCCACAAGCAGATGAAAGTGAATGAGCACTTTAAAAAAAAATTCTACAGTCAAAACCTGATGGGTCAGTTTCTTTCATTATATACCACTACTAAAGATTCCAGCAGCTGGATATTCCTTTGTATTGAGATCTCCATGTGGGTCTAATGTAGTTGAAAGGCTTCTGCTTAGTGGAAAAATAATCTGAATATGATACACTGATTCCCAGGATGCCTTTTAGTCACTGCATGTTTTACCGATCCTATGTTCTTACTAGATCATTGAAGACCTTGTATTTTCAAAAGCTTCTCTATTTCAGCCATAAATTTGCTTCCTGTGCTGAGCAAAATGATGATGAAATTCAGACTTTTTTGAAACATGCAGAATCTCAAGCATCTATAGGAAAAGCAAAAGGAAGAGCTATACAATTTGACCTGGAAGCTCAAATTCTTTAATTTCTTATAGGAAGAGACAAAATTAAACTTTTTGGGGGATATTTTTGTTGTTGTTTTGTTTGAGGTATTTTTAGAAAAAGTAAGTGAATCACTAAGCTTCTTTGGGCCTTACAAAGCCAGCTTCCAACTACCAGTAATAATGCAGTTATCTCATAGAATTGTTAGTGTAACACATCAATGGGAAACTTCTACTTCATACTGATTGTGGGAAGTGCACCTAAGAAGTTAAAAACACAGGTGTGCACTTATCTCTTATGCAGATGCTGTGGATGGAGATCCCCAATGTTGGTGTGAGAAGCAGCCAAAAGAGAGAGTCTTATGGCAGCAGGATGTTCCTTTTTTTGGCTAGAGAGTGTGGAATAAACACATAGATGGTTTCTACACAGAATTTTGAAGGCCACGGTGCCTGGAGTGAGACCTTTTGCTTAATTAACTACAAAATTAATATTAAAGTTGGCATCCCTAAATATGCTAATGAAGAAAAAGCAGTACATGCTAAACCTGGATGTCTATAATATCCCAGGGATGGAACAGGTAAGATCAGGCTACTGAGGAAGCTACCCTCGAAGAGAGAAGAAATTGAAGACTCCAAAGAGGTGGTCAACAGGCTGTACTCCTTCTCCCCCACCCAAGACAGGGATGCCTTGTTGGTAAGCAACTGTGATTTCACCCTTTCTAGTGAGAATAGCTAGGCTGATATTTTTTAGCATTTTAATTATGCTAATAGTAATACATTAGCGCTAATGCAGTAAGTGCATTTAGCAATGGCAATCATGACCTCTCTACATCTGTCACTTTAATAGACTTTCTATTATTTTCAACTTTTTGAAACTGTCTCACTGAAAGTCTTTCAGGGGCTCTGACAGGCAAATATTGACTCTGATGTGGTTTTATATATAATCCTTTAGACATAAGCCATTGACCAAGGTTGGACTAAGAGTGGACCTAGCCGCACCCAGGCTCCTCTCTGAGGAGTTTAGAAAGCAAGGGGTACCTTTCTGAACCTTCCGACCCATCAGGATTGCCTCCCTTCAGCCATACATCAGACTCATGCCCTTCACGTGACACCAATGTACACATTTTCCTTAATTAGAAATTGCTTATAAGATACTCAGTGTTGCATAAGCATTCTTCAATTAGAAATTCTTTTCCCTTAAAATGAGGGAATCAGAGACTCAAAGCGTATCTGCAAAGGACAAATGTCTGTTTCCATTCACATAGTACTAGAAATTGATTAAAAAACATAATGTACTCTCAGGACATGCCAGCAGTGCTTCAAAGTGTGTGCTGTTTTTACTCATTAACGTATCAATAGCTACACTTTAGAACCACTTAAAATGATCTAGAAATTATTCATCTGTGTCTACCAGTTCACAAAAAACAAGCCTGCCCTTTAGAGACTGAGCTGTGGCTGCTCAGGGCTGATATTTACATGGTATGATCCTCTTTTGAATGGGAAAAATCTTGCCAAATGCTTGTGAGTGTACATCAAAATTCAGCAATCTGTTCATTCCCTGAGATACTGCTTGGAGGTCTGATTTCTGGAGGACAGTCAAAAAGAAGGAGGAATAATAGAGATGTGTTCCATAGGCAGTTGAACTACTTCCACTATTCATCTTCATTCTACATAACCATATGGCAATAAACTGGGTCAGTCTTCGGGTATATTCACAGAAGTGGTGGCTGGAAAGTGTACCAGAACAGAGTGAGGCTGAACATATGCTGTAAACTTAAAAAAAAAAGGTCTTGTGATTACCTTTCACATTAAGAATGGTTCCTGATCTATTTTTATGCTACAGAATCACAGAGTTTCAGTTTGCCAGCTATAATTCTCAGGCTGGGTATAGAAAAGATGGGAGGAACATTCTTCTCTCTCACACCATGTGATGTAAGATTCTACCTGAGGTTCTCAGTGGAAAACCTGATGCAAAATCATCTGTTTGCCAACTCATAATCCTTACAGTGTCCAATCACTTCTGAACCTTCCCTTTTTTTTTAGGTTCATTGATCTATAATATCCCTTCAGACACAGTTCTCCTATTATGTTTTCTGTCTTCAAGAACCTTGGACAAGATAAATGTATTACCTCAATTCACAGAAACTACTTTTAGGGATAAGCTAGTGGTAAAAAAATAAAATAAAAGAAATCCTTAGTCACTGGCCACAGTAGGATGTTTACAGGTGTTTGGGAGTTAGGATGAGAGCAATGTTGATAACATGCAGATGTTTTAGTTGTTGCCAAGCAGTCAAGAACTTAGCTTCTCACACTGCCCTACTAATGAGAAGGTGGGGGCACCCAGGAAGCTGGGAGGGGACACAGCCAGGACCAAACTCAAACTGGCCAAAGGGGCTATTCCGTACCATGAATTCATGCTCAATATAAAGGCGGGGGAGCTGGTGGGAGAGGAGCACACAGCTTCAGGATGCACGGCTTTGGGACAGTCTTGCTTCAGGATGGCTCTGAGCTGTACAGCCTGAATTTTGTGGTTCAGTAAGGAACTGCATTGTGTATCACCAGTTTTGTATATTTTTCTATAAAGTCCTATTACTGTTATTTCTCCCTCCCTGTGCTGTCCCAGTAAACTGTTCTTATTCCAACCCAAGAGGTCTGCCTTTGTCTTTCTTTCCCCCTACACCCCACCCCCATAGGGGGAGGAAGCAAGCCGCTGCATGGTGCTCAGCTGCCAGCTGGGGTTAAAATTTGCACCTACTCCCTCTGTCTGCCTTTCTACTATTTCCAGTTATTTGCTTTTATCTTATTCTATCTGTCTTTAAATTAATTTTACCTTCCTCGCTCCCAATATCTAAGGCTCATTTATAAAGTTTGTATCCATAGTACTTTATTAACAGAATAGAAGATGGAATAATTTTGTCATTCTCAGTTGCTGAGAATGAGCCCTTCATCTGTACATGCAAGCAGGTGCAGATAAAGAATGTTTATAACACTATTTGTCTCATCCAGATGAAGCCATGGAATACAAGGCAAAGTGACATTGAATCGCAATACTCTTGATATAATAAAGTGCAAAATAAAGCCACTGACTCAGCTCCACCTGCCCCGTCCTTTCTGCTGAAGGTAGGTACTACCAACAATGCTTCAAAACATAGACAAATTTTCTACAAAGACTAGTTAAAAGATATTGGACAGAGATGATTACTTTTCCCTTCTTAGACCTGGTTTTGCTCTCTTACAACTTTTATGCTTCATTGATTTCAACATGTGAATTCTCTGTTTACGGTGATGTGAGAGAAGTTTTATTATTTTTAGCAGCTTCTTCAAACATGCAGAACTAGATTGAACCTGGCACTGTATAACATGTTTAGGGGAGGAAGCAGTCAATTGAGTCCTTCTGAGCTCATAATAGTTCTGTACAGTGAAAAAGGCAATAGAAAAGTGAAGGCAAGGCAAAGATGTCATCTCTTTTAATATTTGTAAGAGAATGGTGAAATTTATTTCAAAGGAGTACTTCCAGGGAGATTTGAATATTATTCCTTTTTCCATTTTTTATTGTCCAAACAATCTGCTTAGTTGTTCCAAGACCAAAAGAAGTCACTGTACTTGTACCTAGGGAAGAGTCCAAGCCTCCTTTAATTATTCTTTAATACTTATCTGCAATCCACCTAATCTAAACAAACATTTCTGTGCATCACCATTGTTTAATGAAAATCATAGATTCATACAATTATAGAATCGTTTGGTTGGGAGGGACCTTAAACAATATCTAGTTCCAATCTTCCTGCCATGTCTAGGGCATCTTTCACTAGGCTATGTTGATCAAATCTCATTAACCTGGCCTTGAACACATCCAGTGACAAGGTATCCACAATTTCTCTAGGCAAACTGTTTCATGTTCTCACCACCCTCATAAAAAATTCGTTCCTTATATCCAGTCTAAATCTTTCCTCTAGTTAAAAAACACTGCCCCTTAACCTGTAACTAGAGGCCCTGGTAAAAAGTCTCTCTGTTTTTCTTATAAGCTCCCTTCAAGTACTGGAAAACGTCAATAAGGTCTCCCTGGATCCTTCTCTTCTCCAGGCTGAACAAGCACAACTTGGTCTTTCTCCATAGGAGAGGTGCTCTAGCCTTCTAATCATTTTCATGGCCCTCCTCTGGACTCAGTCCAATAGATAGATAAGCAAAAACACTTCCCTCAACCTGCTCTTCACACTTTTTTTAATGCAGCCCAGGATATGGTTGGCTTTCTGGGCTACAAGTATGTATTTCTGGATGATTTTGAGCTTTATATCAATCAACACCCCCAAGTCCCTCTCCTTGGGGTGCTCTCAATCCATTCTGCTCAGCCTGTAGCTGTGCTTGGAATTGCCCTGACTCATGTGCAGGACCTTGCACTTGGCCTTGTTAAACTTCATGCAGTTCACACAGGCTCACCTCTTAAGCCTGTCAAGGTCCATCTGGATGGCAGCCCTTCCCTACAGCATGTCGACCACACTAAACAACTTGGTGTTGTCAGCAAACTTTCTGAGGATGCACTCGATCCCACTGTCCAGCAAAGATGTCAAACAGCACTGGTCCCAATACTGACCCCTGAGACAAGCTACTCATGGCTGGTGTCCACTTGGACATTAAGCTGTTGACTGTAACTTTGAGTATGGCCATCCACCCAATTCCTAATGCACTAAGTGGTCCATCCATCAATTCTTTGACTCTCCAATTTAGAGATAAGTATGTCATGCAGGATAGTGTCAAATGCTTTGCACAAGTACAGGTAGACTATTACATGTACTTAGTACAGAGTCCAGATGGTCTATTATCTTTGTCTAAGACCTTGTAACTTTCTCCTATGCACTTCTTTTAGTTCTCAGCTGCTGTTACAAGCAAGGTTGTGTGAGCAACAATTCTCCATGTTTTAACTAATGCTTAAATGTTTCATGGCATTAAAAATCTTTTAATCCTCCATGCATTACACTAGGTGTGAAGCAATCCTTTCCCATCAAAATTTCTGAGGGAATATTGCTGTTATGCATCTTGCAATTAAAAATAAAAACATGGAAGAAAAGATTCTCTCTGCCTAAATCAGAAGTTGTACATAACTTCCCAGCTTTCCTAACTTCCTCAAGTCATGCTTTAACCATGATTGCCAAGATAATTTACTATTTTGGGAAGGTAAGAGCCAACTATTTTTTATTCTGATAAATGAATTCTTCCTATGCTTCAAAAATCCTATGGAACCTACTTGTTTGGGGTTTTGTTCGGAAATTTTTATTCTTGAAGAACGCTTCCTGATATTGTTACTCCCAACACATATGTTAATCCACAGTTTTCAGCAAATATTGCCAGGTACATGTTAGATAATTTTCTAAATCAATTAATGTACTCGTACATATAGAGAACCGTTTTATTAGAAAATTATTACCATGAGGAAGGAATAGAGGGGAAATGAATTCAAGAATATTTGGTCAAGAGGATTTGATGAAGGTGGAAGATGGAGAAAGATAATAATCAATTACATCTAAAATATTGTAATGGTGTTTTTAATGGGTTGTTCAATTTTGGGGAGACCCATTTAAGTCTTAGGATGCTTTATCTAACCTTCTTCATTATCTCCTCCATTTACAACACAATCTAATTCCTCCTGTCTCTGAAACTAGCATCTTCAAAGATAAAAAGAAACAAAGAGATCAGAGTTTTTTTTTCTTTTCTATATTTATGAAGACATTGTAAAAGGATTATATGTAATTTGGACTTTGAGGCTCATGATAACAGACCACATTGCAAAAAGCTTCTTTTGATGAATATAAATGAATTGACTGGATTTCCCAGCCAAACAAAAAAACACATCATCATGCTATGCAAAATTACTTTTGATTGTTTTTCTCTGAACTGTAAGCTTGAGTCAGTATCAACTCTTCAAATTGGCTTTGTATTACTGAAGCTAAAATGTAGCCTTATTGGAGACATTCTTATTTGCTTGTTCCTTAATAATTCATATTGTTCATCCATTCAATAAAAACATGAGTTTGTCTCCATTTTACCATTTACAGTAACTCTCTTACCACCTGATAGTAACATGGCAACACCCAGGCTGTGAGCACTAAGCTAGCAGATAGCTATGGCATGGCAAGATGAAAGCTGAAAGTAACCCAGTGGTTCAGTCTACTGTGTTAGGTTTTGAGATCTTAGGCTCCTCCACTTTTTCTTCTTAGTCATTTCTATGAATCATTTAACTACTGTGAACCTAATCTCCCTAGGGGAATAAAAAGGAAGAGAGAAAACAGAGGGAAAACACTAGTTAGAAAGGGGTAGAAAGCTCTTTGGGAATATGGGAAAAAGATGAGAAAGCTTCATGGTAACTTGTAGAATTACTCGTGGATTGTCTGAGCATAACGTCAACTAAAGCAGCACTTCAAGTGTTATTCACACAAATAGGAGCTTCCAATGTGTAAGTTTTGCTCAGCTAAGGTGAAACACTGTTGTAAAGAGCTCTCAAAGAACTGGTGACATATCCAAGATTCATTGCATTACTATTTTTTTATTTTGCTATTCACACTTCTCTTGCCATTAGGCATTGTGTACATTTTTTTGTTTGGTTTTAATTTTATATCCATAAGCTTACTGCCCTCTAATATGTAGTTTAGTCTTTTTGGTAAGAAGGTTTTTCTAGTTACATCTTTCCACACTGTCTAGTAGCAAAAATCTTCGGAATAGTAGGGTCTGTCACTAAACAGTCTTCCCTCTTGCAAACACCTTACTACTTCATCTCAAAATACTGAAGCTTTATCAGTCTCAATGTCTATAAAAGTCACCAAAGATGCTACAGTAGTCTTTAAACCTTTGCAATATTATCTACTAGAACAATGAGAATAAACTGTGTATGACTTCCTGGGAAAGACAGCACTTCATACTTCACATGCTATTGCTCCATGTCCCTGTTTCAGACCAAATATGGCATTTATATTTAGCACTGTATATATAAAAGGGTGTTACTACAACCTCAGTATACTACTCCTGAATTAGCTCATACAGCTCCATGAGTTTGGTCTTTAGCTGCTCACCAATATTCTCCACACCATTACATTTTACATTGTATTACAGTAAACCATCACCACAAAACCTCCAGAGCAATGTTATTTGCTGAACCAGAAAATTGAGATAACCACTTGTATAGCACATTTTGACTAAGCTCATCACTTCTATAATGCCTGGTGACAATGAGTCTAAGGCAGAGCCTGGCGGTAGTCTGTGCAGCATTGCCATAGACAATATGCATATTTAAGTGGATCCTTTAATGACAAGCTGATCAAAAAGGACTGATATAATTGCTCTTCATATTACCTTAAAAAGGCTGTATCAAAAAACTCAACTTGCACAAGTTAAAACAATGAAGAGAAAATTATTTGTAAATATCTTCACTGCTGCGAACACTGGTTTAAGATTTCAGTATTGGTCCTGACCATGTGCACAAATGAACAGGTGAAATTCCTGGTCTATGTCTGCCTACCTCAGGGCATTGAGGTAGCTGAAATAAAAAGTTACTTTTATTTGTTTCTGTGCAGACATACAAGAGCCTTGGAAAATATTGAATATGGGTGTGAATAGAACAGTGGTTGTTTATCTGTTACAGAAACAGTTTCATAGTGGAGCCAGTGAACTACTCTGGACTTTATAGCCAGATAAGGCCATAAGTCCATTAGGTTTGTGTGGTGGTTCAGCCTCAACCAGTGGCTGAGCACCACACACCGTTTACTCACTCCCAGAAGAGAAAGAGACAGAGCCTCCGTGGGTTGGGATAAGGACAGTTTACTGACAAAAGCACCGTGAACATCAAGAGAAGAGAATGTAGAGGCAAGAGGTGTCTTGGGGAAGCTGCACACTGTATTACGCAGAGAAATGAGGTATAAGGCAGTATTTCTTAACCTAGTTCTGGTTAGCAGAAATTTCTGTGTGGCTTACCTTGTCCTATATTCAGTATCCTGGCAAGCTCACTCTACAGTATCAGAGTTCCCTTTACCAGACTATTGCACATAAAAACCAACTTTTAGAGTCTGCCGTTTCCACCAAAACCAAGAACTATGTCACCAAGTCAAAGACCAGCAGTAACTGAGTCTCATGACATTTGGGTTCAAAAGCATCTTCCTGATCCTTGTAAAACAAACAAATGAATGGTCTGTAGTTCTTCAGAGGATATCTAGCTTGTTCACTCTAAATGTATGGAAAATACTTTTTCCTCCCTTACAATAAGAAGCCGAGGTGTAACTATGGCACAAATTTACTGTACAGGTAAGGACACATAGGAAGTGTAGCTGTTCCCTCCAGTGCTTGCTCAGGCACTGCATGCCAGTTTCTCAATTTGAAGGATGTGCAAGTGAAGGACTTATGACTTTACTCCTCCCCTTCCTCCAGCACAATCTTTTCATATTTTGACAGGCAAAGTAGCAGGAACTATATACCCCTTTCTGACCATTAAAATTTCACATTATAAATCTTAGCTGATTTCATTGTTTTGAGTAATTCAGGCATATGGCACCAGCTGATACCACAGACAAGAAAAGGAAAACTGTCTGAATCTACCACTGTCTGGAAACTCTAGAAAGGCACCAAGATTTTGTATACAGACAACTTTTACATTCCCAAACCAAGATGCCCGGCAAAACCTAAGGATTTATGCAGGCAGTATTTCCATTCACCACTTAAAAATCTAGTTTTATAAGAACTGAATACTGTATCCACATTTGCAAACTTTCTTTGTTGTACTGTGCAGTGGGATGGTGGTGATCTTGTACTGTTCCACTACCCAACTCTGAGCCATAACGTTTTCAAGCAGAGTGTAACTTAAAAGGTTTTGAAAAAATTCATAAGGAAATTAAAATAATACTATTGATGATTAGAATGCATTTAATTAATTCATCATTAACTTTCCAGTACCAGAGTTGCTTGTCTGTAGATAATATTGATTTGCATTTACCACAGCTTTGCATCAAGTTGCAGATGTTCACAATAACAGCTGCTGTCTGAAAAAATTGAGACACTCTTTAGAAATAAAATATATGAAGCTTTCAAGATGTGAGGCACCCAGTACTATTGAAGATAATGAATTCAAGCTAGGAGGAGCTTTCTTGCACCTTCCTACATTGCTGCTCTTTGCAAGTGTTTGACAGAAAGCCTGAATTAGACTGTGGCTAAAATTACCCCCAGATGAATCAGCTTCTCATTATTTACCATGCTCCTTTCAAGGCATCATCCATTTATACAAAAGACAACAAGACAATGACTCCAAGAAATCCTATTTTTTAAAAGAAGTTTGACTTTAAGTCTTTTTTAGCTATTCTTCATTCTCAAGATGAATTTTCTGTGCTGTGCACAGAAGCCAAATTGATACGGCTACAACACACACATTCTGCCTGTTTGCTTGGGGCTGGAAACATAAAAAAAGCATCCCTGACACGAGCTACACTCTTCTGTCAGATTTAACTTACAACGTCCCATAAAGGTTTCCTGCGTAGTTGCTGACACTCGAGGGTTTAATGCACAGCTCCTGATGTTTCAAGATGTTCACTGTCAGCACCAGTTGCACTTTCTCACTTTGAAATACTTCTGTACCCATTTGGCACAAAGCATTCCTGGGAATTTTTCATTTAAATAGCATTTGTGAATTAGGTTGGAGTTTCTCCGTGTACAATGGTTCCAGAACAAAGAGCAGTCAGATCACCTAACTAGGTACATTTTCTGAGTTTCTAACCATAGGTAGGTATTACATCACATCTATGCCTGTGTACCAAAATCTTGACATCACTGACTTCCAGTATTTCTTAACTACAGGTAACATAATAAGCTACCTCCTAACATTAAGCCTTGAACCTCCCACAAATAGTAGTACTAGAAACTAAATAACCTGGCAACATGCTCTTGGTAGAAGGATAAAAGCTGCAATGCAGCCCAAGAAACATATTTGGCTGCATCTTATACTGCCATTTGCATTCACTCAGAAATCAGAATGCGAAATACAGAGCCCAGGCCAAAGCAGAATTATTACCATATGGGACTGTAATTCTGAACAGGCTCATGGACCACATTGGATATTATGCTAAAATCTGTGAGAACTAAGGACAGTTGCTTGGAGTTTGTGTGTGTTTAGTGGTGGTTCAAAAATACCATTTTGCATTCACATGTCACAGCAAAAAAATTAATCTTTAACCTAATACTTGGTAACATGATGCCAGAGCAAATCCATTCCACATTATAGACAACAGCAGAACAACATAAAGTAAATATCAACAGATGTTACAGATCCATGATAAATAAAAATACATGGTGTTCCCTCCATCAGCGAAAGGAACATTTCAATGTGAAGGACCTCAGTTTATTTGTTTTCAGACATCTGACGTTTCTGAAATCCTTGTAACACATTCAGAATAAAAGATCATCTCTGAAAATATTCAATACAGTAGCATTTACTACTTTAATCAATACATGTTTACATTAAAAGTAAAGAGAAATAACTTAAATACTGTGTTAATCATCATCTGTCTGTAGGGACTCTTTTAGCATATGTAGAACACTATTAAAGGTTCATGGTTCTGTACCAGTTATCCAGCTATTTGCTACACCAATTCTACCATTCAAGATGCATAATTTCCATGAACATACCTCCTTCTACAATCTGAACTCTGCTGAAATAAAATGGGGGGAAAAAGGGAGACTCTTCCCTTTTTTTTGAAGGCAAAAGTACATCTAAATTATCAGCATCTGGGTAATAACAGCAACAGACAATACCTCTGAGATTTTTAGTAATTGAGAACTAAGAAATATCCATCAGAGATGCTAACATTATCTATATATTATGAATTAATGTAGGAACATATAAGCAGCACACAGCTACTTTAGAATTTTAAAATTTTCACATTCTGATTCTTTTTTCTTTTCTTCAAGAGGTTAGATCAATTGATTTTAAGTTTTTCTACAAAGAGAAAAAGGAGAATGGGTAATTATTTTCTGAAGGAAATACGTATCACAACATGAAGTGAATCTTCCATATAATACAGATACCTTTACAGATTAATATCTCCTTCTACCTTATATCAACATGATGGGATCTGTCTTAGACAGAAACCACCATACATCTCAAGAATATTTTATCCTTCAAATTCAGGATCTACAGTATATCATACTTGCTGGTTACATTTCACGTCATCAAGCTAGTGGGGAAAAAAAACCAAAACAAGAACCAAAACAAACAAAAAAAAAACCCCATCTTTACGCTGACTGGGAGCTGTAATCTGGTACAGACCCATACTTCTTCACCATAGACCTTCTTGTGATATATTGAAGGCTCCTTACTTTGGACAAAAGCCAACCAACTTCAGGACAATTTACAAATTCTCTCCTATAAGATTCCTGTCATGAACTGACCGAGATATTTGGCATAAAGTGAAATTACATTTGGAAAGCTCTCACAAGCTGTTTTTACTTGGGCTATTTTAAGACATTTGGTTTTAACTAAGTCAGTGCTGAGAATGCCTAAGTGAATCCCTCAAAAGACAGCATGCATTTTCTTCTTAAGAAAAGAGTCTATCAGATGACATAGCCAGTCTTGAAAGACTGGCTGTTTGGCTAATGCTGAGTTTTTGTAGAAGGTTAATAATTTAAAAATAAACTTCATCTGCCAAATCTCTAGACAGAACAATGGGAAGGCAATTCTATTGCAGGGAGAGCCCTTGTGCAAGGTCAGAAACCAGGAGAATTGAGCAAGCCCTCCAGCAGGTGACTGAACAACTCCCCAGCCACATGCCTCAGTCCTGCATCACTCTCTGTGTGATCCTAAATCACAGAGATGCAGTACTTCTGATTTTTTCCTTGTCAGTTTCCTATCAGCTAATCCCCCATTCTCTACCTGTAATGTGTCCCTCCTCTAAGAGGGGAAACAGGAAAGAAGCCTTTCTTCTCTGACTTACAATTGCACCACATGGCATACACACCACATGGTCTACAGTATCAGGTACTGTAATTAAATTTGGAAATATTATTGTAAATCCAAAAAAACCCCTTATTTCCCTTTTATAGCAAGATTTTTAGATAGAAATCACTGTCATTATCAGCATACCAGCACATTACAGTTACTATTGCTAGTACACCTCAATTTCAAGACGCATTATAAAGCAACCTTTTCAATTAAACTTGCAATGCCAATTTACAAGTGACAGTTAAAACTACTGATAAAATGAGCAGTCATCTATCACAACTTTTTAAAATTTTATTGCATTTCCTCACAATATTGTCATAATACCACTGCATTAAAGTTAACAATGCCTGTGTATTTCTTTAGCTTTTCCTCGCTACCCTTAATACCCCTTGCTAAAAGACACTGTTTCATAAAACTAAGCATACTTTTCGATAAGGACGTTCTGTTTTCAGCCAAGCCTCAATGAAGCTGTGTGAGGGGAAAAAAACCAAAACATGCCCTTAATGACATACCATGTGCTTTATAACTGATAGTTTCAGAACATCTGCTAGATGTACCTGGGAAAAGTGCTTTACAGAGACACAGAACTGTACAGGTCAGCAAATCATCTCCTGCAGACCTTCAGGACATTTTTTTCCTTGAGAAAAATTGCATTTGTCTTCTTTGAGATAGAAAATTTTAAAATTTGAGCACTGTAACAGTGGTCAAAGCATCCTTGCTGCATCACCATCCACAGCACTTTCAGAAATTAAACATAAACAGTAAAAAAAAAATTACAACTAGATTGTACAATAATCAGAGAAAATCACTGATAGGAGTAGGGACATTTAATGAGGTTTCCAGGTACTTGCAGTGTACTGTTAGGGCTGCCTCTTCTTTTTCAACCTGGTAGTATTCCTTCAAGAAGAGACCTAGAGGTGTGCCAATGCATGAATATGTTTCTGCTTTTATCTCTCTACACTACATCCTATCAGGAGGGGAATACTAAAGGGAATAGAAATATTCTGAGCTACACAGATCTCAGTTGGTACCTCTTTGTTACTCAGTTAATATTTGCTATGAAAGCGCTAAACCTACTCTTTTCCTTATGGCTTTTTTTTTTTTAATTAAACTTGTCTTCATTTTATGAAAAAGAAAAGGAGAAGAAAAGTGGTAGAGCAGTAGAAGAAGGAAAACAAATCAACTTTAACTTTTTCGCTAAATGATTTTTACTTGCAGCTGCCTCTCTGTTCTGTGAAGAACAAAGGATGATGATGGAGCTATTCCAAAATACCTATCAAGAGATTAATTTGTGTGCTGTAGTTTTAAACATTTCTCTCTTTATTGTTCGACACGAAAGAGGATTTTGGAAAAAGAAATCAAAACTGTATGGTTTCAAACTAACACCTCTTACTATGTACCTTTGGCTTGGTTTGAGTTTCAACATATAGGGTTTCCTGATGGTAGAGAATTTGCTTTACAAGGAGGAAAACATGGGCACTGGAGATTTGTTTGTATTTTCAGATTTTACAGCAGGAGGCTATTAGAGATGGAAACACTAGCTAAGGAAACTAGTGCAAATGAACTCCTTGTAACTGTGAGAAAGTATTAAATCTTTGCTTCTCTTTTTGTTCTTATAGTAAATTTAGGTGCTTTGTATTCACTAAGATTTTAGAAAAGGATAGATAACATGAGTACTTATCACATGATCAAACACATGCTTCTGAACAGTGACAATGAAGCTCAAAACCATCAAAGTGCAGGGTACAAGTGCAGAAAAAGGAATAACTTCTCCTGTACATTTTCTTTCCTTTTTGAGAGCTCAAAGGCCATTTCCCTAAGCATATGCTCTTTGCTATATATTCAGATGTCAAACTGAAGGGATTTTAACACCCATTGTTAAAGTGAAATAGTTTAGCAGGCAAAAGGATCAAAAAGAAAGCAAGACAACTTCCCCAAAAGTATAATTCAAAGTCTTGATTATACCCTAAAACCAAAGGAAATATATTCCATTACTTTTCAAATATAAGTAGCTCAAGTAATCATGGCAAAATGAAGTGATTTACTAACAATTTAAGAAAATACAAAATATGATTCTTAAATTTATTTTTTGTAAATGGTAGAAGACATTAATTCTGTAAGAAGCTGAATAATGGCATAGAAATGAACATGAATTAGCAACAATTTGGGTAAATACCAGGAGATTTTGTTGTAAGTATTTAGAAATATTTTTGAAATGCAAAATTCATTAGAACAGGGCTTGGGCAAATCAGATGCTACACACAAGCCAGATCTGAACACATGGAAAATGCCTGCTAGTATATTTGTAGCTCCTGTCTTTGTCTCTCAGTTGACAAAAACCTGACAAAAGTATCAGTAAGATAAATAAGTAAATTCTTTATAAAACATTGTTCCAGTAATGGATTAAAAACACTAGTATAAAAGAATGGGACAAGGGAATGGAGGAGACAACTGTGCTGTACTTTTATGCCACAGTTCTTTACTCAGTATATTAACACTCCCTAAGAACGTGGAGTTCATTCATCTCCCAAGGAGACCTGCAGCTACTCCAACATGGCACATTGACTATCATAGAATCATAGAATGAATCATAGAATTGTAGCATGGTTAGGGTTGGAAGGGATGTTAAAGATCATGGGGGGTCTCTCACTAGACCAGGTGGCTCAAGGCTGCATCCAACACCACCATAAACACCTCTAGGGAGGGGGCAGCCACAACCTCCTTGGCCAATCTGTTCCAGTGCCTCACCACCCTCAGAGTGAAGAATTTAATCCTAATATCCAATCTAAATCTACCCCTTTCCAATTTAAAACCATTCCCCCTCATCCTATCACTACACGCCCTTCTAAAAAGTCCCTCCCCAGCTTTCTTGCAGGGCCCCTTCAGGTACTGGAAGGCTGCTAGAAGATCTCCCTGGAGCCTTCTCTTTTCCAGGCTGAACAAGCCCAACTCCTTCAGCCTGTCTTCATAGGAGACGTGCTCCAGCCCTCTAATCATCTCTGTGGCCCTCCTCTGTACCTGTTTTAACAGTTCCGTGTCGTTTTTATGTTGGGGACTCCAGAATTGGATACGATACTCCAGGTGGGGTCTCACAAGAGCCGAGTAGAGGGGCAGAATCACTTTCCTTGACCTGCTGGCCATATTCCTTTTGATGCAGCCCAGGATATGGTTGGCCTTCTGGGCTGCAAGCATGCATTGTTGGCTCATGTTATCAGCCAAAAAATATTCTGGAGTACACAATGCTTTATCTGGCTCAGGAAAATAACTTTTAAACTTTTGATTGGAAGAGGTGGTTAGTACACAATCATGTTGAATGCAGTAGATGCTGGGAACACCATGGAAGCCTGTCTGGAACTGTTCTGCCCTTCAGGCCACATTATCACTCATGCTCTCTCCTACATCTCGCAGGCTGCAGAAGTACGTTGCTCAAGACAGAAGGGGTCCCCAACAGGAGAAATCAAAGGAAGTATATCTCAGACAACTAAAACTTGGGTAGTTTGCTAAGTGTTGTGAGTGGCAAGTCTGAAGTAGGTTAGCGACCAACCACTAGCAGAGAGTGACAGTGAACCTATCTCTTCTGCTTTTTGAAAGACTCTATGAAACCTGAGATATAAAAGAACATGCTCACATCCTTGTCACATCTGTGCTGCTGTCTTCCTTTCCAAAGGAAGATGGGGGTGGACACGACATATTTAATTCCCTAGCAACTGATTTCAGGTTATGTATTTTTTTTTTATTCTTTTGCTTTATTTTATTTTAACTGCCAGCTAGTCATGAAGGCTTCATAATCATGCAGAATTAGACTGTGATAATTCAGAGTACATGCTCATTAGTAACATGAAAAATAGTCACATCTCTGCAGTATCATATCCTAGGATTAAGGCTAAAATGTAGAAACAGGGAATATTACACTATGAGAGTACACTATGAGTAGGAGTTTGAAGATTGCTGTATTTTATTTTGGTTCAAACACAATCACCCTAGGCTGTTTTTTCAGACAGCCTGGGAGCTGAGGTTTTTTGTCTTTTGGTTGTTTATTTGTGAGTTAGTTTTTGGGGGTTTATTTAAAAAAACCCAACAACCCACTATTTTGACATTATAAACAACACTCCACTCCCCCTGACTTAAATTATCTCCCCTTTCCTTCATATCCACCACGTCACAGAAAAACATAATTTTACTTTGGATTAGAATAATAATAATAATAACAATAATAATAACAATACTACTACTAATAATAATAATATAGACATGAAGAAAGAAAGCACACAAATGCTCACCTTTTCCAGATTTTAATAATCTTTATAATTCACTTTGGCTGTTTCTGATTAATTTTTAGAAACCTATTTTTAAGAATAAATGTTTCACCATAGGATTGAGTTTACTAAATATTGATAGCTGTAGAACTAAACAGTTCTGTTAAGGCTTTCAAAGACTGTTGTATGCCTGAAGATGACTACATCCCAAAACACTCCATATTTTTACCATCATTATAGAACGCGATTTTCTAGATGTAAGAGGAAAAACTCAGAAGGAGGTACTACAGCTGTGAAGCAAATGGTTAGATACGGTGGTTAGGAACATGGTTTAGTGGTGGTTTGGGCAGGTTAGGGTGATGGTTGGACTTGATGATCTAAAGGGTCCCTTCCAACCAAGACAATTTCATGATTCTATATAAAAAGCACTGAAAGAAAGCTTAACACCTCCACTTCCCTGCAGCAACTGAGAATCAACAGTACCAAAATCATTCCTGCCATCCTTACTTTATCCTCAAAGTTATATGATTATGGGTAGTTAAGGAGCATACTAAAATGTCTAATTATCCTTATAGCTAGAAAGGGTTTCCTATGTCCAAGTTACAGTTCCCTTAGTGTCATTTCAGATTATAACTTCTCTTATGCCTAGTTAACACCAAAAAAAAAGTTTATTTCCATATAATTCACAGCTGCTTTTATATATGTGAAGATCTCCACCAGGTCTTCCTATGACTTACTTTTTTCTCTTGTTAACAAATATAGTTCTTCCACCTTTTTTCCCACACAGAGCTTGTATATTCTAGACTTTGGCTCAGACTCGTTTCTGAGTAAGAAAGGAACTGGATTGAAAATGGTGATGTGAAAGCACAGAAACAGTCATACACAGTGCTAGCTTGTGATGGAATTTGGTATTCTTGGAAGTAAACAGCTGAAAGTTGATTGTCCCTCTGCAGGAAACAACATAAACCCTCCTTTTTCCATTAAATGTTAAATTAAACTATACACCTCAAGCAGAAACAAGCAGGTTTTCTCTCCAGTGTGTAGGGGAAAAAAAAAAAGCACCGAAAAAGGGAACAGCCAGGTTCATCATATTTGGAAGCAGGTGAAACTGAAAAAGCACAACAGGATTTTCACTATATTTCTTTAGTCTTCTGCAGCATGTGGATTAAAATGCTTCACATATTTATTTTCATTTATGAATCCAGATTTATTTTAGCAATCATGAAAAATTATTATTGACGACATTAAGTATTCAGATACTTAATTGGAACATACCAAGAGATTAGTGAGATAAAAGATAATGAAAATATATTATCTGATTGTGCAAAGTTTGTTTTGTAAAACATACTTTTCTACAAGTACAAATACAAATTGGAAATACAAATAAAAATGGAAGTGACAAATAATTCATCTAAGTAATTTAATAATCCATGCTATATGTGCAGAAAATCTATTTTTGAGAATGTTATAATAGATTGGTTGCTTAAAATCAATACCTGCCTAGAATGTGTGCTTGTAGACAACACAAAATAGCCTGTACCGTAATGATGGTGGTGGTTTGACATAACTCATGATGCAAACTATTTATGTACAGTTCGTGAATTATGATCAATTGTTACAAAAACGGTTGTCTTACTGATTGCATCAAAATAAGTCAGCATGGGAGGCTGGATCTCTGTCATATACTGTCCATCACAACATAATGGCAGGTATCTGGTTGGGAGTCTCCACAAAACCTTTGAAACTGGTGCGGGTAAGCACCAGTCAAATCTCAAATGGTTTAAATCTTAATAGCATGATAGTGCTTAAATACT
>VZTU01000976.1:11363-30122 GCA_013400835.1 Zapornia atra
GCGGGGGCCTCGGTACGTGCCTCAGCGTCCTGCCGAGAGGGGCTCTAAGCAGCCGCCCGCACCCTTGGCCCCGCTCAGCCCCCCGCCTGGTCCTGCCCCCTCCCCGCCTGCCTCAGCGCCGCAGCCCGCGCCCGGCCTTTGGCTCTGCACGGAGACCCTCGGGGGAAGGCGGGGGGGGGGGGCAGTGGCCAAACCTGCCCTCCCGTCCTGCCCGGGGAGAGGAAGGGGCACGGGGGAACCTCTGCTGTGGGGCTGGAGGTGGAGAGTGGGCACCGGGGGGCGTAACGCTGCGGGGTACCCGCAGAACTGGACAGATGGGTATGCGGGGCTCCTGCCCCAAGAGCTGCCCGGTGGGGGCGGTCACCGTCCCTGGGCCGGTCCGAAGATGCGCAGTGCCTGCGGAGCGTGCACTCGCACAGCGGGTGCTCGCTCGGGTCCCGTAGTCTGCCCGCGCGGGGATGCCTTTACCGGCCGGAGCCTTTACCGGCTCTGGAAGGAGCAGGAACGGGGCCGTGGGCTGGGACGGGCGGGCTCAGCTGTGCCCCCCACCAGGTACCTCGGGGGTGGGGGGCAGGGGCGGGGAGCAGCGGGGCGGACCCAGGGGCAGGGAGTGGGGCTGCGGGTGCCGCTGCTGTGGGACCGGGCAGAGGTTGGGCCGGGGTCCGGTCGGCTCCCAGCGCCGGGCTGCGGCTCTTCCCGGAGCCGGTTGGCGTGACGGTAGTCGTGCCGCTCCCTGCGGGGCTGTGGGGCAGCGGGCAGGGAGCAACCAGTGCCCCGGTGCCGGTGCTGCTGCCCACGGGCTGCCGGGGAAACTGCGGCACGGAGCGTGCAGGGGGCCGCTGACCCCTCTCTGCGGAGATGGGGGGAGGGTTCTGCGCCTCATCAGCCCTGAGACCCGATGGGGGGCACCGGGGGGGCTGCTGAGCGGCGGGACAAAGGGAGCCCCGGGCACCGGCAGCTGCGGGATTACTGGCCCCAGGCGAGAGGAGCTCGCACGGCCGGATGGGCTTCGCTCTCCGGGCGCTGTCGGGGAGTACCGGCTGGTGCCACCGCCGCGGTACAGGGACGGGCAGCGTGGGGACCGCCACCCCCCTATCAACCTGCCCCCCTCACCCCCAGCTGCGTGCCGGACCCGTCCTTCATGCCGGGGAAGCTGAGGAGGAGGGGCCGGGGGGCGATGGAGAAGCGGTGGCAGAGCCTGGAGCAGAGGGGCAGCGTGGGCATCCACGCGGAGCACCCTGAGCTTGCCTGGTGGGTGCCACAGCTCTCCCTGGACAGCCCCCCCTACCCCAGGCCTGCACAGCCAGGACCCCGCGGGTGCTCCCAGTGCGAACAGGGCTGGAACTGGCACCCACTGCCCCACACCAAGGCAGGGAATGAGGGCAGGGGCACCTTTGATCCAACCCTCCCCTGCAGAGGAAGCAGGGCAGGGCAGGGCTACACCTCCTGCTCTGCCAGCAGCAGGAAAGCAAACAGGAGCAATAAACTGCCGGTGAGACCTGTACTGCCAAGCAGGGAGCAGCCCTGCAGAGCCAGAAGCAGCCTCTTGCCCCTCACCTCCCCCTGGAAAAGCGAAGTGGAGCCACAAAGCTTGAGACACGTAAATTCACATCTCGTTTAATGCCAGTGAGATCGCTTTACATGGAAAAGTTACACCACTATTTCTTTTTTGGTTTTTCTCCACCATACGATGCCTTAACACGGAACAACACGACAAGGTCGCAGACTTTATCACGCAGACTCAGGGAGGACCCTTTGCTCAACCCACCCCGCACAGCTCAGCGCTCACAGGTCACGCACAGAAAACATCAGCTCAGGTCACCTTTGCTCTTCCCCCCACGCCCGTTTGAGGAGCTCCAGCCAGCCCAGAGCGTGGCAGCACGACCCACCGAGAGCCCTTCTAGGGACTTTGCTCCTGCCCCAGCAGCTGCAAGGAGGGGGCGTTGGGGGGGAGGCCTGTGCCACGCTCTAACGGCCCAGCCGAGCCCAAGGGATGCTTCTCGCTGCGCTTTGCAGCCACGGCTTGGGAAGCGCTGCCAAGCACGGGAGAGAAGGCACAGTGAGCCACACTGCTCCCCAGGCAGTGCCCAAGCATGGGATGGGGTTTGTGAAAGTCCCTGGCAAGAGAAGCGTGGGGTGGGGATGAAGTGAAGGGATGAGCAGCCAGACGCAGCACACGCTGTGTGTGCCTGGGTGACACTGCCACCGCGCTGGGGCTGCTCCAGGGAAAGCACCCATGTGGCAAACCCACTCCAGCCCTGTCCCCAGGGCAGTGGGGAGCCAAACAGTGCCACGCTTGTCCTGGCACCCCATATGCCGCCTGGCTCCTTCCTCCTGCTCCAGAATGAGCACGGACCACTGTGAAACCCCTGCATGGGCTGAGCGCGCATGTGCACTCCTGCCCCAACCCCCTAAATTCTTCCTGGAGGAGAAACCAGCATGCCCCAGGGTCTGCACATTGGCATCCAGGCAGGAAGACGACTCACAACAGACAAGCAAACTCACTGCAGCAGCTCCCAGCCACCTCCACACCTCTACGTGAACACCCCGGTCCCCGTGACAGAGCACACCTTGCCACAGGCGGCCCCGCATGTCACAACACCCTCTTGCCAACATAACATCTGACTTGACTCTCTCAACTCCTCAGTGCTTTGCCATGGTCCTTCCACCCCGTGAAGTTTAAGTGCCAGTGAACATAACCATCAGGAGAGCAGCCAGGAGGCCAACTGCTTAAACCCCACCCTGTGCTCCTGCCATGGAACTACAATAAAGTGGTTGTGTTGAAACTGCGTTTCACAAGTTACATGGGAATGATATTCTGGAGGTGAAGCTGTAAGGCAAGGATGGGGCTGCCAGGTTGGGCTGTGGGGACTTGGAGCCGCCAGCCGGCTCTGGAGCGTTGAGCTCCCAGCACCCCAGCTCCTCACAAGTGACACCAAATACCCACAACATGCAGAGGTAGCACCAAAAACCCGATCCCGGAGCTGGGGTAGCGGCACAGGTGGTTGAGGCTGTAGTGAACCTCGCTGCCCTTCTCCAAGCCAGCCTCCCTGCACCACAGCTGCTCACCCCACAGAGACTGGTGGCACTGGGGATGAGCTGGTGGTGTTTCTGCCATCACCTCTAGAGCCTGGCTTCAGGGAACGGGGGAGAGGAAAGTATTGCCTACACGCTGGGCAGAGAACAGGGCAAGGTTGGTATCTACACAGCCAGGAAAATCCAAGGGAGAACAGGAAAGAGCGCTCGCATCCCCGAGCTGGAGAGGGCAGGCACATGGCTGGGAAAGCAGTGGCACATGTAGAGCAAGACAACAACAGGCACCACAAGCCCAACAGCTTCTCTTTAAATTAAAAGCAACACATGCACGCGAGCGCTTCGCATCACATCCCACAGCACACATCAGGCAGGCTCCACACACACAAGCAGGCATTCTTCCCATACAACTTAAAAATAAAGCCAAAAAAACCCCCCAAACCACCAACCCCTAACAGGTCCCAGGTTTGACTTGGGAGATACAACACCCAAAGCAATACCTCTTGTTGCTTTAGAGACGAAAACCCCTCTCAGAGCCCTGGCGTTTCCCCCTGCCAGCCAGGAGAGGCCACGCTCTCCCCAAAACACAGATCCACACGAGTTGTGTTCGTTTCTCAAACACATCTCAACCACTTTTGTCCTCAGGAAGACTCCAGAGCAACCAGCCTGTGTCAGGTGCCACAGGGCAGGGGGGAAGCTCCACATGCAGGGAGGGGGTGGTTTGGGGCAGGGAGTTTGTTGGTTTTTCTTTTCAAGCCATTGTTTTTTTCCTCTCTGTTAACTAAAACGATCAGCCCAGAACATGCAATACGGTTTCAGACCTTCCTGCACACGCTGCCTCTGAGGTGGAGCCTCTTTGAGCCTCCTCTGAAGCAGAGAGCCCAAAAACATACTTGTTGGAAGGCAGCTGTCAAGCACACCACAAACGAAGCCGCATTAAGCAAACAACTGTAACAATTAGGACTACAGTACCTACTGCAGGGAGGGAGGGAAAAGAGGAAAGGAAAATAAGCAGTTCTCCAGTTTCTTCATGTCCCAGGGATGCCAGGCTACAAACAGCGCCCTCAGATAACCAGAGAGGCCAACACCCAGCCTGGAGTCCAGCCCCCTCACACCAGTTGTACTGAACAAGTCTGCCTGGCTTCTACCTGCAGGGACAGAGGGATGCAGAGCTGTATGTTAAACCTGTTCCCAGAGGCAAGGATCTCTCTCCTGAGAGGGAATGACACAGCAGCCAGAAGGTCTCGGTCCAGTCTCGGTGGCACATGTGATACAGGTTTTCTCCAGGATACAGACAGGGTTGGGGGACGCTGGTTGAACGTTCTTCTCGCACCCATTTCCCTTTCTGAAGGATGAATCAATCTGTAAACCTTCAGCAGTCCCCTTCCCCCACCCCCAACCCCACCCCAAATACTGCCCAGCGCGGTTCACAAGGACATATTTAATTATCATCCATTGGGTCCGTCCTCCAGCCCCACGGGCGCTCCCTCCCCTTCTGGGCTGATCGTTTGGGGTCCCACGCACACCAAGGTCATGGTTTTATCCTGGTATGTCAGGCTGCAGTCTCCTGGGTCACTGAACATGGGGTTTATCGTATCCTGGTGAAGAGGTTGAGAACAGATACAGACTCCTGACAAGAAAAGACAAAGCAGGTGCTGAGTACTCCACAGTTGGGGTGCAGCATTACTCTATGTGCTTCTAGTTTTGGTTTGGGGCTTTGTTTTTTTTAAACTAAACCAGCTGCTAATCTCTAGCTCAGGTCATGCCCTGAGCTCATCAGTCAAAGTCCAACACCAGAAATATTCCCATGGCTTTTTTCCAGCTGATAACACGGAGCACTGCTGGCAAGTGTGCTGTTCCCACAGCTTTGGGGGAAGCCCCAGAGCTGTCAGAGACCAGGGGGACATCCAGCAGTGAGCAACGCTGGCTCCCCACCCCTCATCCCTTCAGATGTCTCTGCCACTCTCCACTGCCTCTACCAGGCACTCAGAGCACCGGGTACAACCCACTTTCAGTGGCAGAGAATTGGAACTGCACCATCCACAGTCCCCTCTCCCTCCTGAACCCCATGTTAAGCCATTTGAATGGAGCCAGGAATGGTAGCAGGGAAACAGGCTTGGGGCGAGCACCGCCCCCCCCCCAAAA
The DNA here is from genome assembly GCA_013400835.1 of Zapornia atra. Classification (NCBI taxonomy): domain Eukaryota; kingdom Metazoa; phylum Chordata; class Aves; order Gruiformes; family Rallidae; genus Zapornia; species Zapornia atra. The sequence continues at coordinate 16,542 of VZTU01000976.1, forward strand.
TGCTGGCACACTCAGCAGCCTTGTAACAGCCCAGAGGAGGAAGTTCTGTCACACTGCCTCAGGCACACAGAGGTGACCTTTTATTTCACCTGATGACCACAAATCCCCTGATTCCTCAGTAATGTTTAACCCTTGGCTGCACCCAGCCCTCTGACTGCAGGCTATGGTGGAGAGATGGGAGGCAAGGCAGCCCGACAGGGCTCATCACCAGGGCTGAGCTCAGGCCTCAGGCTGCAGCCACCTGCGCAACGCGGCCGTACCTTTGTGGAGCGGGTTTTACTGAAGACGTTCCAGAAGCGCAAGGTTTCATCTCCAGCTCCTGTCACGATCGCCTCCCCGTCAGGGGACATCGCCTAAGGCCAAAGAGAGAGCAACCTTTAGCATCTGTTACCTTCTGAGAACGGATCTTCCTTGGAATACATGAGAGGGATTCAACTCTCGTGTTTGAGAAGGGAGGAGAGGGGAGCCGAGGAGGGAGGCTGAGGGAGCTGGGCTGGGTCAGCATGGAGAAGAGAAGGCTGTGGGGGGACCTCACTGCAGCCTGCCAGTCCCTGGGGGGAGCAGAGGAACAGGAGGGGAATCAGCTTGTTAAAGGGCAGAGACTGGCAGGACAAGGGGGATGGAGTGAAGCTGGAGGAGGGAAGGGTTTAATTAGATCTTAGGGGGAAGTTCCTTCCAGAGAGAGTGGTGAGGGGCTGGAACAGGCTGCCCAGAGAGGGGGTGGGTGCCCCATCCCTGGGGGGGTTCAAGGCCAGGTTGGATGGGGCCCTGGGCAACCTTGTGTAGCTCCAGGCCTGGAGGTTGGTGGCCCTGCCTGTGGCAGGGGGTTGGAGCTCTGTGACCCTTGGGGTCCCTTCCAACCCAGACCAGGCTGGGATTCTATGATTCTCCTTCCTACTTGGCTGGCAGTGAGAAGCCAAACTATTGCCCCTGCTTTCACGTGCCTCAGTCTCAGTAGGTGCCAACTCGAGCGCTGGCATCTTCCCTACGCGGGTAAGGAACGCAGGGCCGGGATTGTCATGGGAAGGATCCCTGTGGTGAGGAATCCAAGCCATTTGCAACTGACACTGTTCCTCCCCGGATTCTAGATGTGTGCTACAGCAGGAAGTGTGTCACAACAGGCACCTGCCAGCTCCATTAGTCACCTCCATTGGAATCTACCTCACAGAACAATACTGGTCTATCTCTCACCTCTGTTCGGAGCCCGCTGGAAGCCCTACGCAGTAGAACAGAGGCACAAGATAAGTGTGGATGAGCCACCCTGAGCATTTTAATGACAAATTAGGAGGACTGAAAGCATCAGAGGACCCCTGCTGATGGTCACTAGTGAAAGAGTGTGCAAGTTAAGGGGCCGAGAAGGGATGCTTGTGCTTCCTCTGAAGAGTTTTAGCAGGCTTTGCTATTCATTAAAGCAGCCTCCCATCTCCACAGCAGCAAATCAAAGTAACCCTTGCAGGCAAGGAAATCAGGTACAGAGCAGTCTTCCAATGCCTGCAGGGCAGCAGGCGTGTCCCTGCCTAGCCTATGGGCAGCTTGCAGCACCAGCAGCAGGCTGCTTTGGGCCTCCCCTCAGCACACACACCACGGACAGAGCCACAGCGGGTGTTGAGGCTGTCACTTACCAGGTACAGGACTCGGTAGGAGTGTCCTGTTAGCTTGGCTACTTGGGTTAAGGAGGGGTATTTCCAGACAAGGATCTGGTTCTGGGAGTATCCGTGGGTGCTCACCTGAAAAGGGAGAAGGAAACATGCATTGTGCTGCCTCACACAAGCCAGCTCAGCTCAGGACTGCACCACAAGGAACTTACTAGCTCGTTGGCATGCTTGGACCAGGCCAGGTTGCACACTTGTGAGCCAGTGTCGATGCACTGCAAAGGCTGCCCCGTGAGCGTGTTCCAGAAGCGGATGCAGCGGTCAGCTGTCCCGCCGCCCGAGGCAAGGAGTCCGTGCTGGTGTGGAGACCAGGCGATAGCTTTTACTGCTGCAAGATGCTCTGTGTATTGCTGGACAGGACTCAAGCTGGAGTGATTCCAGACAAGGAGCTGGCAGAGAGGAGAGACGTGATCAAACTTGTGCTGCAGTTGTGTATCTGCAACACCCACGGGCCACGACGTCGCACCGGGGAGGATGAGGGTGGCTGAACAACAAGACAATTCCCCACAGCTCTGTGCAAGAGCATGCATCTCTGCTCTGCACTCACAGCCCTGGAGCCAGTGTCACCCTGCCACCACACGCAGATGAGGAGCCGCTGACCACTGGGCCACAAGGAACCTAACAGTCCCCAAGTAAAGCTTATAAAGCCAAAGACAGCACATCACCAAACGTGACCTCATACCCTTGTCTTTATGGCTGTATTATTCCAGAACAACATTTAGAAATAGGCTCAAGTTCATCAGAAGCTATTCTGAGCAGGAGGAGCTCGGTACAACCACGCTGTCACACAGACACTGGGCAAATTCACTACCTAGCAACCCGCTCTGAAGGGCTCTGAGCACTGCTTCTCTGGAACAGATGCTTCTTCCATATGGTGCTCAGTGAACTACAAGTCTGTGTTACAGGTAGGAGAACGTACCCAGCTCTGAACTCAGCTTCCTTCTCTATACACAGATATTACAGGAGAAACAACTTGACTGCATTCTACCTAAGCAAAGTTGGGAAGTACAGCTCAACAGCAGCTTTGTTGAACTCAAACCCCTGAGTCAAGCTGTAGATTTAATTAGCCACATACAGAAGCAAAATTAAATTTGCCTTTTTAATTTTATTAGAGAGAGGAGACTGAGTAGAAGCTTAGCATGATTTATGCCTGGACACAGTGCAGCAACTGAAACAAAAGAAAGTGGGGGGGGGCGTGTCTGACAATTTTGTCAGACACAACATGGAGCCTCCCACAACTCCTCAGAGGCAATGTACCTTGTTGTCGTTTCCCCCAGAGGCCAGGAGCTGGTGGTCTGTAGACCATTTGAGCCCACAGACCTCCTGCCTGTGGCCCTGCAGCCGCCGCTCAGACTGTAGGGGTGGGGTGCGGATGTCCCTCTGAAGGATCATCCTGTCTCGACTCCCAGAAGACAGCTGGTCTGCATTCCATGCCAAGGCACCTGTAAGCACAACACAAGTCACTACACTGCCAAGGTTTTAAAAGAAAGATTAATTACCACACCCCCCCCAGTGCTTATGGACCTCCCTTACATCCTGTTCGAGGTCCTACAACACTGTACAAAGATCAACCTGCACAAACTTACTGGAGGCATCGCTAACCCCACTGCACAGCGCTGTAAAGCACAGAAACAGAACTCAGAAGGCACCTTGACTGGCCAAAAATCTCACTCCAGCATCCAGATTCCCACCAACTGGGAGCAAAAAGTGTCTCTGTAGAAAAGGGGAACTGGAAATCTCAGTGTGAAGCTGCCTGGCTGCAGGGCTGGAGCAGGAAGGCAGCAGCAGTGAAAAGAGATGTTGTAACCAAACCCAAAACGCCTCAGATGCAGAGGAAACACCTGCTGCAATAGCCAAACACCACCACACCCCAGATGAGAACACCATGATTAGCAGCCGGTAACATTCTGAGCACTGCTCAGGACACAGCTGTGGATAAATGCCAATTCTGGTACTTTCTGAGTTGTGGTATTTCAAGCCCATCTCCTGCCTACAAGAAAAAAGTTCAAACACAAAGAAACCACGGGAAGCCTCTGCCTCCCACCTCCTTACCAACTCGGGCTGTGTGCCCCTCTAGCATGGAGAGCTTTTTTCCTGCAGCTGCATCCCAGATCTGCACGAAGCCCTTGTGAGTGCCAACGGCTACCAAGTTCCCCTAAACAAACAGAAAACCACCATCAGGAAAGGTAGTAAGGAAGGACAGACATAAAACAAAAGTCAGAAGCTGAGGAAAACAGATAAATCCCACAAAATTGAAAGCATCCAGAGTTTTCTGCATCTTTTCCCTACTGAGAGGGTCAAGCAGCCTGGCTGGAATTATTTATTGTAACCTGGAGCTGGAGAAGTGAAGTGGCTCTTTCTCCCTCCCACACCTTTTAGCAAATGCGTGGGGAACCTCAGGATACACTGGGGTGCTCTCTGTCCCCTCACATTTAAAGGAAAATGCATTTGATTTGTGGTGCATTAGGGGCATTTGGGGAAGTACAGGCAAATAACTCAAGAAGTTAAAGCCCATGAGGAAGAGCTCTACGGCTACAGTGACAGTGTGTTTCAGCTGCACTGGTGACAATGTCATACTGACCCGTTCTGACCAGCCCACAGATGTCACTGAATCTCCTTCCACAGAGAGATCACACAGGCGGGTCACCTTGGAAGTAGGATAGAAGGGAAGAAGAAACACTTGTTACATCACACTACACCACTAGCTGAGCCCCAAACTCTGACCCCTGCTCCAGGACAGAGCATTACGAGCACTGAATCCCTCCCACAGCCTGATCCACAGCTCAGGGAGACACTGCGGCTGGAAGAGACCTGCAGCAGCAGGTCCATCACCCTCCAGGCACTGATGGTTGTTTACCTGGCTAGTGCAAGCGCTCCACAGGTAAACACAAGTCCCAAGGCCAACGCTGAGGACGTTAAGAGAGGACCAGTCTACCAGGTTCAGGTAGAAGTCATCCTGCAGCTCCGGGGCATCCAGCACTTTGAAAGGAATCTTTGAGATTTTCCGAGTGGGTTTTCGAGGTGATCTTAGCAGCTTCTGACTGTGTACAAAGACAGATGTAAAAACAACTACATGATCTTGCACCTGGCAGCAGATGGCAGAGGCAGCCCCTCTTTAAGGCATACCTCCACTTCTACAGGAATGCACAAACCAAGAGCTGCAAATTCTTTCCAGCAGGTAGGGCTGGAAGGAATTAACTTCCCTTTCTACTAAGGAGCCAGGGAATAAAAAGGTAAACTGAGTACTGAAAGTCAGCCAAGACATCTTAAGTCTCCAGGCAGGTTGGGCATGTGCAGAAATTCTTATAGCTTGACCATCTCTACTTCTTATCTCCCCCAGATTTCCCAAACCAAGTCACACAGCAATTTGGGGTGCCTTAGAAAGAAGCCCTGGAGAAGCCCATGGAGTCCTCTGTCCCAACCCTTCCCATGATCTGTGGAGCACCAGTATTACCTTTTGTTGCTGACAGGAGACAGGGAATATGGTGAGACCTCGTTGCCATCATCTGGACTAGAGCGCTTTGTGCTGAGCGAGTACTGTGTAAAGACAACACACCTGTAAGAAGCCCAGCGTGCCCAAGACACAGGGATCACTCACAACACCCACTGATGCCTGAAGCCTAGCTAACTCCAGCACCCACAGTCAGATTTCTCCAGACTCTGCAGCTCCTCCAGGTGCACTGGAACCTCACAAACACACCTCATCTCCACTGGAGTCCAGAAGCTGGATTTAGACATTTACAACCCTGTCCAAATAAGCCTGGTTACAACCCCGCTTCCTCACCCATATGGAAATAGAAGTACACAGCTCACTGCAGTTACTCATGGTCTCTGTACAGGCCACCAAATTGTGTTATCAACAGAAGCCCCAGCACCAGCTCGCTCACACCAGCAGCCCTGCAGCACTGTTCCTGTGACACACACACAACCTCCGCTGATCTTCATGTGAAGTAACCAACTTACAGTGAAGAGAGACTTCTTCTCTGGTGTGGATGGCTGCAGCCGCCTGTCTTCTGTCTGTGGGTCCTGCACTTTCTCAATGCCTGCTCCCAAGAGCTCGTTCTTCAGCAAGGCAGAGTAAGCAAGGCCATCTGTGAACCCAAACGTGCCCTTAGGGAGAGAACGCGAAGCAGCAAACAGCTCCGCAGGACACTGCCCAACCTGTACAGTCACACAGCCTCTCAGTAAGTCTGGGGCCCCAGTTTGGAACCAAGATAGGCAGCAAACTTCCCCTCCTTCCACACTATCAGCAAAGTGCTGCCATGGCACAATAAATCAAGGGATACAAATAGCCCCTCGATTCCCAGGAGCTCATCAGAAGGCTGCTGAGGTCACATGCACTCTCATGATGTGGCATTTCCTGAAGTGCTAGCAGGAGCTTTTGCCTAAGCAGGAGAGCAATACCTGGCCTTGCCTTGATTTCCAAACTCACCCACAGTTTGAAATGAAAGCTACAGGCATGGCATGGGTGATAGAAAGGTGGTCTCACCTTTGCCATTGTCCGATGTAGCGTCCTTTGCTTTTCTGTTTTGACTTGGTGATTTTTCATTCTCCTGAAAGGGAGAAAGATGCCATCACCACACAGAAACCTCATATGGTAAAGCAGTGAACAAAGAAGTCTCCTCCATCACAGGGACAGACTGTTTGGAGACATGCAAAGGGCCTCTTCTGAGGCAGGAGGGGATCAAGACGCAGATGATGAGCACTACAGTTATGCCAGCCAAAAGAAAACACACCATTTCCTTAGTTCCACAGCTGGAGCTGTTGAAAGGAGCAGAACTTACATTTATTCTGTGGAAGTTGATGCTCCAGTTGGCCCCAGCTCTGGAGGGAATGAATCTGTCGCCATGCTTACTAGGAGAAGACATGGGAGAATTGGAAGGTGTCAGCGTTCTTCTCATCTCCGCTACCTGAATTAAAGAATCAGACACACACAAGTGCTGATCACAGCAGGGCTCTGAACCAAACAAACCTCAGTGAGGCCTTGTCAAAGCTGAACATTCCTAAGCAGAAGAGGTGGGGTTAGTTTATCCTCTTAACAAAACCAGTAAGTACATCAGGGTCCAACCACCATGGGAGCTTCCATCAAAAGCAGCAATTAAACAGCCTTCCCCTCACTGCTCCTTCTCAAGCTGACATGGCCAAGGCAACCATGCAGAAGGCTGGAGAGGGGCAGACTGCTTGCAGTGTGAACACCCGATTGCTCATATGCAATCACATTCTTCTTCATAGGATAACTTATGTTGGAAAGGTCCCCAGCTCATAACAGAGCTAATTTCAAAGTTACATTGAAGGTCACAGCCTCATCCAGTTGAGTTTTCAGCGTCTCCAAGGACAATGACCCCACAAGGTCCCTGTTGCAGAGTCTGGACACTCCCCCGCCCCGGCCCTGTGAACATTTTTTCCCTAATATCAAACTGGAATTCCCCACTGCAGCTTGTGTCCATCACCTCTGATCTTTCCACTGTCTGCCTCTGAAGAGAATCTGACTCCCTTTTCTCCATAACCACCCACGAGGTAGTTGACAGCAACATTACCATCCTTTCTAAGCCTCATCTTCTTTGGGCTGAGCAACACAGGTCTCAGCATCTTCCTGCTCCAGCCCCCTGACCATCCCAAAGGGTTCAGCTGGACTGGCTCTGTCACATCAAGCCCTACAGCTGGTTGGTGTTAGCCCTCAATTTTTTTTTAAAACATTCCACATGTACTTACTGACTGAGATTATTTAGTAAAAGGGCATATTAATTTATCTTAATTTAAATATTTAATAAATAATAAAAAATACCTTAACTCCTTTCCACAAGTTTATACATACACATTTTGGTTATTATATTTTGGTTTTATATTCCAGCTCAGCAGCTCACACCTGCTCACAGCCCAACAAAAGACTAAGGAGGTCCTTTGCTTCAAAGAGGTTCCATGTCTTTCAGAAGCTCAAGTGAAAACACTCCCAGGCAAGACAGACAACAGCTTCATAGTCAGACTAAGACCAGGTGTACTTACACAAGGCATGGTGTTCTCATTCTGTATGTTGATCTGGCGTAGTAGCCGCCTCTCGTAATCCTGGTCCATGGTGGAAAGCAGAGGCTGGAGAGTTCAGCAGGCTCAGGGACTTATGCTCATCAGGTCCAACCAGGAAATCGTCTGCTGAAAGAGATGGGAAGAAAACCATCACAATATTACACCCCCCTACAGAGATGCCCGGGTGAACCTGATGAGGTTCAACACTGCCCAGTGTCAGGGTTGCACCTGGGCCAGAGGAACCCCAGACACAGATACAGACTGGGAGAAGAGCCCCTGGAGAGCAGCCCTGTGAGAAGGACCTGGGGATTGTGGTGGATGAGGAACTTCCACTGAGCCAGCAGTGGCTCTGGCAGCTCAAAGGCCAATGGGATCCTGGGCTCCATCAGCAGAGGGGTGGCAGCAGGGACAGGGAGGGGATTGTCCCTCTCTGCTCTGCCCTGGGGAGGCCCCAGCTGGAGTCCTGTGTCCAGAGCTGGGGCCCCCAATACAAGAAAGATGTGGGGCTGTTGGAGAGGGGTCAGAGGAGCCAGGGAGATGATCAGGGGGCTGGAGCAGCTGCCCTACAGAGAGAGGCTGAGGGAGCTGGGCTGGGTCAGCCTGGAGAAGAGAAGGCTGTGGGGGGATCTCATTGCAGCCTCCCAGTCCCTGGGGGGAGCTTATAAGCAGGAGGGGATTCAACTTTTTAAAAGGATAGACAATGNGCCTCTTCTGAACCTCCTACGCCTGTTCTTTTAACGTGAGAGCCCTTTTCCTATCCAGTGCTGGTGTCACACTCATGTGGTACAGCACAGGGCTGCTACTGGAAGGGTGTTCCTGTATCCCTGCCCTCCGCTGGTACGGCAGCCAGCATCTTGCATCTGACGGGACCTCAGCAAGCAACAACCCAAACTGGAACAGACTCTGATACTGGAAACCAGTGTGGCCACATGCAGCAAGCCTTTGGCACTCAGGCATGGCAAAAGCAGACACCTAGAGCCCACCCCACACCTCAGGCCAGAGGCATGACAGCAGCACACACCCCTGGGGTGATGCTACTCCAGTGTCAGGAGCACACACTGCAGGAACACCAGCAGCCACGAGCCAGGTTAACACTCAGTGCCTGACACCCATCCTGTCCCAAATATTACTCCTGGCTAGCACAAAGACAGATTTTAAATACATATATTATTATACAGAATATATTTAAAATACATTATATATTATAGTTATATAATCTAAAAAATTATACAACATATAATACTTTATATGTATTCTGTATATGATATATTTATATATTAGGTACTATATATTTAATAAACCTGTAAAATATAAATCTAACATATTAATGTAAGANNNNTATGCATACTAAATAAAAATGTTTATTATATTACAATTATACTTTATATAATATTAATAATATAGTATATATTAACTGTATTATATAGTATATATTAACTATAGATTACATAATATGAATTATATAGTACATATTAACTATAGATAATATAGTATGTTATATTTTTATAAAACATAAAAGAAAATATATAAAATACATATTATAGCACATATAATGCCTAAATATTATGTTATTAATATAATAGTAAATGTTACATTATATTGTTGTCTATTATATATAGAATATACTATATATTATATATCAGTATTTTTAATATATATGTGTATGGCATTGTGGCTAGACAGTCTATAAGCAATGTTACACCTCTTTCAAGTCCATGGTTTAGGCTGGGGCTGCTTCCCAGCCTGGGTGTGACTGGCTAAGTCACCACAGGCATCAACACCAAAGTTCATTTAACTTCTGTGAAGTTAAGCAGTCGCAGCCCCTCTCCATGAGGGGTGTGTGAATCAGGGAGGTTCTCCACGAAGTGTGTGGGTGTGAGCCCTTCTCCATGAGGTGGGGGTGGATCCACACCCCGATCCACACACCCCTCATGCTTTGTCCACAGCTCCCACTGACCCAAAAAATGCTGACGTGCACCAAGCTGGTCCTCCAACCCAAGGCAAACATCTCCAAAGGGAAAGGTGGAATCTAACACACATGCCCCACACGACACAGGCATCTGGAAGCTGTGCAGGATGTACAGAGAGTTTCATGTGCTGGTGCTATATAAACATTTACAGCATCTGGCTGGAGTCCCAGCTACACAAATGGAGTCGCCTCAAGGTATAAACTCGTGGCAAAGTTTGGGAGGCAACTGCAGATGCAGAGATGTGCTGGGACAAGCTACACACTGCCACGCTGAGGACCTGCCACAAACTGCCTCCAGCCAGCACGACTTGCTGTGTGAAGGGTTACCTCCAGAACAGGAGACATACATGGGGTTTGCCAGGAACACTCAGAGGCATCAGTACAGGCTGGGGGGGAGCTGCTGGAGAGGAGCTCTGAGGAGAAGGACCTGGGGGGGCTGGTGGGTGACAGGGGGGCCATGAGCCAGCAGTGTGCCCTGGGGCTGAGAGAGACAATGGGATCCTGGGGGCATCAGGAGGAGTGTGGGCAGCAGGTCACAGGAGGGGATCCTCCCCCTCTGCTCTGCCCTGGGCAGGCCCCACCTGGAGTGTTGTGTCCAGGGCTGGGCTCCCTGGGATCAAACAGACAGGGATCTCCTGGAGAGAGTCCAGAGGAGCTACGGGGATGCTGAAGGGCCTGGAGCATCTCCCCTGTGAGGAAAGGCTGGGTGAGCTGGGGCTGTTCAGCCTGGAGAGAAGGCGGCTAAGAGGTACCTGCATTACCAAGAAATCTTCTATTCTCTTTGGTCTTCTCTCAGTTTGGGCATATATTCTGGTTTTACACTTAAAAGTTCTCCTGCCTTTGGTATTCTGGCCTTCATCAGCACCTTTCATGTTAAACACTAACCCACCCAACTACCTTCCAGTTTTAAGAAGGGCACAAAATTTCTGGAACAAAAGTAAAAAAAGAAAAGGGGGGTGTGGTGGTGTGTCAGGGGTCATCCAGCTCGTGCTCTGCTCAAGTTGGCCACATCTTGAATTAACAGAATCAGAGTCTCTGTTACCCAGATTTCATCACTTGCTGAAGAATCCAGATAGGGACAGGCCACCTCAAAAATGAGAGAGAATTTTGCAGAGGAGCTGCTGGCCCTGGCATTCTGCACACTGCCTTATTAAAAACAGATCCATAGAAGAAAAAGCAGTTAAGTATTTGAATACATGAGGGTTGGTCAATAAAAATAAAGAACAGAAACCACTTGTTCAGCACTGTAGCTGTATTGTTCTGAAAGTAACGTGAACCCTGATAAAATCCATCCAACTCAAGGGCAGAACACAAGGTGCACGAAGAAAAACTCAGTCAGAATACAAATTCTTCCCAAGGAATTGAAAAATTCCAGCAAAACTGACCTTCTCCAGGCATAAAGTTCATAATGGGTTACAAAATAGTATTCAAAAGTCGTATGTAACATGTTCTTAGAATCACAGAATCATAGACTGGTCTGGGTTGGAAGGACCCCAAGGGTCACAGAGCTCCAACCCCCTGCCACAGGCAGGGCCACCAACCTCCAGGCCTGGAGCTACACAAGGTTGCCCAGGGCCCCATCCAACCTGGCCTTGAACCCCCCAGGGATGGGGCAGCCCGTTCCAGCCCCTCACCACTCTCTCTGTAAAAAACTTCCCCCTAAGATCTAATTTAAACCTTCCCTCCTTTAGCTTTAATCCATCCCCCTTGTCCTGCCATTGTCTACCCTTCTAAAAAGCTGATTCCCCTCCTGTTCCTCTGCTCCCCCCAGGGACTGGCAGGCTGCAGTGAGGTCCCCCCACAGCCTTCTCTTCTCCAGGCTGAACCAGCCCAGCTCCCTCAGCCTCTCTTTGTAGGGGAGCTGCTCCAGCCCTCCAATCATCTTTGTGGCCCTCAAGGTCTTCTATTGCTTCAACTAAAAGAGAGCTCCTAGCCTGCATGCTCCCAATCCTCACAGCAAAGTCTTTCTTACTTGGTTCAGGGGAAAAGGGAAGCCCACCCATGTCCCCCAGCCACATTCAGAGTGCGCAGAAGCGCAGCCAGATTCAGAGATGCCATCTTCTCTTTGGGCCTGGAGGTAACAGCACAGGTTTGCAGGTGGAAGCATGTCAATATTCAGGCACTGAGTAGTTACAGACTCTCAGGAAGAGCCCTATAATTTACCCAGGGGGACGGGATAGAGTAAACAAGTACTAAGTCCTCTAAGTCATGAGAACCAGGATTTGAAATCAAACCCCACTGATTTACCTGGAACCCATTACCAGGCAGCACTTGCAAATCATAGAATCACAGGGGTTGGAAGGGACCTCAAGAAGTCATCGGGTCCAACCCCCTGCCAAAGCAGCTCCCCAGCTCATATTGCACAGGTCCAGATGGGTCTTGAATCTCTCCAGAGAAGGAGACTCCACACCCCCTGGGGCAGCCTGTCCCAGGGTTCCCTCACCCTCACTGGGGAAAAGTTCTTCCCCATGTTGGTGTGGAACTTCCTATGCTCTAACTTGCAGCCATTGCCCCTTGTCCTGTCCCCACAGACACTGAAAAGGGGCTGCCCATGTCCCCTGCAGCCCATCCTTCAGATATTGATAGACATTCATAAGGTCCCCCCCGAGTCGTCTTCTCTCCAGGCTGAACAGCCCCAGCTCACTCAGCCTTTCCTCACAGGGGAGATGCTCCAGGCATTTCATCATCTTTGTAGATCTTCTCTGGACTGTCTTCAGGAGATCCCTGGCTTTTTTTGCAAATCAACAAGTCCAAGATCTCAGGGGGCTGCAGCCAGGGCTGTCCACCTCCCCATGCCAGCCAGCGAGCCCTGCACCTCCTTCATGCCAACACCAGCCCCTGTCCCACCTCACCACACGCCGGTTTGGCTCACCAAGATGACAAAGACCCTGATTTGGCCTCAAAGGGCAGGGCATTTGCTGCCAGTTTAGTAATGAGCACCTCAACCTGGAGCACTGAGAGAGGATTTCTGGGTATAGATTCTTCTATCCCCCAGGTTTTTGAAGCAGCTGTAAGCAAAAGCAGCATAGCATTTTGGTTAGGTAATAGCCAAGCCTATTACAAATGGATCCAGAAGGCTAAAGTGGACGTGGACAAGGAGCAGGATCCTCTGTGCTTGGCCAACCTGTAGTACAGCTTGGCCACATCTAACCCAGAGGAACAGAGTTTCCACATTACACCAAACAACCAGTCCTTTTAAGTAACCCGCCTCCTTTCAAAGCCAGCAGCCACATGAGGCTCTAGCTTTTTGCACGTTTCACCAATATTTACCTTTCCAAAGCTACAAACACACAACTCCTCATCCAGCATTTGCTAAGCTGCAAATTAACCATTTCCAGAAGCAGCCCTTGCCCGATGGAAGTGGGTGAAGCTTTATTTCAAAACCAAATACAGACTTTGATGAGTGACTTTGTTGCCTTAACCAAGAGGATCATTCAAAACCAGGTACTGCAGGGACCCCAAAATTACTTCAGTCTTATGGTGAGAGAGATTATCTTCACCCATGGCTTTACTCTTGAAGGCCACAGACAGATTCAACACTCTATCAAGAGCCCAAGATGCTGTTATTACTGCAAGAACCATCACGTTCCATCAGCCTGTTTTGGAGTGGGATATGTGGGTGGCTACTCTTCACTGAAGGTCCTGCAAAAGTTCATGTTCTTTCTGCAGGATGCTTCAGAAAGGCAAACAAGCTCCTCCTGCTCACGGAGCTGGCAAACCCCTCTGTCTGCTCAACTCACTACCACCAGCTCTACCCCTATTTTAAAAATGCCAACTCGTCTTCCAGCAATAGGCACACACTGAACTGGAGTGTGATTTGGAAGGTGAAGTGGGTCCAAGACACAGCCAAGGTATTGTTTCCATCACCAGGCTGCACTCAGTGTCCCAGTTCCTAACAGCAGCATGGAAGGCTGCTGATTAACAAGGCCAAGTGCAGAG
>VZTU01000977.1:0-57508 GCA_013400835.1 Zapornia atra
CCTCATTCTTTGTCACTATGTTTGTCCCTGCACCCAAGAAAGGGTGGAGATATTCCTTAAACCTCTTTTTGTTGCTAATGGGTTTATAGAAACATATTTAATGTTCTTTACAGCAGTAACCAGATTAAGTTCTAGCTGGGCTTTGCCATTCTAATTTTCTCCCTGCATAACCTCACGACATTTATTAGCTTGTACCTTTAATTGCATAAGATGAAAACTTAAGCAGCTGCATTAGTGTCTGTAATTCAAATATCAGAGCTCAAAGGTAAATTTGATGACCGTACATTAAAACCATATAAGGAAATGTTCTCTTTTGATGTTAGAGTCCTACAAAGAATACAAGGTGAAAATAGGGAACAGCCATCTTTCAAAGGAAAGACTACTTAAGTAGGATTTTAGGGCATCAATCCAGATAAAGTGTCAAAGCCAACATGCTAAATGATGGAGATAATGCACAATAAGAAAAACCTATTCACTCAGAAATACCTATTTATGTTGTATGAGGCTCTGGGGAGAGAAGCAGGTGATCATAAAAAGAAAAACTGCATTGCAGTGTATAAGCAGGAGATAGCTGTGTTAAGACTGAAAGGACATTCAAATTCTCGCAATTCATCTGTTATGGGCCCCTGATTTTATGACCATAACATTTAATAGAGGGATTTTCCTGCTAAAAAAGCAAATGAAGCCCTTGTATTCCATCCTCCCTTATTTCCCATTGAAATGCTACCCATTGCATATAGATTTGAAGCACAGAATTGCAAAAGAGTAAAGCCACAGCTGGAAGGAGGGGGAAACAGATGTTTTTTTCCCACTTAGGAAAATTGTCCCAATTAAAAGAAAGTATTCACCACAAATAGGGCTTATAAGTTGAAATGTCACATTTTTCATAGACTGAAAGTTAAATGCATGATTCCTATTCAATCGAAACCAACTTCTATATAATTTTGAAGTGTTTCATTTTATTTCTGATCATTTTAGTCTCTTAATCATAGTTAGCTTGCTTTTTCAAATGAAAGCTTGTTACATGCCATAAACCCAAGATTTTCAATTTTGAAAAGGTCAGTATGGGCATCTATGATTTCAAAGCTTTTTTCCCAAAACTTTTTGCATTGTGAGAACCCTCTGAAAGCAAGTTCTGTTCCTGTGAAATGTATTCAGTTCCACAAATTGGCCTTTGTCAGGAAAACAAAACACTAATGTCCAACTAGATCCTTCACATTCATGGCATGGTCTTCTTCTGTATTTGCTGGTATCCACTATTGTCTCCTTTTTGGTTTTCTCATCTCTGAGACCCATTCTGAGTGTGGATTTTGAATCTGTTGCTGACACCACAGCTCTGCTGAGGGGTTGGATAGTTACAAAGCCTCTGATTTTCCCTTTCCAAGCCTGAACTCTTCCATCCCCAGTCCCTCCACCAACCTCCCTCTCTTTACCTTTCTCCACCTTCCAGCCCATGTAAGGTATCACAGCTCTCACAGTCTAATTGCATTGCTGCTTTTTTTCCTCCTCCCTTCACAGGCTTCAGGGGTAGAAATAATAAGAACAAGCAGAAAAAGAGAAAAAAGATTTCTGCTTTCAAATCCTGCACCTTACATCATAACAACTTCACGGTTCAGGGGAAGTGCTGCCCACCCTGAAAGAGGCTCAGCTGCTCTCTGAAGGGCTGCACTTCTCACAGCCGTCTGCAGCGATGTGGGGGACTTGTGAGCTGACAGAACATGCTGACTGCGCATGAAAGCTTGGGAGATTTTGCCACCAAACCCTTAACCCAGGCATACTGAACCAGGGACTTCACCTTTGCACTGTTACAGTAGGTGTCCTGGCAAAATCTCTGCTGCGTTCATGTCAGCACCTCTGCCCACACCTCAATGCCAAGTTTCAAGCTTTTTCAAAAGGCAGAGTTCCTGCTGTAATTTTATGTCAAACTCTAAGGAGTGATTATTTGTAGATAGACTATGTGCAAGCCACAGATGTTATGCAATCATTTATGAAAAACTAATGTGTTAATTTGCAAATTTCGTGCGAATGAATGAATGAACCACAATTAATTAATGTAACACATACCAGACACCTATTCTTTCAGTGTACTTATTAACTTCAATATAGAACTGATACCAACTGATTTACCGACTGAAAAAGGAGAGATTTTCTTTGCACACTTATCACATATTTACCTTCCAACTGGGATTTTGAAACTATTTTTCATCCAAGATCCTCTTATAAACAGGAGGATGACTTTGCATTATCCCTATGCTACAAATTTCTGTGCACCATTTCCCACACAGCAGCCACAATATTTTGTCATCTACTAAATTGTCATCTTCTCTGTAAGAGGTGCAAGTTTGGACTGGAGACATCTTCAGAGGCAGTATCCCTGACCCACTGTTTTGGTCCTGTTTAATACCCTGTGGCACAGAGCTTGACTGTACTTAGCATTATTCTTTCGGTCCCCATCACTCTGTACATTCCTGTGGACAAACCAGACCAGGAAGCAGCTGAGATAAGGTACATGGCTGTTATCTCTGCCTTCCCTGAATTCTCTTTTTTTGACTGTTTTATTAACATTATTATAACTTGAGATTTTTTTTTTCTCTCTCCTTTATCCCCTACTTTTCATGAATATTTTATCACTCATTTCTATTTAGGCTGCAAGAGAAGGTGAAAGAGGTGATTTCTTCCTGTCAGTCCTCATAAAATACAGCCAGAGAGGGGAGGAATAAAAACCCTTGGTGGTTATTAAGGGGCCTGCTGTTGACAGAACATGCCATTCAGGGCTTCCTGCTGCTGTTATTATCAGCTACCAAAAGCTCTACTGCATAAACCCACACATGCTCCAGAGCCAGCTTTTCACGGGCTGACAGAAGAGTGGCATGGGTTCATATTACTTTATCACTAAAGCACTGAGGCATTTGGGTGCTATGTGGAACAGCAAGTCTTTTGTTTTGACAGGATGGAGGAAGATATGAAGATAGTCTGTGAAGACTGACATAAAAATCATTACTCACCTTTATCATAACTGAAAGCTTGGTAACTGTTCCATCAGTCACCAGCATCTTAAATGCCTGCCTCCCTGAGATGAAGGAGTTGATTCAGATCTTGCTTTTATAAAATCTCCACTCACCCAGAGGCTTACTCCTGCTTGGAGTGAGCAAACCATAGCACATACTGCCTGCATGTACTTCTGTTTGCATACTCCTTGATGCTTCTGAACTCCTGCTTTGTTGGTTCATCTTTGTAAAAGGTGTTCTTAACTGCAATGGGTGTCAGATTTGTTGATGCATTTGGTTTGCCTAGTTGGCAGTAACCAAAGTTGAAACTAGTTGTCAAGTACTGAGTCAGCATTAGAGGCCTTTACGCAGAGACAAGTGATGTAAGATAACTGACAACAGTGAGCTAAAGAAAGGAAAAGTGATAAAGTCATCTTGTCCTTTCATAACTTCATAGACTGCACTTTGGCAATAACATGAGCACTCACAGTGTGTGACAAATGTGCAAAATACTTTATAGAGACACCTTCCTTAAAAGGACTCATGTTCCAAACACTTTGATATTCAAGGAGAAAATCTTTCCTGGAAAATATACCATAGAGATGGTGTGAATCTAAACAATCAAAGGATTGGTCCCAAGACTCTAGGACATTGTCATAAACTTAGAAAGTATCCCCAAAAATCCAAAGGTAAGCTAGTAAGTTTGATTTAATAGATATTTTGGGAGATTATGAGGCATTCACATTACCTAGAATTCAGGGAAGCAAATTCTGCAATCTGCTTCTGCCCACTAAAATATCTCAGTTGCTCATCTCTAAATTAAAGCATTAGTAACTTTTGAAACTCTCCTCTTGGACAATTTCTAAAGACAGAAAAATCTTTTTTTGAGTGGGAAATACATTTATAAGGTTTTCCAGTTTGTAAGCCTGGTAATGAAATATTAAAAAGCCTCTGATCAGATTTTTCTCTAAAATCCTGTGGATCCTGTCTGTCACTTCACTGTTTATGCTCGTCAAATATCTCAGTAGTTACACTTTCAGATTTTCACTTTAATAATGCTTCATCTTTTTAATTCTTGTTTCATCCTTCCTTTAGAAATTAGGACTATTATGTGCTTATCTCATTTTACTTTTAATTAATGCCATATTCTTATTTTTAATATGATTTATTTAAAGCCCAAAATTATACTTTATGAAAAATGTTGCCTGCATTTCCCAAATGTTTATCTTCACTATTTAATCTAATAATGGGATATTGTGAAACAAACCTCTGCTCTACTTTACTGATTTCACTTGGGCTATGTTTTTATCATGCTGGCAAGTGGGAGGGATGAGAAATCAGTAGATGGGCATGTGTAGAACTGCAAGGGAGTGGGCACTAAAATCAAGGCTGAAGTGCAGTGGCAGATAAATGTGTTGGTTTACAGTGGCTTGCTTCCCACATGTGTGCCTGAATTTAGCCCATAGCTTTCATATATTAATTTCTTCACTACATGTTTATTTAAAAAAAAAAAACCAAAAAGAGGCATAAACCCACACAGGAGTCCAGCAGTCCTCATGGTTCCAGTGACTTCATCTAAGCAAACATACAGCAATGTATTAGTGCAATGCTGTAGTTGGCACCACTGCTGCTCAGAGTTAATATGAGTAAAGGTGTAAGGTCAGACCTGTTAGAAAAAACATTCACTACTTCTTCCATTATTGTGCATTGATCCTTCCTTCTAATAAAAGGCATGCTTTTTCAGACAGATGAACAACCTCTATTTTAATAAGGGGTCCTCAGAATTTCTGTCTTGGGAAGTGATTTACTCGTACCCACACTCTGTGTATTCCTACTTTGCCATACAAAGTAGCCAACAATTTGATGGTTTTGCCTATGTATCCATGAAACATAGGTATTTATTAAATGAAGTCCTCAGAACAAGCTTTAAATCCAACAAAACTTGTATTTTCTCCTAGCACCCCTCCTTGGGTCTTTCCATGGGTCCTTAGCCAATCCCTACCATTTAGGAACTGTTTTTCACAGTAAGAGATTTGATTTCTTCTAGCAGAAGTATTATGACATCATTATCCCAGCTGTTCCCACATAGTTCCCAGCTCTTGGATGATGCCCTTCCTGATTCACAGGGAGTGAATGGATATCAGTCCTGGCTGTACTTCTCCAATGGGCTTACCCCAGTGTTTCCTTCTACTGATGAGACACACTATTCTTTTCCACCTTGACCTGTTTCAGAGCAGTGATAACGACATTACACCACATTTTAATAAGGATGATTGTGCAGCCACTGTCTAAATGAGACTAAAGGTACTCAAACCCCACTATTTTACTGTTGGTGTACAAATAAATCACACTTCCTTTGTAATCAGGCAGCAATTCTGAATGGTTTATGCTCAATCTAAATGCAGCATGGAAGATGGGAATGTACAGGAAGGGCTTCCACTAAAGCTGATGCAGGATTCTGAATAAAATATATTTCCTTGTGTTATTTTAATCTCATCACTGGAGGTTTTTTGCTTTCTTCCCTTTCCCATTTCTCCTTCCTCACAAGGGCTGCACAAAAAATCATCCCTATTAAAATGTGGTGTAATGGTATTTCACTGTGAGAAGGAAACTTTGGTGGAAAGGAAGACCTTTAATTTACTCATCTTTAATAAATTAAAAATCTGTTAGACATAAATTTTCAGAATAAAGATGAGGAAAGAAGGAAAAAGGGAATAAAATTCAGCAAAGAGAAAAAGAAAATTAAACTGCTGTCTTGGGGAGGTAAGTTAGAATGCCATGTAAACCCACAGTGAAAACTTACCCCCCACCAGGACAATTTTCTAGGGATGTAGAGACAACTTCCCACTATGCAGTATCTCCTTTCTTGCCATCTGTTGCATGCAAAGCAAACAAAAATGTTCCCTCCTAGTACCTTGCACACAATTGAGTTTTAGGAGTAGGCTGAGTGAGGCTGTTCCTTTCAGTATATTGGTTTCAATAAGTGACCTTTTATCTTCTGCAATCAGAGTGCTTTCTCTGATATGACAGGTCGGGACACAGCCTTTCCTCTCCATCTCCATCCTCTCCATCGGTGTGTAAGCGATTCAGTCCTTGCAAAGGGTCTCTTGAACTGCACTGAAATCTGTGATTAAGGGCTTCCGTGATAACATCCAGCCCACAAAACACCAGTGTAGCTGTAGGCTTCAGAAGCACTTAATTTTTTAAAGCAAGGGATTTAAAAGCATGCTATATTCTGATGGATTTTATTTTTTCTTCTCCCTCCTCACCCCCAAACAATCCAAAATAACACTGTCGTCAGAAAAGGAGTCCATTGACTACAAGATTATTCCTGCACAGCCTTTAATCTGCAGTGCATAGCTGAAGTGCATAGCACAGGCTTGGAAACAAGCTAAATCTTGCTGCTACATGGCCACAGGAACATTATTTAGTCCAGACACATTTGATTGATGCTCTAATTTAGATTTCAATTGCTCTCCATTGAATCAGAAAGATAGGAGAATTATAAAGACTGCTGAGAAAAATTTGTGCCTCTGTCTTTGGTTTTACTCTAAGCAACACTCTTCAGGATTCAACCATTTGCCCTGAGGTTCCTCAGCTTTACACTGTGGTCCAGTAAATAGTTACAGTGGTCACTGTTCATCTCAATCTATCAGAATAAGCAGAGGTACATCGATTTATAACAGCCAAGGACTTTGTCTAATACAAATAAGAAACCTCTTGAATCAGATAACTGGCTCAGTCAATGTTTTTCAGAATTCTGAATTTAAAAATACTTTGCATTTGACTTCTAACAGAAGTTACTTAGAGAATATTTTTTCCCCTCCAATTCAAAGTGCTGCCCCACCAATAATCAAACTACTGGGACACTGGGCTTTCAAAAGTTGAACTTTCACTGAGAAGCACATAACTTTTTCCAATCTTCTTTTAATGTAGGAGAGTACTTTGAAAAAAAATAATATATATATATGTTTATATATATATATACACACACATACACACACACAATCCTTTTTTAAGTTCTTTGGGCTTTTCTTTTTATTTTCTATGACTTTATACCAGTAAGATAATTCAGCCTGACAACATATCTCATCTTCTTGTGACAGTCATTTGAGATGGAAATCCCACTGAGAAAATTAACCTAAATTATACCATGGTAAAAGATTGACTTTACGATCCTTTGGATCATCTCTAGACCTTCTCTACTCCCTCTTATCCTTATGCATGGAAGATAAATCACAGTGTTCAATAAGTATGCTAAAAAAAACCCAAACAGCTGTCTAGTTTTTATGATAACCACTGGACTCTACAGAAAAGACTGAGGACTGCTAAGTTGTGCTACCCAGTTCTTAAATCTGTAACAGCTGAAGGCTGATCTCCTTTGGAAGAATATGTAAGGGTTTTCAATCCACCACTACTGAAATCCTTTCTGTCTGATCACAGTGGGTTTCAAGTACTCCTTGGAAATAAGAGACTGAAGAATGTAGTTCCTTTTTTCCCCAGTTGGTGGGACATTGCCATACATGATATTGGGGGTTTTTTTTCATTCATTGCTTGATCATTGCAATTGAAAAAGGAATCAGGTGAGAGACCAGCCCTGGCTGTTCATTCACTAGTGATGGGGCGTTTGCCAGTACCTCTGAGTCATCTGCATTCACTTCCATATTGGTACCATACATTTCTTGTTCTTCCTTGTCCTGGGAGATGAGATTGCCCAGTGTCTCTGAGTATTCTATCAATCAGACACATTTGCTCCTAAAAGGTACAAATGAGAAGATGGAGAACAATGCCTGAAAATTTAGTAAAGTTTTGTGCTGGGTGCTCTATTGATTTGCTCAATATGGACAAACATACCAAGCAGGTTGCCCTTGTCCTGAGAGTTTAGCAGGTAAAACAGAAGTCCAGGACTGAGATTACTGACCACTCTGCTAAACACCCTCCAGAACTGAGTTAGAGAAAGCAGATGTTCCTCAGGACTAAAAATTTCAGACCAGGAAGGGTTAAACACACCTGAGGACTCAGTATTATGAAGTTAAAAAAAAACCTGTTCAGAAATCAACTGGTTTTGCCATGAACACATTCTGTGGGATTAAGCAAGCTCCATCCTCAACTGGAGAAAGGGAAAACTAAGTGAAAATCTCTTACTAATGGAGCCCTGTTGTCAAATAAATTAGTAAGGGGAAAGCCCTGAGAGGCCTCTAAAATCTACTCTGGAATTTGTTTTCTGTGCTTAGAGGAGAAAGATGCAGACTCTAGACTTAGAGCCCTGAAAAAAAGGAGGATGAAACAGTCACAGCCAGTTGGAGAGGCTGTAAATATATATTTTTTTAAAAATCAAGAAATAAGAAAAAACCCCAAAAATTTGATTTCATAACAAAATAAAACATGCTGGAAGGAAAACTCTGACACTCCAGTAATATCAGCATTCAACAAAACTTGCAAAATGCAGTCTTTCTGCCTTCAGCAAACATGAGGGTTGGTGATATCTGAGTATCTGATGGGATAGTTTGCAGAGACATAATCTTGCCATGTGGTTATGGTTGTATTCTCACTGCATTTGTTTTAGCTTTCACCAAGGGCTGAAGGCTGGATGGCTCCAGCAGTAAAGAATGTCTAGTCTTCCAAGAAACTGAAAGCTGAGTAGGCCATTGATGTTTCATTGGTTATGTGTAATCAGCCCCAGCAGATTTCTGAGGCACATTAATAATCAGAAAACTGCTGAGCCTCTAGTTGTGTTGACAGAGATGCAATTTCTTCCAGCCAAATTCCAGCTTGCAAAAGCTTTATGCTGTTCAATGCTTGTCTCTAATTGCAGATAAAAGTCATATCTTCTAAAGTATCAGCACTAGTTATGTGTGGGGTCTCCTGCTAAACCCGATTTCACAAAGAAGCAAGATAGAAGATAAGCCTCGGGTCTCTATCTTTGTAGTTTGCTTTCACCACACACCACCTCAGGCACCCAGGATGCTCAAGCATATAGCTAAGAATACAATTGATCCTGATCTTCAACTCTAAACTGCAAGAGCCTACTTGCTAAGCTAAAAGAGAATCACCTTTGACAGAAAGCAGGGAACTGAGGAACACAGCAACATCTTTAAAAGTGGAGAATGTCTCCTCTACCTAGTTCCTCAGAGATTTGCTCTAGGAATTCTGCAGCTCTGAACTTGAGGAAAAATTAATTCTATCTTTTCTGTAGGAAAAAATAATTTGACCTAGTTGTCTTGCAATGGGTAAGGTGCAACTGGAATTCAGCCAAGCAATGATGTGTAAATTATTGAGTGGCAGGATCAGCTGTTGTAAGAACAGTAATTGGGATGAAAGGGTAAGATCAGCATCTTTGCCAGGAAGCCATATGGGACTAGGAAATAAAAGAGAAAGGCAAACTCTTATCTTAGATTAGAAAGGCTCTTGTGTGGTAGTATAGAGTTAAAAGAAAAATTAGTAAGAGCAAGGGGTTGATAAAAGACAGGAGATACTGAGAGTTGTCTGGATTATGCTCTAGCAAAAATGGAACGGTCCTGTGAGCTTTTGGGGTTTTTTTGTTGTTTTGGGTTTTTTTTAATGTGTAGCTGTGAATACAGTGTAAGTGTGTAGAGGAAAACAGTTACAGTCACAAATTCTTTGGCTTCCTTGACTGTGCTGGGTTGATCCTGGCTGGACACAAGATACCCACCAAAGCTGCTCTATCACTCCCCTCCTCATCTGGTCAGGGATGAGAAAATATAATGAAAAGCTTGTGAGTCAAGGTAAGGACAGGGAGATGACTCAGCAATTACCATAGCAGTCAAAACCAGACTTGACTCGGGGAAATTAGTTTAATTTATTACCAATCAAATCACAGTAGTGTAATGAGAAATTAAATGAGATCTTAAAAATACCCCCACCCCTCCCTTCTTTCTGGGCTCAGCTTTATTCCTGATTCCTGTACCTACTCCCCTGCAGCAGGGAATGGGGACTGTGGTCAGTTCATCACACATTGTCTCTGCCCTCCTTCCCTGCTCCAGCGTGGGGTCCCTCTTACGAGAGACAGTCCTCCACAAACTTCTCCAGTGTGAATCCTTTCTGTGGGCCAACTGCTCCACTGCAGGCCCTTTCCACAGGGGTGCAGATCTTCACAACCAGACTGCTCCAGCATTGGCAGTGACCACTGGGTCACAAGTTCTGCCAGCAAGCTGGCTCTGGCGTGGGTTCCTCTCTATACAGGGTCATAAGTCCTGTCAGAAGCCCACTCCAGCACAGGCTTCTCGTGGAGTCACAAGCCTCCTTTGGGTGTCTCCACCTGTTCCAGCATGGGGTCCTCCATGGGCTGCAGGTGAAACTTCTGCTCCACTGTTAACCTCCATGGGCTGCAGGGGAATCTCTGCTCCAGAGCCTGGAGCACCTCCTTCCTCTCCTTCTTCATGTACCTGGGTGTCTACAGAGTTCTTCCTCTCACGCATTATCACTTCTCTCCCTAGTTGCAGCTTTCTTTTGCTCAACAACTTTTCCCCCATCTTAAATATGTTACACAAGAGGTGCTACCATCACTGCTGATGGGCTTGGCCTTGGACAGCAGTAGGTCTGTCTTGGAGCTGGCTGGCATTGGTTTTATCAGGCTTGGCTGGAGCTTCTAGCAGCTTCTCACAGAAACCACCCCTGGAGGGAGCCCCAGTACCAAAACCTGGCCACACAAACCTGATACACCCACCCACTTGCCAGCACCTTACCATAATTAACTATTTTTTCATATAATATAAGCCTCAAACTTAGAGCTGGAAAACCTTTTCTGTCTCTGACACTATTCCTTTGGACATCCCATAGCAAATAACACAGTTATTCAAGTTTCCTCTGTAGGTGACACTGATGCATTCTCTTTCTTTAGCAACTGCAATACGACTTACATCTTCCAAGTGTGCATCTTCCTTCTAGCTTTGTCCTCAAACCTGCATTTTCTCAGAGACATGGGTCACTGTTAGTCAGAGAAAAGTAATTAGCATGTCCTTGTTGGCTATTAGCTAAATTAATCATGCTTGTGCTGTGTCTGAGAAAATGGCTTAGTTATAGGCTCTTGCTCTCCAGGGAGGAGACATACTGTTTCTTAATGTTTTTAAAGACCTACATGAATTTATGGTGCAGTACTAATTATGGCCAATGACTGTATCCTCTTAGTTTGGAGGAATTCATTGAATGATACTAGACTCCTGATGATAACATCATGATAAACCCTACTGCAATGAATCATGACTTTAATTGTCTGGCTGGGCTATCTCTGAAATCCATGGATGCTTAAAAATCCTTCAAAAGTGACAGTAAAACAAATTCTGGGAGACTCAAACCTCCCCTAATCATCCATGGAGTCTCTGAAGCCTTCCTTGATTTTGTAATCTGTTTATGTTAACTTCCTAGCCAACATCTATCATTTGCTTATTGCTGCCATAGCAAGGTCCTAGCATGGTTCCCATTCATGCTTTCAGCAAAACTGATGACTGCAAGTCTGTTTGAAGATAGGAAAGCTGCTTGCCCTTCTCTTATGTCATCTGATGCTTCTTAGCTAAAAAAGCTTCCTTTTCTACACCAATTCGGGAGTCAAAGAGTTTGCAGCTTGACTAGGAAAGAGAGAGACATTGACTGCTAGGGTAACTTTCCTGGGCTGGCTAGGTGAGCAATTTAATCTCTCTTGCCAGCTCAGTGCTCCTGAAGTACACAGGTGGTGAGGACAGAAGGTGAAGTGGTCACCAAGAGCCCTGGGACTGAGCACTCCAGGTCTTATTTATTCAGCTAATGCTTTCACAGGAAAAAAACCCTCTGATTGCAGTGGAAAAGGAGCCATAATGCAGGCTGAATAAAAGATGATTATTCTTTTCAGAATTTCCACTTGGCCCTGGGTCTTTATCTTTACAAGAGATGTAGATCTTTTTTTTTACATGTACAGCTGAGGAGTATCTAGTGAACACAACTTGTTGAGTTGTCTGGTGCTGGATATGTTTTGAGTGTCAGCTACAAGCAATGGCCTATTTGTGTCTTCTCAGGTTTTTTTTTTTCACAGATTGTTCACACTGGATGACTGGAAGGAGAAGCTCTGGAAGAACAAGATGCAGAATGACCTGAACATCAACTCTTTTGACGTGGTAGGTGACTAATCTGCTCTCGTGCTAACATTCTGAAAATCAATGGAATTTCTGAGCAGTGAGCACAGAAAGTAGGGTTTTTGGAGCCCAGTGAAGGAAAAGAAGCCCAAAGTTATCAGCCCTGGGGCTGAGGTGGAATTTAGAGCTATTGAGAAATGACACAGACAAAAAGTACAATATTAATTAGTGATATAAACAGCCTGCTTTTTCATACTTACTATCTCACTGTACAATAAACTAAGCTCAATTTTCAGAGACACCAAAATAATGTTTCACTGGAGAAGAGATGCAATGTAGAAGTAACCTCATGCCTCAGATATGCATTTGTAGAACAAAATCTTTATTTTACATGCTGATTGCAATAATCTATTGTACCTGACATGTGGTAGAGAAGCATAAACTTCCACTGATAATGTTTTTTAAAAACCTGTTCATGAGCCACTAGCATGAAAACATTGATTTCAGAGCTACTAATTTTGGAAGGACACAGATCATTCCAAGTGCCAAAAGAAGTATTAAAAAAAAAAGCATCATAGACAGGAGCACTTAACGAGCTGATTTCCACAGTTCATGATAATTATCTTACTGCCCTTTTTATGCCCACTTACCTACAGACCTTTATATACAGAGATTTAGTCCTTTCCTTGACAACATTGGAAAAAAAATAAATTACTGAGTTTTATAGAGGTGCCAGCTGCTTTGGAGATCAGACTTGTTCTTCCCTCCCCCCATGGTGTAATCCCAAACTAAAATAGCCTTTCACCTAAAGTTGCAGCCACAAAGGATGGCAGTATCTGCTGGCTTTAGAAAGGGATTTTTCAATTTTTTTCAGTGCTACATGTCTCTTGACCTCACTGCTAGGCAATCATGGGACTTTAAAAGAAGAAGATTTCTGCTTTACCACAATACTGGGATTTATTTCTGTGCCTTCTTTGTTAAGGCTTTAGGTGCTCATTTCACAGCAGCTGATGATGATCAAGTACAGAACCTGCCTCCTTGGTTTATGCCTGGTCATGCTCTTCTGTCCATATTTTCAGGATCTGACCTTATTTTATTTCTCTGAAATGTAACAGAAAATCTTGTAGGCTATTCCTAAACTATCAAACACCTACAATAACTGTATTATATATTATATAAACAATATTATTTCCAGAGCACTCAATAGTGGGTGAGGCAGGTTAAAAAAGGATAGAAAGTTATAGAAAAGCACATGGAGGTGGTGGGGGGGATTCCAAGCTGCAGAACTTGCCTTACATAGTTTCTGCACTTGAAAGCTGCTGTTAAAATATATGTTATTTTTGTCTGTGCCACATGGTTACTGTTTTAGTCAAGTCCCTTAACCCAAATCTTCCACAGCCCATTACTGTTTTCTTCCTTTGTCTGAGTGTCCAGCTGTCATAAACACATACTGCACAATCTCCCAGTCTTGCAGTTTCTGGTTTATATGGTATCAATAGCAAAAAAGCCTTTTTTTTTTTTTTTGATATAGACACTTCCCATGGTCACCATCTCGAAAGCCCTGATGATTTTGTCAGGCATTTAAATGAGGAGGGATACAGTCATAGTAATTACATTATTGCCTTCTCTTTTCATATCACAGAAGACAGATATGATGAAGTTATATCCAACAGGAAACCACAATGGAGGGACAAACTGATAAGGGCAGTTTCTGTTGGCAGCCCCCAAGGATGATTCCCTGTTATCCAGCAATTGCATCAGCAGTACTACTGTTAAGAAATACCAGCGGTTTACCTAGACACATGTATAAGATTTGTGCCATGCAGACAAGGATGTCATTGCCATTTTTGGATGTAATGATGCTCAGTTGCCAAGGAGAGCAGCTCTGATGCTGCTACAATCCACAATGGAGCACTCTTGTCCAGTGCACAGGTGGGTTTCTTGAAGCAGCAGGACCTCAGGGGGAGTAGAGAGAGGCTCCAGGAGCCTGCAGCTCGACTGACAATAGCTGCTAAGACTTGGGAATTCTGCTGCCTTCCTGGGGCCCAGGTAAAAGTTGTGAAGAGAAAGCTTCTACGCTGGTATGGCCCTTGGATTATTGTCCACTACAGATCTTTTAAGGTGGGGAGTGATGAATTTGCAACAGTAAGTCTGAGGACAATCAAGAGAGACTTCAGAGTTTTGGGATGACTGGTTGAGGAATCAGCTGCACAAACAGGATTCTCCTCTATACTTCTAGTTGCAAGTAGTGATGAGGGGAAAACCAGGAAGAGCCAGAAGGTCAATACCTGCCTTCTGAGCTTGGTGTCAGCAGTAGAATGTTGGGATTTTGATCATGGGTCAGTCTATGTAATACCAGGCCTGCTGGCGACAGATGGGGTACACCTATCTCAAAAAGGTGAAAAAGATATTTGCATTTGGGAAACAGTGACAAAGAATGAGGAAAAGAATGAGGTATTTAATGCTTTCTTTGCCTCAGGATTTTATAGTATAACCACTTGTTCTCCAGCTATCCAGCCTGCTGAGCTGGAAGACAGGGAATGGGCAGCAGAAGGAAATCCCCATAATCTAAGGGAAAATAGTTAATGACCTGCTACACCACTTAGATATGTGCTAGTCTATGGATCCAGATGGGATCCACTCAAAGGTACTGAGGGAGCTGGCAGACCTGCTCACCAGGCCATTTACCATCATGTGTCAGCAGTCCTGGCTAACTGGGGAGGTCCCAGTTTACTGGAGGTTGGCAAACGTGATGATCATCAATGAGAAGGGCTGGAAGGGGGATCCGTGGAACTCCAGGCCTGTCAGTCTGATGTCTGGGTGGAAGGTTATGTAGTAGATCGTTGTGAGTGGCATCTCGCGGCATGTACAGGACAACCAAGGGATCAAGCCCAGCCAGCATGGGTTAATGAAAGGCAGGACCAGCATGACTAACCCAATCTCCTTCTCTGACAAGGTGACTTGCTTAGTGTTTGAGGGAAAGGCAGTGGATGTTTTGTACCTGGTCTTCAATAAAGCCTTTGGCACTGCTTTCCACAGCATTGTCCTGGAGAAACTGGCTGCTTATGGCTTGAAAGGCAGTACTCCCAACTTCACTGGGTTAAGTGCTGTTGTAGCAGTTAGAGATATGATAACTTATTTTTTAAAGAACATAGACATTGATGAAGATCCTCAAGCTTTTAATGACTATTCAGTACCCCCACGAAATCCCTGAAGACATTATAATGATGTTTATTTTTCAGTGGGGCTTTTTTGTGCTTTTTAATTGGAACTGCTTGGGAGAAGATTAAAAATATTTTATAGGCTTTGCCTTTAAATTATTCATTTTAACTAGTTTTCCTTGAGTAGGAGATTACATGGTATTTCTGTTATTTGTTTGTATGGCTGAAACAGCAGAATGATGACAAACAATCATTATGAATAACATTGATTCGATTGGAAATGCTAAATATTTGATTAAAATTTTTACGTTTGCTTAAGAACAAGACCACTGAAATTCTTGTTACTGCCACCACAGATTTTCATCCATGTTTAGCAGTGCTTGAGCCTTAGTGTCTTGAATAACATGAAAAGGACCAGTGTGTCATGTGCTTCTACCATGAAATTGTGGGTTAACAAATACTGATCCTAGAATTCATCATGAATCAAGAACTTGGGAACATTTCCACCAATACCCAGCAGTTGGGGTTTTTTTAGTGTTTTCTGTGACTCACTGCAAACCAATCCTGTGTTTCACTGTTACTATGATCACGGTGGTAACAGAGATCTGAATCTCCTGTGAAAATATTTACAAAGGTTTTCAGTTGTCATCTATACTCTGCTCTGCCAGCCTTATGTTCAATTTTAGAATTTTTTTGGATAATAATTTATGATCTGATTTTGTTTTGTCCACTTACATAAGAGCCTCTTTACTCTGTGCTTTCAGTCCTTAGGGCACCAGCTCTCATTGGAGCAGGGCTTCACATTACAGTTTAATCTGAGAACCTCACATCTGTGGTGATAAACACGCTTGTACCTTGGCACACACATTCTCACCTCTGCACATGTATGTGTCTTGAGGAACATTTCATGACTCTTTTGGGGATTCTTTTACTTGTTATTTTTTGCAAGACTTATTTTCCTTCTGATGTAAGCATGGTAAAGCCCTAGTGCATCGGGCTTGAGCAGCTTTGCTTCTAGTCTTACTACAAAATGGATATTACAAGCATGAACTTGAACTCCAGTTAAGTATGTAGGATTAAAATTTGGCACAGAAGGGTTAGAAAGTTTCTTCTGTGGAAGGCTAACTCCCACTGATGTAGAATTTTCAATTTATTTATTTATTAATTAGAGGAGAGTCAGTGCAGTGTAAATGAGAATCAGGTATTAATTTTACCCATATCTGGAACTATCAATTGCAAATCTCTCATCAAAATTATTTAAACACATAACATTAATTTTCTGGAAAGACAGGGAGGAAGAACTCTCTTCACCAAAGCTCTATACATTTCAAAATCCCTCAACTCTCTCCCATCTGAGTTTCCTTGGATGTCTCTTACATCTCTTTGCAGACTTCATTCAGTTTAAAAATAAGACAGCCTTGAAGGGAATGAGAATGCAATGTTCAGCACTGTCTCGTTTCAGAGTTTTATTTTGTGGGCACATGAAGCAGGATCACAGGCAAACTCTGTTGATGTAAATATTTCAGATTTTAAGTCTGTGCTGAGAGGAGATTTGGTGCTCTCTTCCATTGCCACTGCAAAGGACCAGGATGGATTTAGTTTTAAAAGGAGTATTGAGTCTCAGCAGCAGAATGAACAGTGAGGAAAGGCCTTACCAGCAGTCATTCATCCTCCTTGTACGCTGTGAGCAGCAGCAGGACCCCAATTCAAAGCTGGAGGTCATTCCTTCCAAATGGACCTTTAGCAAGTGCAGGGGCTGGACTTCTATAGCTGCTGACCTTTCAAAGGAAGACCTGAGGAAGATGAAGAGAGCAGGGTTATGTAGTTTCTTGCCAGCTGAATTTGTTAGCACTCTGGGCTCAGCCAGAGCAGATTTATTACCTGCAGCTGAATTTGAATGTAGCTGGAGAAAGGAACAGAGTGGGGATGGGCTCACAGGTTTCTTGCTGTTTTTGATGACATCACTTGCACATAATGTGCTCTTATTTGAATGTAACCATGCAGTTACTAGGAATAGAGTTGATGTAGGACCTAGACAAAGATCTAAGGAAGTCTTGCACTCAGGTCAGCAGACTAGATTTCAGGTGCTCTAGGATTTGAAATACATGTCCTAGGCAACCTTTGGAAAAAAACCCAGAATTTCTTCCAATTGTGATTCTCAAGCTTCAGTGTGGGGTGCTATTTTCTTTGCCTGTGTTTTCTTTTTCAGATATTTGTCAAAACCATAAGGAATTTCTGAACTTCAACAGAGATTTCCTGACTTTTTTCTATGCCTTACTCATGGGATCAGGCTCCTGGAGACAAGGACTGCCTGCTATGCATTAGCAGGTATCATGGATTCTTGAGGCACCTGTGTTTGTGTAATGCAAATAATTATCTTTTCAAAGTGTCCATCAAACCAATTTGTACCTTAACTTGACCTGAATTTAAAAGCAGCTTCACCAAACAAATTCTTGTTTACAAATACTTCTACATTAACAATTGAAAATCCTTGAATCTGATACAAGGATCTTTCTCTTCTATTCCCCATTTTTTCTTGTGTTCTCCCTCCCATTTCTCCTTAATCTCTGTTTTGGGCAAGTAAATTCAGCTTTTCACTGAAAAACAGTAAAATCTCACCCAGGCAAAATAGATTTTAACTGAGCGACACCAGCATAAAGCTGCAATGAGTAGAAAGTGAATCAGAAGGCACAGATTTGATGGACAAAGAAAAGCACATCAAATGAATGATGTAAATTGGATTAGAGTGAGCGTTTTCTAAAGGACTTGCAAACACTGAAAATAATTCAGTAGAACAAGGGGAAAATGGTATTCATCATCAGCCCTCTATTGCTGGAATGTGATTCAGAATTTGTTTGTGCTATATATATTTGCCATTCTTTTGGCTTCTTAAAATTAACAAGATATAATAGTTACACAATGGCAAGGCACCAGCATTGTGGGTTTCTGGGTCCTATTCTGAGATTTGGGACTCATTTGATGTGTGATTGGGCAAGCTGTATAATCATTCTGGGCTTCGATTTATCTACAGAGAAGAACAATAGAGCTTAACTGCCTCAAAAAGGGTGCATTAGGCACATTCATTCTGTGTTTATTAAGTGCCTTGAGATTCTGGTATGAAAGTTATAGTAAGTTCAAAATATTATTATCCCAATAAAAGCAAATAGATTTTTAAAAGTTGGTGGGAGCTGTAATTATGTTTATTTAGGATCAGGAAAAAGCAAACACCTTCCAAAGGGAAATCATTGTCTTTAGGGTATTTCCAGTTTAATATCTCCTCCTTTTACCCCTTCCTTCTCTACAGTGGTACTGTCTCTCTAATTTACATGCTCTGGTTCCAAAATGTTTCTACTGCTCTGCAAAGTTGAAACATCAATTGGTAAGAAAAAGCCACTTGATACCATGGAAAAGCAGCCAGTGAAGTGAAGCAGAGGCTTTCTGGGCTGCACATCCTTCTCCAAAATGACAGGTTTTTGAATTTTACTCAAAGGAAAAAAAAAAACCCAAAAAACCACCCCTAAACCTAATACCATTCTTCTACAGTCTTGGTCAACATTGACAGAAGCTTTCTTTGACAGGGTTTTTTTATTAATCAGTGGCTGTTCACGTCATGGAAACATAAGCGAAACATACCTGGCTGTGGTTGTTGGGGTGGGAGCTTGATTCATCTGTGTGGAAAGAAAAAAATAGAAATAGACATGTGGAGGAGGAAGTTTATATTAACTTGGGGTTTCTCCAGGCATCAGAGTAAATTGTCATGATTTCACCATTATCTTACCACTCACCTTCATATATCTGTGGGCAGAGTCACAGGGGGCTGCTTTTCTAACTGCTGTACATAAAGTTTGTGCTCTGAGTCAACCACCAGTGCCTGTGACTTACAAGAAACATGTAAGAAAAACAAATGCAACAATTACACCTTGTGTTCTTAATAATCTCCTTTTAGTGTGGGGATGGAGCACATTGTGCAGGAGCTGTTATTGGTGAGCTGGGAACAGCTGCCTGGCCAGAGTCTACCCTGTGGCTGCAGGACCCAGATGTGGTGTGTAAACTACTGTGAGTTACACACAGGCAGGGCGCGTGTTAAGAGTTGCAGAAATTGCTCTATAAAGTCTCCTATATTAACCTGCACCTTTTCTAAGTAAGATGAACCAACTTTAGACTACTTCATACTCACTCAGACTCAGTCACACCCACTTAGCCATGTTCAGCTTGCCTTTTCTCGACCAATAAATATGTGATGTATCCCATGACAGAGCAAAATACCTCCCGCAAAAGACCGGTTAGCATCCATCAAAAATGATTATTAGGGCCACGAAGATGATCTGAGGGCTGGAGCAGCTCCCCTACAAAGAGAGGCTGAGGGAGCTGGGCTGGTTCAGCCTGGAGAAGAGAAGGCTGCGGGGGGACCTCATTGCAGCCTGCCAGTCCCTGAAGGGAGCAGAGAAACAGGAGGTGAATCAGCTTTTTAAAAGGATAGACAATGGCAGGACAAGGGGGAATGGACTAAAACTAAAGGAAGGAAGGTTTAGATGAGATATTAGGGGGAAGTTTTTTACAGAAAGAGTGGTGAGGGGCTGGAACAGGCTGCCCAGAGAGGGTGTGGATGCCTCATCTGGAAGTGTTCAAGGCCAGGTTGGATGGGGCCCTGGGCAACCTTGTGTAGTTCCAGGCCTGGAGGTTGGTGGCCCTGCCTGTGGCAGGGGGGTTGGAGCTCTATGATCCTTGGGGTCCCTTCCAACCCATGACATTCTATGATTCTACGAAATCGAGAGTAGCTGAAATTACTCATGTGCAACCTGTGAATGTGCTTTTTTTTTTGCCATTGATAAAAGGTGTGTTTTAATAACACCCTTCCAACACTTTTTAAAGCTATAGGCATACTATACTGCCTGAGGTGAGCTGAGTGTATTTCCCCCTCCAGTTAGGGGTGACACCATGATACATTGTATGTGTGAGGGAGATAGAGCCTGACACTGGATTGCGATCAACTCCTATTCATCTTACTCTGCCAGTGACTGGAGAAGATAAGTATACAGCCTTTTCCAGAGTTATGCCTTTTGTGTCAGACAGCATCAGAAAGCAAAGCAAATCTAACCAGATAATTGCATGAGGGGCTTTCATACAGAAAACAAACCCAATGGGCTATGTTCATCCTCCAGCCTGATGATAAACCACCTTGACCTCAACAGTTTACTACAAAGAGCATGAATCTGGCTCAAAGAAACTTTCTATTTCTATTGAAATGTGAGCTACACAGGAGGAAAGGGGAGTGGAGTTTATGCTACTATTTTATTGATATTCTGTGGATTTTTTTTTTTTTTACAAGCAGCTTTGTGCCCAGATGTACACATGAAGGACAAGATATTGCCTTTTCTTTGTCAGGAAATAGGAACTGGCTTGTAAAAGCAGTCCTGGTGAAGAAGTGACAGCACTTGTACCCAATCTCCTCTTGAGGCTGACAATACTAAACTTGTTTTACAACTTTCTTGCAGCTCCTCAGGGTGTGGGTAATGCAACTTTAATCAGCCTGTGCATGGTTTGGTCCCAAAAGTCTTTCTCAGTTCTTACATCTTATGCTTCTTAGGCGCTTCGAGTTTTCTTTTGGTGCCAGTCCCTGTTTCAGGGAAGGGAACCTGAGAGCTTCTGGGGAGGTGTTTGTAGCATACCACAATAAACAAAAGCATAAGGTGTATTAACTACATCAGGAAAAATGGATTAGTTAATAGGATCTTCTGAGAAGAGTTCAAATCTGCTTAACTACCTTGCCTTTCATGTGTATGTAGATGACACTTTAAACTGCTTCCATTTACTCTTTCTCTCCAACTCCCCTGATTGCCTTGATATAGTGCACTTGTAAGAAAAATGCTAGCTGATGGCATTTTCTCAGATAGATTAGTGAAAAGCTATGAAGACTGGCTTTCAGATGTGGTACCCCATCCCTTATCTCATGTGATTGCACAGTTCACTTGAATTACTTGGAGTTGATGCTGACAGAGAAAAAGCAAAATCCAGTTCAGAAGACAGTGGGTGGCACCTGAGTGCAGCAGGAATTTCTGTGAAGAAATTGTAACTGGCAGGCTCTTTTCTACACTTCACAGGCCTATGTGAATTGAAGGGTTGCCCTGTTTTCAGGCAGCAATATTGAAATTGAGGAGACAATGCCAGACAATGATGTTTCTAATACTTCTCAGGAAAAATGCAGATTAAAAATGTGGAGCAGAACATATGCTAAAAAGGGTAAATGATGCCCTCTGAAAAACAAAATAGTGCATGTATTATTGTTTGCTACACAGGGCTACAGCCATCCCCCCTCTTTTTCCATGCACAAATGCAATGGTGTTATATCAGGTATAAGAGTGGTAAATGAGTAAGAACTTATACCACCACCTGATAACCCTTGTTCTGCTACCTCTTCTTGGCTGAGGAACAGCAGCTAAAGGAAGAATCACAATCTTAATAACTTGAAGCAATTAATGAAGCCCTGTACAGGCATCAAACATTTAGCTTTTCAACTGAGATTTAAAAAAATAAGGTTGCTGACCTTTACCCCAAGCTCTTCTCTCCTGTTTGCACTGTGGATATGTCATTAAAATGTTATTTTAAACACCAGAGAGAAAGGTGAAATGGTATGGAAGATACACTTGCTGAAGACTACTGTCAGTCAATAATGATCCATACCAGCAGTAATGAGCTGTTCCTGCTCTCATCTGCCTGTGCATTCTTAAGGTTATTAAAATTACATCAGCTGTAAAAGGTATTAAAAGCAAGGAAAATAAAAGGAGGACACACAATTAGAATCATAGAATGCATGGGTTGGAAGGGACCCCAAGGATCATAGAGCTCCAACGCCCCTGACACAGGCAGGGACACCAACCTCCAGGCCTGGAGCTACACAAGGTTGCCCAGGGCCCCAGCCAACCTGGCCTTGAACACTGCCAGGGATGGGGCATCCACCACCTCTCTGGGCAGCCTGTTCCAGCCCCTCACCACTCTCTCTGTAAAAAACTTCCCCCTAATATCTAATTTAAACCTTCCTTCCTTTATCTTCAATCCATCCCCCTTGTCCTGCCATTGTCTACCCTTTGAAAAGTTGATTCTCCTCCTGTTTCTCTGCTCCCTTCAGGGACTGGAAGGCTGCAATGAGGTCCCCCCCGCAGCCTTCTCTTCTCCAGGCTGAAGAACACAAGAAAGAGGAAAAGACTAAAGCAAAAAGGTAAGGCTTTAGGTCTTTTCCTAAAAGATCTTCAGTTCAATTATTTGTAGGTGGAAAAAACAGTTGAATTTGCAAAAAAAACCCCAAACAAATCTTTGTGTGAGGAAATTTATTTACCTGTTTTTCTTAAGAAAAAGCTTTAAAAGTGTCCTCTCTAGGCAACATTTTTATGCACTGTGCTATTTCAGATTTATAGCAAAGCTTGTACTGGGTATTTCAGGAGAGGGCAAAGGTAGAGGATGTAGGTACGTTGTTGAAAAGGTGAGAAGAAACAAAAATGTTAAGTCTTACAAGTATCTGTCTTCATGTGGACAAAAATTGGACCCAAATATAGCAGATTGTGATTATTAACCTGCACAGACTAAATTTAATTCTGCCAGAGCTAAATGGAGATACTGACCTAAGCAGAAACTAAATGTAAGTCCAGCAGACTTGTCCACAACTTTTCCATGTGCTGTTTAGTGCTGTTGATTTAGCTGAAGAGCTCTTCCAACCACAGAGACCATGTGTGTCATAGCAAATGCCACTTGAGGGTTTTAAACAAAAAGGAGAAGCAGCAGGATTTGAGGGCCACTTAATCTGCCAAAATCCCAACAGATTCAGAGACCCATGGAACTCACTGAGAAGTGCCCTTGAGAAGCACATGTGCAGCTCAGAGGAGCATTAAGATACATCTTGCTTTCACTAGCAAAATTTTTAAAAATTACTTTTTCTTTGAGAACTAAGCTTTATCTGAAGTCATTTCATGCTTAGAGACACTGATTTAATTTTTTTGTCTGCCTTACTTTTTCATTTCCACTCTCATCTGCATGTTTGTCTATTGTCTGGAATACAGGAATGGCAGGATCTAATGGAAAGTTTAAATCACTGAAAACTTCATCATTGTATTCAGGAGATTTCTAATTCAGCAGAAAAGACAGAGGAAGACTCATAAAATGATTGGGTATTTATAGATGCCTTATCTATAACCATACTGATATGTTTCTAGTTATTTATCTGTAAGATAGCAAAACCTGTTTCATTGTATTTCTGTGGAAAAGAGGATTTATCCCATTGATTTGCTCAGTCAGCTGATCTTATATTTGAAGGATAATTCTTTAGATGTCCAAAAAGTGTGGATATTAGCAGAAGGGGAATAAACACAGAAACTGAATTCAGGAGACAAGGCTTACAATTTCTCTTTGTGATTGCTAAATAAATGTTATCAAGGACTAAACATGAAATTTGTAGATCAGTAGGATTTTTGCAATATTTTCACTTATGCTAGTGAAAATGGAGGTTACTAAAGCTCCCTAAGAAAAAAAATCACTTTTCCAATATCACAACTCCCCTTAAGAAATTACTGCTGTAAGATGGCTAAAATTCAGGGCTGAAATTCACCTTTAGACTTTCTAATGAGAGTGCAGGGAATTTTAAAAGTATTGGGCTCCTGAATTTAGCATGAACATGATGGCTAAATTCAGGGCAAGTGATGCAAACTTGAATTCAGTGTAAACAGATTTTTTTCAGTAGTTTTAGATTCTGCATAGTCTTCAATTTAACCAAAATACTATTTTTCAGCTGGTAAAATTTCATACTTTTCTACATTTTCATCACAGCCTCCTGATGCTAACTTTGTTAAATGGGAGAAACAGAAATTCAGGGTATAGTAATTAACCTCTCCATATATCAGTTGACAGTGAGAAGGTAGGATAGAACTAAACAGTAGCACACATTCTTGAGTTAATCAGGATTGCTGTAGTATGGCCTATATTTTTTTCAAATGGTGAAAGTAACTGCAATGTCTTAGACAGTGAAGGTGTAATTTAATTAAATCAAATCACTTTTACTTGGAACTTTCAGAGAAAAAAAACAAAAATGTGGGCTTCTTTAAACAAAACCACCTTTGACAAATTTGCTGCCACAATGCTTCATCCTCAGCTATTTAATATCAATGATATCTTCACTTAAATATCAATGGCATTAGGATTAAGTCATGTATGCCTAAGCATACATTCATTCTTGTTATGAGTCAGTCTAAAGATTCATCTCGATTAGTGTCTTGTCTCCAACTTGGAGGAAATGTAAGATTTGTTCAAACATATGTCATCTTTAAGCAACATTTGCCCTTGCTACTTCATGATTTAGCAGCTTTTGAACTTTGCTGTCAGAAGTTCCTTAGCCTGAACCATTAAGGATTCATTCAGGGAGGAATGGTAGCTTCAGCTCTCTATCTTTATCTTCAAGTATCTATAATTTGCTTTGGGGCTGCTTCCTGCATCCTGCATTTTGGTTTCTTGGGCAAATGAATGTTCTCTTAATGTTATATCAGGAGAGAGTGCCACTTTCAGAGACTTGTTTTTTTTCAAACAGGTTGGAAAACCTGCACACAAGTTGGAGAGGTGGAAGATGTATTATAAGAAAAGATCCCACTTTTACATTCCTGCTTGCTTCTTTAAAAGTAGTTTACAGTTCTGCAATTAATTTCATAATTAATTTACTGTGAAATTTTAAGCTCAGCAGAGAAATCCAGTTAGATAAACGCTTTTGTTCATAAAGTATTTTAAAAGATATAATTATTTTATTCTTGTTCTCTAACCCTGTAATTTCCTCATCCTCAGGAGTCTACAGTGAAATCATTATGTGTCATTTGCAGTCTTGACATTTTGCTCCTGCCTTTTTAATTTGGAAAAGCAAGTAGTGTTTTCTACTTAATAACTAAAATACGTGCAGGAAACTTAAGTTGAACAGGAAACAAAGGCATGACACATATGGATTCACTCTTGCCTTTAACACAAATGGAAAATTACAGTTAGTGTTGCTTTAAGAAAAATAAGACAAAGCAAGGAAAACTTTGTTTTGAGAAACTTCTTCTTAGGGAGCAGTTGCTGAAATTGCAATCAATGTGAATGTAGTTAGCCAAGAGCTTATTTCTCTGGAGTGGAAAGCTACTCCACTAGCAAAGGAGACAGACTGTGATATGGCTAGCCCAGCCAGTGCATGGTCCATTTTTCTGTGGCAGGATAAGGCACTGACCTTATGAGAGTGTGGCTGTAAAGTCTTGAGAGGAGGATTTGGGAGACGGTACCTGGTGCCTGGCTCATCCTGTATTCAAGATGTGGAATGATACCAGATGGAAGTTGAATAGTGTTCTCAGCAGCAGACTTGAGAAACAACACTCTTGATCCCACTGAGTTTCTAACTACATGTTTAACCTCTAATGTGAGGAAGAAAAGCATGTTTGCATACACAGTAAAGACTGATGATTCCTTGTTTAGTTAGAAGAGAGTAAACTGCTATCTTCCCATTCAGTTCTTAGTTCTGTTTGTAGGTGTTTTCCATGGCTGTAGGCAACTCCTTTCACCTGTTATTTTACCAGTGTTGGTAAAGGTAACATTTAAATTATGGGACATGTGAGGCTGTTATAACTAATACCACCAGAGAGGTAAGATTTAAAGCAACATATGAATCAGATTACTTCAATTTAACTTTAGACATCTAGATGTTGGTTTAGATTTCATTCATAGTTAATGAACACAGATAGATAGTTTCAGAAGCAATTAATTCTATTTACCTTTGAAACCCTCCTGAGATAGAAAGAATCAGAGTGGTACCTACAGCAGAACTGCACTCCATCTCTTGAAATAAAACTTAGGTGCATGTACTTTGCCAGTACATGCTGAATACCTCAATGGAGTGTATAGTCCTCAAGCTATTAAGTGGTAATAAAAGGACATTTTTGAACACTTTTCATTCAAAAGTTTTAGCAAAAGGAAGAACTTGTGGGGTTTTTTCCTCCCATCTCATAAAGTGAAAAACATTGAACCCTTTGACCATAAGCTCAAGATGTTCTGGCAATGTGTGTTTGCAGCCCAGAAAGCCAATCATATCCTAGGTAGCATCAAAAGCAGCGTGACCAGCAGGTCAGGGAAGGTGATTCTCTCTCATGAGGCCCCACCTGGAGTACTGCAAGAAGCCCTGGGGTGCTCAGCACAAGAAAGACATGGACCTGTTTAAGTGAGTCCAGAGGAGGGCCGCAAAGATGACCAGAGGGCTGGAGGACCTCTCCTGTGAAGACAGGCTGAAAGAGTTGGGCTTGCTCAGCCTTGGAGAAGAGAAGGCTTTGAGAATACTTTATAGCAGCCTTCCGACACCTGAAGGGTCCTACAGCAAAGCTGGGATGGTTTACAAGGGTGTGTGCCACAACCAATGACTTCTGGATTCAAGACCTGGATGATTTTTTTCTTGTACACAGCATGCTGTGTGATACAACAGCACTACCATTCCCTCAGTTTCTGTTGGGCAGCCTACGATTCCCAAGGTACAAAATTTGGCCTGTCTTTTCCAATGCTTAAAAAAAAAAAAAAGAAGTTCCTAATGACTAGCAAATTCGTGATTCAGTTAGTTTATGGCTGGTTCTGGACCGGACTTTTGTTCTATTCAGGGTGTCATATACACACTGGAGTGTAGATACACTTCTAAAGATCCAAGAACTGAAGAAGCCAGAATGGACACAGATTCAAGTTTCTGACCTGATGGAATTTTATCCCACAGTTTCTTGGTAGCAATAGAAATGTATTTTTCTGTGGTTACTTCCTATGGTTTAATAAACAAACTAACTAGTAAGAAGTGAGAAAGAGGCAGAGAAAAGCCAAATATCAGACCAAGAGTTGAACACATTTTTCGAGGAAGAAAGCTTGATTTGACAGTTAATTAGAAAAAAATGTATTTCCAAAGAACTCACGTTATTTGTAAATCAGCTACATCCTCCCCATGAAGCAACAGGGAATTATGTCCAGCACTTAAATACTTCATTCCAGCTGAGATTCTGAAAAGGACTTCTCAAATAATGGACTAAATTTTAATAGTCTAAAAGGACATGTTTTAAAACCCTCTAAGAGAAGAATATTTGCTTCTTTTCTACAAGTCAAAAACTCCAGCAAACCACAATCTAGGAGAATATAAGTGAACATAGAAAAGACCTTTCTAGTGCAGGTAGGCATAGCTTGTATTAGCCTGTCCATGACTCATTCATTGAGCTAACTATTTTAGAAGAACTGTCAAAAGTGTAAATTAAAATAACCAGATATTTCACTGATTGCTTCCTGTACTTCTTCCAGCTAATTTAAAAGAACTCCTTTAGCAAAAAGTTCAATTTCGTATTTGATATGCAATAATAATAATAAATAATGAGACATTGTGGTGGTTTTGGCCCTAACTAGAGACCAAATACCCACCAAGCCGCTCACTCACTCCCAGAGAAGAAACTGGCAGAGCCGCCATGGGTTGGGATAAGGACAGGTTACTGGCAAATATCAAAGTGAATACAGAACAATAATGGCCAGTTACACCAACACCCAGTGCTGACACACAGTACCTTATTGACCCGATGATCACAGAGGGCTGCCTGATGGTAAGAACCAACCAACCCAACATCCCAGCCACACTCCAACTGTCCTAGAGGCAAAAACCAGCCCCCAGCCTGCCCCAACCAGCTGCTTTTATAGGCAAGTGGTGTCAGGGGGTGTGGAAAACAGCTCAGCTAACTCAGCTCACCTGGGCTGACTCAACTCACCTGTGTTGGCTGATTGGGGACATCAACCCTGGCCTGGCCAGAACCAGGACACACATATAAGTTATTTTTATGTTTTCCTCATTTGGCAACACTTTAAATTTCTGCATCATCTTCAGCTTTTGTGATGTTGTGTTCAGCATTTGGTACCAGTCAGTTTTGCTGTGGAATAAAAAAGCCAAGTGTCAGAACAAAGCTGATGTTAAAGCCTTCATTCTCATAGCCAGCCTAACACAAACCTGCTTCTATTTATCAGCACAATCTCTTGTCGACTGTTTCAAATGCCAGAGCTCTTTTAAATACCACTAACATTGCCAGAGCCTCATTTAAACATGTATTAGCAAGGTAATCCTTCAATCATAAGCTTGCCACTAAGACATAAAGGAGATGATTACTGACATTCTGTGCCCTTTTCAGAATTACCCAAGGGAAACAATATAATGAGTATCTTGGGCTCACAGTGACCCCAGACTCTTCATAGGAAAGCAAAGGAAAATAAACCAAAATTATGTCAGCAACAGATTTCTCCCTCTTTACCCTTTTATTTTGCTTTAGAAGAAGTGGTGAAAGAATTATATCCACAAAGTATCTTTGTTTAGGTGGCTGTAATTCTCATTAGTTACATCTTTGTGGGGGAAGCAAAGTAGAAGAGTATGAGTCTGGGTCAATTTGTATGATGCTGGGAGGAGAGCATTCCTATTAGTTTGGAAGTGCTCTAACTTGTGACTCCCCACTCCTGTGCTCTCACACAACTCAACAAGGAGCACATCTAATTATCAGTTCGAAGCTTGATTTACTACAACAGTACTGTTGGCAACAGCGTGTCCTGCTAAGATGTTAAGATGTGTTGACTGTTTCAGTGCCAAATTCAATATAATATAAAATTAAATCAATAAAATGCACCCCATAACTCAAAGATGTAGCTAAATGCATCCTGCAAATCAGCTAAACGTGTATGTCAAGCTGATAAACTTATTTGCAGCAATACTGTAACTAATCATGAATACATAAGAACCTGCTCTTTGGGCTACTTCTTTTCTGCCATTAGTTTGTACTAAACCATCTTTTCATTAGGAAGATGAGAGTTTTAAAAATATGCTCAAGATAGCCACTATGAAACTATATGAAATTGGAACAGTTCCTGTCATCTCAAAAGCTTTGAGACGCTCACCTGGGAAGCCAAACAGTTGTTCTTGCTAACAGACCCTGGGCAAAAAAGTGAAGTGACCTGCCAGGCACTCCCCAGGACAAGCTGTGTCAGACATCACATGAAGCTCCAGTGGACTAAGTAGCTTTGGATGAGGAAGGTAGCTGGCATCCTG
This sequence comes from Zapornia atra, assembly GCA_013400835.1. Lineage (NCBI taxonomy): Eukaryota > Metazoa > Chordata > Aves > Gruiformes > Rallidae > Zapornia > Zapornia atra. Next base: position 29,303 of record VZTU01000977.1, read on the forward strand.
AAACACCCACAGTTAGGAGCAGCAGCTGTTCTCTGGAGGCTTAAGTAGGAGAGGTGTAATACTGTACAGAGATGACAGTGGTGCTGTTAGGGTTGCAGCTGAGGTCTCCTTGCTGCATGCACTGCATGCTGCATGGTGCAGTGGGAACCCAGCAGACCAAAGGCAGAGGCAGGAACTGGCCCAAACTTCTTCTGAGCCCAAGGGGCTTCTGGCATCACTGCCAATGCAGGTATGCACAGTGTCACTGAGTAGTGCTGAGGCAGCATGGAGGGAGAAGAAATGTCATTTTACAAGGGGCAAAATCTCTGTATAAAAAATTATTATACTGTGCCCCATGTGATGATCTTTTGTTAGCTGAAGGGTTATGTATCTTTCTTGCTTTGGTTTGCTCCTTGTCTCTGAGAATATTTCTGTTTCTTTGGGGGCTCATTTCACCACTACAGTAAACCCCTTGAAACTGCCCATGTTAATCCAAGGAAATATTTGGCACTGTGATCAGTGGCAAGCTATAAGTGTATCTAGTGCTCTGTAGCTTTCTGTAGCATGGAAAGCCTCTAACTTTTCCTGAAGGGATGACTGCAGCAATATTCCAGGTGTTCAGATCATCCAAACTCTTCACCTACAAGCAGTTCTGCGTGAAACTCTGCATTTTCTCCTCCCTTTTATTTCAGCTACTTTGCTGCCTGTGAAAGTCCCCTGCACCTACTTGCTTATAGAAGAAGTAACTGTGTGACATGTGCAAACTTTAAAATCACATTCTGACCTTTGGAAAACTACTGTAAGTATGACATTATGAATGGAACCAAGTTGAATGATGTAACTGAATTTGCACCACTGAAAATTACATCTACAGTTAAACTTTTAAACAATTTTTCATGTTTACTCTCTTCCTTTCAGGTTTCAAGCTAGTTATTCCCTTCTGGAGTAGTGCAGGAATATGGGAGTCCACAGGTACAAGGAACCAGCTGAATCGAAATGTCCAGTTATCTGCAGTTTGCAATCAATCTAGGCATGAACCCAGAATGGTCCACAGGATATCTGCTATCTGCACAGCAAACCAGCTACCACAAAAAGCAAAAAAGCCATGGAAGAGTATTTTCTTGCACATGCTTGTACCTGCACACTGAGGGAGTCAGTGATTTGTGATATATTTGTGATCACCATTTTTTTCCTTTGTGGAAGGTGGCAAAGGGATAGGGGGAAGAGAAAGGAGAAGGCAAACGTTTAGTTAACTTTAAAACATAATCTACCACCTCCTATTTGTCACAGTGACAACTGCAGCTGCCTTCACCCTGAGTCTATAGGACAAACTACTCGGGACATACTCAGCCATGGTGGGTAGCATTTTATGCTTTTAAATATTTCCCCTAACTTCTGTTTGATAAAGCATGTACAACTTTAAGCAGGCAAAAGTTGTAGGATCTGACAATTCCACTTTATTGAGTACATTTGTACCAAAATTGCTATGGAATAATAATAATAATAGTAACAGTAATAGTAATAATAATATAAGAAGAAGAAGAAGAACAAGAAGTAGTTATATAATGTGGATTTAGATCCAGACTTAGTAAAGTATCAATATTGGTCAGATATTCATCTACATGCTATGCAGGATATAGTCTACCTTTTATACCATTTTCACACGCTTTTTCAGGATTCACTGTTAAATATAGTTCACTGTTGTTCATCCCACCTGGTAGAATGCACCAGGTCCTTAACTAAATCACCCAGTCACCAAGGATGCAGCAGCTAATTATACCCTTTCAGCAGAATATCCCTAAACACTGAGAAAATTTTAACTGGGCTCAGGATTTTCGTGCTGTAGCTGGGGAATCTGTCACTGAAATGTGTGCAGTTCCCAGAATTGCATCGACTTTTTTTTTTTTTTTATCTACTTCTTGGATTATTTCCTGTTTTCTCAATGCAGGAGCAGCTGGAGCCACTCCTGGCGGCTGCACCCTGCACTTCACACAGCTGCCTCCGTGGTTTTTACTAATGTTTTTCCATTTCTCATCCTGTTTTCTCACTGATGACTCTGGCAAAAGACACTCACTCTCTATTGGAGTAAAAAAAATAATGCAAATCCTAAACACCAAGCTCAAAATAGCTAGGAGGGGGCTTTGTGGCTCAGATGCAGGGAAGCAAAGTAGTGCCTACCGCAGCACGTTCATATGCCTCAGAATAAGTTGTAGGTTAGAAGGCACCAAGGAGCTTTCTTTCTACTGCTATTTTTTAGAAGTCCTTCACATCAGTAAGGATTCTGATTTGGTAAAGCAAGCTTGGTGTAGGGCCACTGCCTCCCTCCAGGTGTCACTGCCCTCCTCAGTCCCGAACCTCTGGACAAAGGGCAACCGATTGAGCCATCAATAAATCCATATGAGGACAGAGCGTGCAGAAGCTAATAGCTGATTTCATTACATTGAAGTGACAAGGCGTGAGCCGTCTGGTTTGAGGAATGGGATTGATTTCACCAAGGGAAGTAAAACCAAATGTAATATTAATCAATAATGCGAGACAAATAACTGTGAGCCTATTAACTCAATTTTTAATTCTGAAGAACATTTTGTCATTAGCTGGAACTCTAGGCTGATTTTGTCCTTGTGAGCAATGTATTTCAGGAAGACCTACTTTGAGTTTGCAATTACTCTTTTAGAGGCAAAAGTCTGTAAATGAAGGGATTATAGACACAAACAAATCCATTCATAATTAGTCTTCCTCTCTTTCAACAGGGTAGTAATAATGAGTAATGGTAGCCGTTCCTCGAGTCCCATTTAGTTAATGGAATTATATTCTTGGTTTATTTTTATAACATTTTTAAAATTTATTTCTGCCCCACCAGTCTACCAGGCAGCAGCTGCCACAACGAGAGTCTTTGAAGTGTTTTTATTTGAGATGAGGTGGAATCATTGGAAAGGCAGTTAGAACGGCTCTGGACCCCTCAAGACAGTCACATTTTATATTCAAATGCCCCTTCATAGGGCATTTGGGTAACTTGGTCATTTTGACTTCTATAAATCAATTCTACAGCCTTAAGGGGGTGAAGTTAAACAATTTATTAATTCTAGAAGAGTTCTTCTAAAACTATTGCACATGCTCTTGGAAAACTTCATTTATGTTAGGGGGACTAGAACTTCTGAGGTATGGTGGAACACAGACAAAGCACTAAGTTTGTACATCAACAATATCTTTAACAGACTGGTTACAGAGAACAAACTCTTTTACTGTCTTTGCTTGATACGATTTCCAGAAATTATTTTGTGTGTGTTTTTGGGAAATCCCAAAGATTACGCAGAGTGCAACAATTACATTCAATTCTAGTGAACAGCCAGCTTGTGCAGGTGCTAGTGGTGATGCAGAAAAATGCTGAAAATAAATATTTATCCAAACTGAGTTAGTGGCTGCAAGTGGGAGATGGGCCTCCTCTGTTGCTGCCTTACCTTGACAAAAAAAGAGAAAGAGAAAATGTGGCCTGCTCTTCATGCCATTGCAAGGAAATTGCATGATGTAACTTGTATTCTTTTGTAGCTGCTGCTGTTACAGCAGTTGTATAAGTGGAACATTTTCCATTTACCCCAGCATCCCCAATATCCATCAGAAAGCTCTGTGTGTATGTGACAGTGGGAGAATAGGGAGAGTATACCAGATATATTTTTGTGTATTTCAGAGAGTGGCACACATCTTGGGGGTCAAATATACACTTTATAAAAGGGTCCCTGGAGAATAAGAGGCTCTACCATGCATGTTTGTTTTCATGACTCCCACAGTCCAGTTCCTGTGGTGTTCATGAGGCAGTACATCATTTTTTTTGTCTCCTAGATGGTAAGGTTGTTCAGTGACAGCTGTGGCCTGTTGCAAGATTCAGCTCAAACCTCCAGCAGCCAGGAGACTTGCTGAAAAGGCTGACTACCTGTGTTCCTCTGAGAAGAGGAACCCTCGCATGAGGGTTTTCTTCAGGGAACATGGGATAGCACAAGAAATTTAAAGAAATAAAGTGTAAGCTGATATTTGGAGGCTTTATTTTTATAATCTTGTAAGAATTTAAAAGAGATAAATATAAATAACAAGATAAAAGAAGAAAAGTTTTTAAAAGAGCATGAAGCCAAATGACTGACACTTTTCTTTATAAAAGCATATGTATTTAATTTACTATTCCCCCAAAAGCTCTACTTAGATATAAGATGTGCATTGATAATTGCTTTTTTTTTTCTACACTAAAAAGGTCATGCCACTTTTCACTGCTTATGAGAGTCATACAGGATCCAAATGCTCTGTGTTTTGCTTTTTCTTTTCTGTCTTTGTCTAGAACAGTAGAAGCCCCTGGGAGCTGGGAGCTGAGGCACACTGCAGTTTGTGGAGAGGAAATTATTATCAATATGATGTTCTTAGGTCTAAAGGAGAGCACCCTGGGAGCCTGAGTAGCTCCTCTGAATTAGCTTTTGAGAAGTTGACTATGTCTACAGATTTGTTTGTTTTCTTGTTTGTTTGAACCTTTCATGACCCCAAAGCTGGTTGTCCCATGTTTCTCTTCTTCATACTGCTCTCCTTCACAGATGTTCAGTTCCCATCAGTCCTACTATTGCCTCAGGCAAATACTCTTTTTTGGAAACCCCTGTCTTCTCTGTCCCTCCATTCATGGAAAATCTGAAACTTTTCTTGTTCTCCAGAGTAGTTTTAAAGAAACTCCAGCACCTGTCTCTCTTGCCTGTATAATGACATTATAGGGTGCTTTCAGTATTGAAAAAAGATTTAGATAGCTCAAGTCCAGGGCTGCAGTTTGTGGTTTGTCTGGAATTCTTGAATTTTCTGTAAAGGCTTGAAGGGTGTCTCGAACTTTCATGCTGAAAATATGAAGCCTGATGTGTGGGCATTATTTTTTTTCCCAACCAGTAATGTTTCAAGAGCAACACAGTGATACAAGTGTGACCTGCAATTAACTTTTCCAGGGGCAAGGAACTGAGATTAACATGCCTAGAGAAGTTAGATAACATAGAGGGAGGGTAAGTTATCTGACTTACCTTACTTAGAGGTGTAAAAAAGGGAGAACCATTTGAACCACTGAAGGCAAAAATTGACTGTCACTAATTCTGAATGATATTTTGAGAGGTCTCCTAAAGCTAAAGGTGTCCAATAGGTCTAAATTAAGTTTTCATTCAGCAAGGGAAGATGCAAGCACATCTCTGCCTACACCCAGAAGCTTCTTTTGAAGAATTCAATGTCCCATGGGACTGATGAAAGCAAAGTAAGATATTACTTTAGTGGTACCTGCTTCCTATGAGCACATTCAGTCTCTCTGGCTACAGGATGTCTGTGGACTTTTGTGTGGGCAGACTGGCAGCTAGTCAGAGCACAAGCTATACGCAAAGCTTCTTGCGTGAAGCACTAGCAGTGTCATATAGTTCCTTGCTGGAATTCATGGTTGTTTTCTTTATGAAGCCAGCTCTTAAGAACAGAGATCTTGGAACAAACTAAATTCTTATTGAACCAAACAGCCAAAAAAACCCAACCAAACAAAAAAAACCAACCCCAAAACAACACCAGAATGAAAAATAACCCAAGAAAACTCTTTCTTTCAGGAGCTTAACACATTATACTCAGAAGGCAGAAAGTCTGGCACTTCTCCTAAAGGATGATGTACCAGTTTTCTACAGGACTACAATGTGTATGGTAAATGTTATCTTGGTTTCAGGGGGGGACAAAAAAAATGTTGTGTGTTACTTTGCTAATTAACTAACCAGCTAGTTTAATGCCAGTCTCCAAACTTCACACTCTAGGAGCACACTTTATGTCATCAAACTTAGGTAATTTACTATATAGACCACCCTCTTTGAATTGCCTCCTTGAACAGCCCTCCTTGAGAGAGTTCAGAGAAGGGCTACAAAGACGATGAAGGGCCTGGAACATCTCCCCTGTGAAGATAGGCTGAGTGAGCTGGGACTGTTCAGCCTGGAGAAAAGAAGACTTAGGGGGGACCTAATTAATGTCTATAAATATCTTAAGTATGGGATGCAGGGGGAAAAGGCCAGCCCCTTCTCAGTGTCTGTGGGGACAGGACAAGGGGCAATGGCTGCAAGTTGGAGCACAGGAAGTTCTGCACCAACCTGGGGCAGAACTTTTCCCCAGTGAGGGTGAGGGAGCCCTGGGACAGGCTGCCCAGGGGGTGTGGAGTCTCCTTCTCTGGAGAGATTCCAGCCCCGTCTGGACGCCGCCCTGTGCAATATGAGCTGGGAGCTGCTTTGGCAGGGGGTTGGACCCCATGATCTCTTGAGGTCCCTTCCAACCCCTGTGATTCTGTGATTCTGTAATTAGTCACCCTAGGTTCCGTTTGCAGAGAAAAGAAATAGGCACTTTTTTGCTTTCTATTTGACCTATTTCAGATATCTGCACTGCATTACTTTCAATATTTACATGCAGGTGCATCAAGTTCTTTGCAGGATAATAATCGACTTCAACACTAAAAACCCTCTAAGCACAGCAACTATGTAAAGGATCTCTCCTTTATAGCCTATTTTATTTTGAAGCCCTCCTCATGTATTCTTTTCTGCAGCCTGCACTGGCTTATTCAGATGTTGCCCATCTCAAAATTAAGCAGAAAACTCAATCACATTTGCCTTCCAGCTTGTATTTCTTTTCCGAGTGTAAAAGAAAAAATCCAAACCCCAGCACTGTTCCTCTCATGATTGAGTACCAAGGAAAACGATATTTCATCAAATCAATTTTAAATAATTCTTTTCAACAAGGGCAGAGGAAGGCATTCTGCAGCGTCCCTGGAAGACTATTAAGTAACAAAGAAAATGCTAAAACCAAATAATCAAAACAAGGCTTTAAGTTTGTGAAATCACTGTAATTAGGACAAATGCACACCACTGCAGTGGGTGTCTCTTCTTTTCCCCTCAATTATGCTTAATGAGATAAGATAGGCTTTTAGCTAATGATAACATGGGATTGTCAAACACTCATCATTAATTATCTGAATATAACTGAAGATATATATATACTTCGAAGTTGGAAGATTAATTTTGTTTTGAATATGATGATTAAATTTCACAGTATTATGACAACAAAAAGAAACATCCCAGTAATCATTTTTATCCAGTGTCGTTAGATGTATAGATGCCAAATTTTTCATTGTGGAGAAGAGCAAAACCAAACACAGTAGAGACCTGCATTCACAAATTTTGTATTGTGAATAGAAAGGCACACTAAAGCAAATAAATTAGAATTTTGTAATAATCTGGAAGGTGTTTGAATGTAAGGGAGGAAAGTTTTTCAAGCATTTGCAGATATGGCAGGGTGAATTAGTTGAAGGAAACAGCTAAAGATTAAATAAAGCTGGAATCTTCACTTGACAACCTCTAAGTAACATCATAAATGAAAACATTCAGTACGCTGAAGCAGTTCTGGGCATATCCTTGCCGCATTTATAGTAGCAACTAGTCTTGATGCACCCCATATTAGCCTTTGCAAAAACATACAGAGAGGTGATGGTTGTAGCAGCAACAGCTCCAGGTTCGATTAAATTAGTATGGCTACAATTTACGATGAAGGGTAGGGGGAAATTGTTTAATTTTTTTAACATTGTGGTCATATGGAGTATGAGACTGAGTCTCTGAAAGGAAAGCTAGACCTTTCAAACTGAACTCCATAACACAGCAGAGAATATATAGTGACAACTGAAGCCTCGCTGCCTCAAAGATGTTAGATATGAACTCTCAGGTACAGGTGAGTGAGGCATGCAAGCATGCAGCACCTATCTTATATCTGTTTTCTTTTCCAGCTCTTCCATGTCAAATATATATATATATATGTTACAGGGAATGTTGGTATTTTTGGTGCATAATTCACTTAATTCAAAATTTCATGGGTCTCCAAGTGCAAGATTCAAGTCTTTAGCTTGGCTAAGCTTTGCTCAGTTCAATGCAGAATTGTGAACAGTGGGAGAGCTGTCAAAAATGTTTTTCTAATAACTCCATGATGATCTAATCTCCAAGGCTATATTAGTCCCAGAATATGTCAGATTATCTTTGTGGGTTGTTCTGATTCATGTTAGCTCGGAAAGGCACCATTATGCCAGCCTTGGCTTGTGAGAGCTCAGCCATATCACATCTCAACATGCCCTTTATTATCAGGAGATCAGGAGCTGGAAAGGAATAAGGATGTCGATGGCTAAGTGGCTGTCTGTCATAGAGCTAAACTAGGAAAAGGAGAAGAGTAGTGAAGAATAACCCTGGGTCCACAATTCAGGCACACTGAGCAAGTCCTGTTCCTCCAGCAGTTTGTAATCTTTGTCTTTTACACCTGTGAAAAGGAATTTTGAAGCAGCCAGAATGCCAGTTTACAACAAAAAATTAAGTACAAAAAGGACAGTCTCTCTACACTGTCTTAGAGAAGACGACCTTCACCAGGTCGAATTAGAAATAGTCTAATCCTGGCTTCATGTTAGTACAGTGGGTGACAGCAAAAAAATTGGAACAGAGACTAGAAAAAGGGCATGCAAATAGCAATAATTTACTCAGGTGTTCAAAACAACAAAGTGCCCAACAGATAATCAGGCCCTGAATTTTCATACCGAGGTAAATCAAAACCCTTCATGCTGGGTGTTCAGACCTCACATAGGAGTCAGATGGGTTTTTTTTAGTTCTAAGGCAGTGGGATTCAGACTTTGAAATGGACCCAGGAGCACTGTAAGACAATTGGCAACCAAGAATTATGGTTGCAGTTTAGCCCATGTGCTTAAAATTAATGTGCACTGTTATTTACTGAATAGCCCATCAGTGTATGCAAGACATGCCAACAAGTTAGGAGTCCCTTAGGGGGGCATTGCAGTAATTTCTGGGTTTTGTGTTTGCTTCAGCCTTTGCAAAGTCTCCCATGCATATTCTTCCTTTTCTTCCTTTCTCTTTCATATCCCTTAAGGATGTTTGCATGTAATTTCCTGAAATACCAGATTTGTTACCTCTTCTGGGTAATTCCTCCTGTGACAACCCGTTGCATTCATAACTAAGGACTTTACACTCTTCATATTTTTTGCGCCCATCCTACTGTTCACTTCTCAGTGAGAGAATGCACCAACTCACTTGTTCACCATGGGTCTGACTGACTACAAAGATCCAGTTTTCTTTGGTGATGGGAGGCAATTGGGGCGATGCTGTTGTGCAGGGGAGGGCTTCCTTTGTCTCAAGAGAAATAAAGTAGACTGGAACGACACATGCGTTACAAATTCACTCTATGGCAGACAGGCTGACTTAGCAAATAAAGACTTTAACCTCTAAGCCACCAGTTCAAGGTCAGATTCTGGTTCATGTCAATAGGGACTTAAAAGCTTTACCACCCTGTGTCTGCTCTGCAGTTTCAAATTTAAAGAAATGACAGTCTCAGGCTAGTTTCTCATAAACACCACCACCGCTGTCACTGCTAATTGGGCACTTGCTGGAAGCATTGGCAGAGAGGCAAAAAGACTGAACGAGCCATTGACATTGAATTCACCTCTCATTGCTACGTGTTCAGTGAGCCTCTGCTGCTGGCTTTGTGCTGGCTGTGTGTCTGGCAGAGGTAGACCCTGCAGAGCCTCTTTCTGCCTCCTTGTCTTGCTCTGGGAATCCAGCTCTTTTAAAAACTGTGTCTGCCTGTTTTTTAGCTAATGTTCTGTTGTCACTTTACATAAATTTGAGGGAGTTAATCATCAAAGACTAAGGGACAGGAACTCTGAGAAAAATTTGGCTTAATGTCAAGAAAAACTTTTTGAGACAATATACTGTGTTTTCCCCAACCTGTGCCTGACACAGCCTGGCTGACTCAAACTCTAGACATATCCCAAAATAAAACAGTAACACAGCCTTTTGAAGCAAGGACTACTCCTGTAAACTATTTGAATAAAGATGAACTTCTGTACCATGTTCTGAACTGTAACTATGTCCCAGGATCCTTCTCTGCTTTTTTTTTTATTCTGATTACAATCCAACCCTATCAGGGCTCTCATTACAACCCCCACCAAAACCAAAAATACCTAACCTACAGCAAAGGACCAAACCCTCACCACTCCCCACCGAGACTCAAGAAAACAGGTCCACTTTCCATTTTATTATGGAATTCACTACCACCACATATTTTATTTTTCATATTAAAGACAGAAATAAATTTAGACCCAGAATTCATGATTTCTCCAAACACCACTGAAGCTTTTCATTTCTATAATATTGATTGGTAGAACTTATTTTAACAAACATTTCTATTAGTGAAATTAATTCTTCAGGACAGACAAAATCCTAAGCAACCAAGTATCAAAGTCACAATATTTTAACTTTAAAGTTTCTGATTATTCAGCATTAAAAGTTTCCTTTATAACACATATGTGAAGATTGCTAACCAAACATCAAGACAACTTTATGAATAAAGGGCTTTCTAGACAAGCCAACAGAACATAGGAAGGATAGAAAAATATCTTGTGTCCTCGGGTCCCATTCTCTTGCATTTGAGAAGACACCTGACTCATATGCAGTCTTCAGATGTCTCATTTATTTTCTTTTCACACAGAGACTCCCGTGTAGGAGAAGTCTGCTCCAACTGCTGTTTGGTGGGAGGTGGGCTGAGAAGAAAAATCAACAAAGAGTGGAGAAGTTTTGTTAGGAAGAAGAAGAACCAGGAAAATGTTTACTTTGTGAGTTCCAAAAGGATTTAAACATGTGTTCAGCACCAAGTGGTCCAAGACTGGGTGAACTAAGGAGTTGACTAAAACTCAATCTGCTAAACTGGTATGAACAATTTGCTGCTTTCAGCTTCCAATCTGTCCTGGCTAGAAGAAAATGGGGCAGAAGAATAAAAGTGTGTCAGCCTCGTGTGCATCTGACAGTTCAGTTTATTAGTTTAGAGCAATGGAGGTGGCCTTGCAGTTATATATCACCCTGTAAATGACAATGGTTGAGGAGTCAGGACATATCTTGTTCTGCCAGCCCTGAGTAGCTATGGAAATTACCAACAGAAAGACAGGGCAGACCACTTACAAAAAATGTTCTTGACCTGTCAGTAGCAAGTAATTTATTCTGTCAGGCTACAACTGAACTGAGTTTTTTTATTTTAGGTGTATTTTGGGTTTAGGCATCTTTATGGAGTTTATACTTGCATGTTTAAGTTCTTGTCCAGAGTTAAATCCTTTTCAGGGTGATAAGTTCCTTGTACTTTACCAGGTACTTATGCAAGGTGTTATTTCAAACGCAAAGTCTATCAGATGGATTTTTGTTGATCTTGAAATAAACACTAATTTGCTGATAATTGCTCAAACTGACACTGCTTTTTCTGTATCTGTTGGCATGTAGCACATTCATGGATCTGTTCCATTGCTGTAGATATGTCTAAAGCTAATGTGCTCTGGCTGTATAGTACATAGCCACACAAGAAAAACAAAAGGTTAATATTTGTGGAACTCGGGGACAATGCTGTATGAATTCAGTATCCTGTCTCACACAGCAAGAAAGAATAGTTTTTCTTCTGAGATTAATAGTCAAAATCCAAGAAGGAGATTGTTCATGTAGGGAAGTCAAACAGATGCTACACAACTTGCAGATCTTTTATCAAAATCATAAAACTTTTCCTTCTCGGTCATGGTAGAAAAGTTTCTTGGAGTTTGACCTCCCTTCACATCATTTATTTTCCTTGCTTTGTGGTCAGCCTCTCAAATTCAGTGTCACAGGAATTCAACAAATCTAATGCAGTGGGGGAATTTTCAAATGCTACATTATGTGGGCTGACAGAGGCAATCATCTTCCTCAGAAGCTTCATACACCAGTAACATAGTTCACTGAGACCAGTAATAGTATAGTCTCAATTGCTTAATTTGTTCTAAAGCAGAAACCAGTCATCCTGCAAAGCCATTTTGAGAATGGAATGTAGTTTTGGCAACTCTGAAAAACAATATTAACATATGATCGATTTTGAATTAGTTTAGGTTGATGCTATTAACCACTGGATAGCAGGAATGAGTGATGCACAGAAACTGACTTCACAACTCACAAAGAGTTATAAAGAAGGTATGTTTATTCAGTGCTGGGTGCACGGGGTATCGCTCCACCACATACGTGCACACCAACATGACAGTTCTTCTTCGTTATATACAGTTCAGTGATACTTACTCATTAGGTTACCTCATGCACCTATACATATTCATAACCTGTCCTGCTTCATATTAAAATCAGTCCCAAGAAGTCATTTTCATAAACTCCCCCCCAACTGCGCCTGCGCACTGCCTCATGGTGATGGTCGTCAGGGGGTCTTAGCGATGAAGGCTCGAAGTCTTCATCAGGTTGAACTTTTCACCTCCTTCCCCTGGCACATGCGTAGTTGTGATTGTTCCAGGTGGCACAATTATAATTGGGATGTTTTCTTCTTATCACTCCTGGGTTCGCTTCAAATTATCTCAAGAGCATTGTTCACTCAAAACTAACTAGGAGTTGTTTAGGTCGGTCAGAGGTGTGTAAGGTCANAGAAAGCCCCCTATCATGAGCTGTTGGTCTGTGGGGACAGGACTAGGGGCAATGGCTGTAAGCTGGAGCATAGGAAGTTCCACACCAACATGGGGAAGAACTTTTTCACAGTGAGGGTGACAGAGCAGTGGAATAGGCTGCCCAGGGAGGTGGTGGAGTCTCCTTCTCTGGAGATATTCAAGTCTCGTCTGGATGCCTATCTATGTAATATGAGATAGGGAGCCTGCTTTGGCAGAGGGGTTGGACCCGATGATCTCTTGAGGTCCCTTCCAACCCCTAAGATTCTGTGATTCTGTGATTCTGTGAAATACTGTATATACCTGAGCTGCTTGCATAAGGACTAGATTTCCACTGGTTTTTAAACTGTGTTCTTAAAATGTTGAAACGTGGGTACACATTTCCCTTGGGCTGGTGGCACCCAGCAGATCTCTTTCTCTGATCTTGCCCAGCACCTCTGGAGAGCAGCCTTATGTCTGCCCTAACCCGTAGTGTCTAACGGTGCCTCCAGCCTCCTCTGCACCTTTCGGCTGTTTTTGTGGGGTGCTGGTGTGCTGCAGTGATCCAGAGGGAATTTTTGGGTTACGTGATATATTGCATAGTGAGGTCCTGTCCACAAGCAGGGATTTTAAGTACTGCATCAAAGTTAACCACAATACTAGTAAGTTCACAATCTATAAAATTTTATGCAAGTTTTTTCTCACACGACTTTGTAAAATACTTTTTTTTCTCTGAAAGAGTCAGGTAATTGCTCCCTTATTTAATGTTGAAGAAGAGATTTTGACATAGTAAATCAGTGTCAGAGAAGATAGAAGCCCTGAGTACTGGAATATCATTTTCTGCTCAAAACCCACTCTCAGAGTGGTTTGCATCAGAAGAGCTAAAGATTTTTCTCTGTTTTGACAGGGCACCTTCACTTAACCCGCAGTATAAGTGAAGTGGCAGTCAGACCACTCTTCAGTGTGAATATTAATGAGAACATTCATAACAATCCTTCCCTCTGACAGTGGAACAGGAGCTGAAGTCCAACAGCAGGATCAAACAGGGTGGCATGGTACATGCATCAAACCATCTGGCTAATGCATAGCTCAAGGAAATGAGCCAAAACATTTCAGTCAAAACTCTTCACTGGAACAGCAATAACCCATGAGTCCCTTTTCCCTTAAAAACCCTGGAGGCAGAACAAAATATCCTGTCAAAATGCATCAGTGCAGTGGAGCAAGAAAAGCAAAAACTTCAGACAGTGCATATGACCATGTGAAGGTGTTTATATATTTCACAAAGAGTTTTTTCTGTGTTTCTCTCTGTGTCCCTCCCCTGCCCTCTGGGCCTTCCACCTTCACACATAAACTACATCTGTCTCTAACAGCTCCTAAATTTATTCAATCCAATCTCTGTTTCATTTTAAGACTTTATGTTGGTTTTGTGCTCTGTATGTTTGTTTGCTGTGTAGCTTAGTTGCTGAACTGACTCCTATCATTTCCCCTATCTGCTGGGAAGGAAAAGATAGATTTCTAAAGATTTAGCTGCTCATGACATCTTCCTGAATCTTGAAGTTTAAATATAAATACAGCCACATTTTGACAATGTTCTCTGATGATGATCAAAGGTGTTCCTCATCACTGATATTGGTCATGATATTGGTAAAGAAAACATGATGTTCTTGGTATTAATACTTGAGCTTCCTCTGACAGCCTTAGTCAAATTGCTATGGTCTGAATAGCCCAGATGTTGACTCACCAGCCTGTTCTAAAATGCAGTACACTGGACATGTTGTCTGGATGGTAGGAGGAGATACACAGGGGCTATAAGCCTCAGTGTAGCATTAAAGACTTTAAAAATGCTAAATGTGCAATTTTACATAAAGACCTTGGTGTTCATTAGTGCAAAGCCATATTTTCAGTTTGCAAATAGGACACGTTCAGTGGCTCTTTAACATGTTAGGTGACAGAGGCCAGATGAGGATATACTGGACTTTCACTGCTGCAACTCTAATCGTAAAGGATGAAGATGAAAATTCCAGTCCTTCTCCATTAATCACTGCCACGGACAGAGGGGCACATTGAAATGCTATAGCAGGTTAAGACAGAATTACTCTAAAGGAATTTCTTTAGTGGTGTTCAAGATTAGAACAGCCTATGCAGGTCAAGTTCTGCAAGATCTTCACATAATTAAACCAAAATTCTACCGGAGAAAAACTAAGGATGCAGTCTGTATGCCCTTTGAAGACTGACTTTTATTTTTAACATTCCTGCCCTCCCTGCCCCCCAAAATGACTGTTTTGTCATGAGCAGAGGCATTCCCTGATCTTTGTGCTCTGGATGAGATTTATTTAATATTCCATTTACAAAGTCAGGGCTAGAATCACAAACTTTGTCTTTGAGGCTATTAAACATGTGGCCTAATATGACTTTGAATAGCCTTGTTTAGCACCCTATTACCCAACACTGGATTATCACTGGTAATAATGTTGCTACTAGGACTACTACCACTTCTACTACTACTACTATTTTGGAAACACCATCAGTGTAATCAGATAATCAGCACAAGCAGAGAAATTCCCCCAAAAGGTCACACAAGTGAAAACTAAGAGTAGACCATGTATCTTTAACACATCGTGCTGCAACTCCCCTTCTGCTGTTCAGGGAGCGAACAATTTTCTCAAATGGAATTAAACAATCACACTTTACCTGAAGAATACTTACAGAAAGATGATTATCCTCAGCCTAGTATGTATTTTCTGTTATGCATCCCTCAGTTCCTCTCAAATGGATATTTATAGTGAATTGCAGTGAAATCTTTAAAAAGTCTCCTATTAACACTTTTATTATATTTTACGATTTTTTTACCTGTTCACAAAACTTATGTCTACACTCCAGGTTAATCATAATTTCATGCCTAGTGTGAAGACATTCAACATGATGAAGTGCTGGAAGAATTTAATTCTCATCCTACAAAATCAAATTATGACCTTTTCTTATATATTTCTCTATTATGCAGTATTTGTATGGGAAAATGTACCTTTTTATTGTCAGATTTTATTAATTTGGGTATAGAAGAATGTATACCAAAGTGAAATTCGTAATGCTTACTGAAAATAATTAGGGGTTACTAAAGTTCGAACTGTTTGAGGCTACTGTAAATTTTCTGCTTTATTCCTATAGACTCATGGTATTTTTTTAAACATAATCAAGCTCAGTTCAAACAGATAATAACCAAAATCTTGATATTTTCATGGTTTTAATGTATTAGTGTCTGCCAAGAACAAGTTGTTTTATGAACAGTAAAAGTAATGAAATTGGAATTCAGAAGGATTTCTGTCCTACATCCCTACACAGCCCCACAGCATAGCACTCCCAGTTTCTTCCTTGTCCCTTTCCCAGTACTTTCAAAATCTCCTGAATATACTATAAGCAATAGATAGAGACAAGCAACATGGAAAAACTCTGATTTTTCACTTGTATTTATGGTGATGGACTGGCGTATATTGCAATGCATATATTGCCTGATTAGCTAAAGGGACACACAAAACATGTAGCTGTAAAACTCATACATTGGCTTTTTGTACAGCAGAAGCACTAACCCCATTCGTGTCATGCTGTAAACTGTAGCAAAATTGCTTGCAATTGTCCACAGAAGAAAGGAGGATGGAGAGAACAATTGCAAAGGCTTATTTCCTTCCTAATTATTTTCTGACTCAAAGAGGAAGTTCATGTATTAATTACAAAACATAAACCTTTTATCTTACCTACTATGATTTTAGCTACGGGACAATAATGAAAACAACACTGTTTAATTTTCTGTTGCAATCAAGTAAATTATATGAATGAGTATAGATAATAGTGTCATATTTTTGCTGTGTTTTTGCTGTAATCACCAACTACAGAGACAATCTATATTCTCCCATTTATTGGTCACAGACAAAGTTGAAAGACTGTTTTTCTTTCTGTTTACAGTAGAATTATTTCATGTATTTCTTATCCATGACAGTTTAGCATTAGAAATAGATAAACTGCTTTTACATAATGTAAACCTTCTGTAACTATTTTTGTCTGTAGTGATTCATTATGATTTTTTAAGCTACCCATATAAAAATATCTTTTTCATTTTAGGGGACTGTGCCTTGACTTGGACCAAACCCAATCACTATGTCTTGGATGTATCTAAACCAATTAATAAATCATCAGTCAAGAATCAAGTTTAGATCAAGATCATCCTATCTTTTCTGTGCTCACAGCAGACCAATAGATGCTACTGTTATGGCCAATATAGCTGAAATTCATTTCATCGTACAGATAATAATTATATCTAGAGTAATCCTAGGGGTACTTGCTTTGGTAAGGCTAGATTGATTCTTTTTTGCATTTTATTATTGGTTTGAGTCATGTCTTCTGGAGTTTGTAAAATGATTAGGGGCTCTTAGCTTTAAAACCATTGTATAAATGCAAACTGTTGCTATTTTTTATCTTTTTAAAAACAGGCATTGTCCACTTATGTTACATGTTTGACTGATGGATTCAGCTTTCCTCTTACTCATGGCAGTAAATTAAACAATGGATATCTCTTAAAATTAAAGGATGGAAAGATGCCTACAGACAAAGTAGGATACAATCTCTTAAAGGAAGGATGGCCACCCTACCTGATCATACTGCTGTCTATCCCACACTGAACTGCAGCTGGACTTTCCTCAGACAAAACTTTCCTGAATCTCACTTGAGACTGAACACTTCCTTGAGAGGGTTCCCTGCTCTCTGGCAGTAGTCATATCTTTTAAAGGAGTCTGGCTTTGTCTGAGTTTTCTTTAACTCTGCAAATGTCTAGGCTCAATCAACAATCTAACTCTACTGTAGACTCGGGCATTGTCATCATATCAGCTGAAGAAATGCCTACATACCTTTCACAGACAAAAGTGTCTGCCTATGGTCAGAACCAGACAGAGACTGTCAGTGGGCAGAGGCTGCTGATGTCAGGCCTGGAACAGGCAAAGGAACAGTGATCTTGGGATGCTCAGTCCACGCATCTTGGATGTTCCTCTGACAGCCAGAGAAAGCACCCATCTTCTCCTGATCCTCCTGTTCATGGAAGCAGGTCTGACTCATGTGGCACAGTCAGTACCACAACTTTGTTTTATATCTTTCTTTAATCCAATGGGAATTGAAGAAAAGCTGAATAGCCAGATCTTATTTGTATGTTAGGTATACTACACTTAGAGCTTTTCTTGGTTTAAAAGTCTGATATGTAAAACTGAGTTGAGATCTGGGGGTTTTTGTTCTGGTGAGAACAATGTAGAACTTCATAGAACTGTTTCTTCCCTGAAGCTGCTGAAGGACGTGACTCTTCCATTCGATGACTTGACTGAGTTTTGGGAGGGAGTGTTGATCACTACTGAGCTGCAAAAACAAACTGAAAGCAAAATGATTGCTAATGAGATAACAATAATAATGAAAATATCAACTGGTGGGGTGATGGGAACAAGAATATTGAGCAAAAATGCCAGTAGATTTACCATATAAACGAGCATCATGGCTTGGTAACAGTGTATTCAAAAACTGCACATCAGTTTAGGACAAAAGACTAATGTGCTGAGCTGTTAGAATACTTTGACCTTAAGAATCCAGCTTCAGATGTGTCTTCTGTTTCAGAAAATAAAGAAACTTGAGGTCTATCACCTGATGGCCCTTGGTAGGTGCAACAAATACCATAAATCTTTTCATGGAAACCAACTCCTTTTCCATAGAAGAAGTTGATGCATAACCTTCAAACTATGATTTTATCTAGAACTATGCCAAATTTTGTATAATCAGAATCCTGCTCACAAAAAAAATCACCTTTCAGCACCTATGGCCTAGGGCAGGATTTCCCTGTAGCTTCAAACTGGAAACAAAACATTTTAATCTACAGTTTTTATTTGGTTATTACACAAAATAACTATGTCTCTATGGAGCTCCTTTAAATTAAATAACTTTATCATCATTCCTAGTTGAGTGGTCTTATTGCCATTGGTCAAGAAATGTGAGTGAATTTATCTGGCCTGTCAGTCTCAAGATATTTGTCTGCATGGAAGCTGAGGAAGAGGTGGAGAAAGAAAAGTAAACCTAAAAGAGAAGTCCAAGTTGGTCTGGTAGTTTTTATTTTCTTCTTTTCTTTTTTTTTTTTCCATTTAAATTCTCTATGCATTTTTTTAAGCCACATAAAACAAAGTAGAAAAAGAAACAAGCTTTTGTTTACATTTTCTCTAGAATTACAAGTTCTAGAATATATAGTTTTGTGAATATTTATTGGTTTTGTTGAGTTTATTGCACCAGAAAGAAAAGATGGTAACAGTTTCAGTACGTCTAAATGTTTTGAACAAAGTATTTTTTCAAAATTTGAAATTCCTTTATGTATATTTCCTTTGATCCTGAAATCCAAGTAGGTTTTTTGGGTGGTTTTTTTAGATAAACAATATGTTTAACTGGATGTAGAACGAGAATCTTCTGACTTATTGTTTTACCATAATTTTTCCACAATGCTATTTAATTTTAGCTATTTTCCCTCTTTAACTAGAATAATTTATTAATTAATTACACAGCTCTTTTGAAAGGGGGCTGGATGGCTTAATTTACAATTGGTTTTCTGTTATTTTAAAAGCTTGCACAGTGTACTGGCTTTATCACCCATTTCATGAAGTAAACAGATTCACAGCTTGAATCAAAACAAATTGTGAAATGAGAGCATGAAAATCATGAGAAACGTGGCTTTTTCCAGCATGATGGCTAGGGTATAATCTAACAGCCTTACTGCTGTGCAAGTGTTGTATATTTTAGATAAAATACGTGGTGTTTATATTTCCCATGCTGTTAGAGTTTTGATATCACTGCTTCATCAATAGTCCCAACAGACGGGTAAAACCAGCCCATCATGCAGTCATTTTGGCTGGTCAGGTTCTAGATAAGAGAAACTTCAAAATAATCCCAAACCATATAACTGATGGGTCCTCCTATTGCCAAACCTTTGTGATTGAAAATCTCTTTTCTAATCTTCATAAGGGTTTTATGCTGTACCAGAAAAGAACCACGTACTCTGATGTTCATCAAAAGGTATATCCATGGCCTTCAGCTGGCCTTCAAGATGTAGTTTTGGAAAGGAAGAAAAAAAGTAAGCATCTTCCCACGTTATCATTGCTCTGACAATCTCCTTGAGTTCTAGGGCATGAAAAAATTGCTGAGGGGTTGACATATGGATAACAAAATAGTGTAAGAAAGGTGATTTTTTTTAGGAGAATACCATGCATAATTGGTAAAAAAAAAAACATTTCCTGATGTGCAAATTGCTCTAAAAACTGTTCATAGCTAACGATTGCCCTACCTGCTTGCTAATATCAGTTCTGTTCTCAGTTCCAAACACATGTAGACAATAAACCACACAATATGCTGCTAGGAAATTACCAGCCATCAAAACAGACCTGGTAACTCCTCCAAAGAGCTCTACTCCAATTCCAGCCTACCTATTATACCATGGATTGTATATGCTGCTTGCACAACCCCTGAGGAATCTCATTACTGGACCTGAGCTGGTATGTTTTACTCTAAACAAACACGGCAAACTACATTGTCTTTGTAAATAAAATTATCCCAGTCAGATAGCTGTCCTATTACTTCAGAAGTAGATGTTGAAAAGCTGATTAAATTCCTTCTGTCTTTTCCATTGGAGCTCCCAAAGGAAGAGTGTCTCTGCTCCCATAGAGCCCAGCCAGCTCAGAAGCCACATTTAATTCCACATTGCTTTCTCTTTGATGTGGAGTGACAAGCAATGGGGTTTGGCTGCCATACCAGATGAGGAGGATTGTGCTGTGCTTGACAGAATTTCAGTAAGGTGGAGAAGTTTGCATGCAAAGGCTGTCTGGACATTTCAGTAGCCTGAACAGGGCCACGGGGACAGGTGCTTCTCCTTGCCTTTGGTTAATCCCCTATAGGTTGTGATTGAAGCCTAGTTAGAATAATGAATTATAAAAACACCCAACATTAAAGTTAAGAATGGTAAATCAGAGTTCTCCCTCTCTCTGTCCTGTGGGAGGGAGAAAAGCAGACCAGGAATTTTTGGCTCTATGAATGTCACTTGTGACAGAAAAATGTTCCAGAAATGCAAAAAAAATCACATCTGCTCATGAACTTTAAGGTTGTTGTTTGCTTGTTTGCTGCTTGTTCAGGCAGTTCTGGTGGCTCCTGAACTCCTGTCTCATTTGCTCCAGTGGTTGAAAAAGCAAGTGGAACCACTGTAGCACCCTCACAGTGTGTGCGTGTGGGGGGAGGTGGGGTGGGGTGTCTGGGGATGTGAATAAATCTTACAGAAAATGGAGATATTTGGAGTGCATAAAGAAAAGAAAGAGTACCAGTGGACAAATTAAGAGAAGTTTTCAGTCATAGGTAGCTGTCACGATTTTAAATTTAAAGTTTAGGTCAAACAAGTATCCCTTTAAAGCTACAAATCTAGAGTTACAAGTCTCCATTCCCCCCAGAGGGGCAAATCATGTTACACTCTGCCTCACAGGCAGGCAGGAGATGGATTTAAAGTAATGCTTAGCCAATTCTTGTTCATTTATTGTCCTGCAACATTTAGTAAACATTCCAAGTAAAGAACTGTACTAGTGTAATTTTATTAACTGGCTCCAGGCTGATCTAAAGTTATTCCCTTTGAGCAAAGCACTGGATTCCTTGAACATACTTTGCTTCTCTGGATGCGTTTCAAAGCAGATTCATTATCAAACATCTGTCAGGGTAACTTTGAATATGATGTGAGTATTAGAATTAAATAAGCATTGGAAAATCAGAGACAGATGTGCAAACAGGTCTTTTCTCTCTTTCTTAATGGAAAACAAAGTTCTCTATTTTTCCTAAATAGCGAGGTCTTATCACTTTGGTATATTTCTTTTCATCCTGTCAAGGCTGGGATTTTTACAGATTTTTTTTGTTTGTTTTTCTGTTGTTCCTTATTATTTTCAGTACTGATTTTACTACCCTTTGAGAGTCAGATGGAATGAGACACTGCCTGCCAGATGTTTATGGAATAGCTTGAATCAATAGAAGCCACTGCAGACCCTTTTTCATAAACTCAGCTGTGATGTGTATTTGTAGTATTATGGTAAACCTAGACCCCTTCCTTTACCTTGTTTCCTAAGGCAGTTTCATGAGTCCATTAGACTTGAGTAGCTCAATTGTATTTTGTTGAGTTATCATATGAATATGGGGAAGTTGGAATGACCTGAGACTTGCGGGGTCACTTATCTCCACTGTTGCTCAAAAGCAAGAGCAGGAAGGAGGTGGTGGTCTACTGTGCCCTGTTAGAGAGAGGTATGTTGCCAGCTCACTTGACCTTCAAAAGAGGCTTTCAAATAGTACCAAGAGTGTCTTTGATCTCCATTAAGCACTGAAGAATCTTTTAAGACCCACAGAGAATTTGTCTGAGTTGGTATCTCCAGGCATAACATAGATGACTAATAAAAGTCAGGAGTCCAGATTCCTTCTAAGAGAATGTCTTTATGTTAAACCATATCTTTGCCAACACATAAGCACTGCAGAGACAGCAGAAGACACCTGTAAGGTTATATCTGAACCTTTCTTCTCTACAGTTTCAGATGGAGGCATTCAAACTCTTGCACCACAGGTAGATACTCCCCATAAGTACAATCGTATGGAATTTTATTTTGCCTCTATTTGCCTTTTTCTCTCCTATTATTCTAAGGATTTTCCTCATATACACTCACAAGCTTATATAGTATATAAGATGCAGTCATTTTTTTAAAGTGAATGTGGTTCAGTATGGGGAAATTTTGCCAAACCTTTAAGATTTGAGGTAAGACTTCTATTTCCACTTCTATCATAAACTCAACAAAAGATCACACTTGACTGGTTTCCTATAGGAGGAAAAATATACCCTTGGTGTTGTCATCCATATTACTTTCTTAAAATAAAAGGAAACTTGAATAATTTTTCATATTCCTTTGAAAATGCAATACAGCTTTAGCCAACTGGCTATGTTTACTTTGCATATCTCTACCTCCTGCGAGCTGCAATACATCAGGGAAGCAGTTGCAATGGAGAAAGCTCTTGAAGCCACAGTACAGAAATTTGCAATTGGTAGTACTGAAACTTTGCAATGGACAATAATATTAAGATGACATCGCCACCGCTGTGTCAGTCTTTCTGCATCAGCTAATAAGGTTGATGTGATAAGGTACGGTCATAGAAACCATGGCTGTGGCTGGGGAAGGATTTTTTTTCCAGTGGAAGTGACATGCAGTTATTTTCAGCAATACCAGCCAAAGATAAGGTTAGAAATGCAGCTATAACTTACAATCTGACTGCACTGTCACTGGCGACGTTACAGAGAGACATGGAAGCAGGCTTTAATCACCTGCTCTGTAGTTTAGTCAATATAGGGTTTAGCAAATCTCACACAGAATTTCATTTTGCTATGCTGCAAGTTAGCTGGTACCACTTAGTATGGGTGCCTGAAAGTACACAGTGTACTCTCCCTAGCTCTAGTTCTGCAGAGTATCTGGAGTAGATGGCAGATTTTCACTCTTGATTAGATTGGCTTGTTTCTCATAGGTATTTTTGCTATTGTTTTAAACTTTGATTGCACACAAAATCTTTCATGCAACTCTGAACTTGAGCACAGTTAACTATTGGAAAGTCTTATTGGCTGTTATGGTGCCTAAATCTCTATACAAAATTCACCATACTCTCAAGCAGTTTGCCCTTTTTGTATCTTTCTCTGTTTCTTTCTGACAGCATTTTCCAGAAATCCCATTAATGAAAGCCTGTAATTCCCTAATTGCCAAATTGTGTCACTGAAACCGTAGTTCAAAATCTGTACAAGTTAATAAAACCTCTCTAATGGTATAAATTGTATCAATTTATACGCATAATTAAAAGTACAACTGAGACTAACCCATTTTTCACCTTTTGAACATATTTCAAGTCCCTTCTTACTTCTTTTAATGTGGCAAATAATGTACCAAATAAAATGACACACACTGACTAAAAGAGAGATATAAACCTTAAGATGACACCCTCAGTCAGTGCTATAGGGTGTGTGTGAGTGATTTAAGCCTGTAATGTTTACCATTCTATCACCATTTCTTTTCCTCTTTGTTAATATCTGCGGGTAGCACTGGGGGAAAAAAAATAAAATGAAAATACAAGAGACAAAAGTGTCTTGACTGGGATTAGGTGACGCAGACAGCTCTAATTGGCACCAACTTCCTCTTGGGCAGTGATGAGTAAAACTTAAGCCCATTGCTCCCTCTAAAATGTCATAAAACAGAGAGCCCTTTTCCTGTATTTGTGTGTGGTTGAACACTGTGTTGATTTAATTACAGCAAAAAGTGATCGGAAAGTATTTTTAAGAAAGATTAGTCTCCTGTTGTCAGCTGTCACTGAGATGGATGGGACTCAGCCTTACTATTGAGGCACTAGTTATGAGCTGGTTTGCTGGTGGCTGAGACAATAGGCTGCATATTTTTAAATTGTATCAAGAAGGACCTATTATTTAGGACTCTTTATTACTGTCACTGTCACAACATCTTACATTATTCAAAGAGAGCATTGCTTCCATCCGTCAGTCTCCCCTGTGCTGTCAAAGATGCAAATACAGGTTCCCATTGCTTAGGAGAAATTTGTGATATAAAAGGCAGGGAAGAAAGATGCCAGGAAAAGTTAAATGATATAGGATGAAAAACCACAGGGGAAACAGCAACTGGAGCTCTGAATTTTTATACTTGCTACATAATGAGAAAGAAAAAGGAAGAAAGTTTCCTTTTGGTATTTGCTGGGGAATTTACATCTGTGCATATATGGATGTCTTTCTTTAATACAAAATTGGAATGCTACAAAAGGTGCTGGATGTACCTGAGAGAAAGAAGAAAGGAAAAGGAAACATTTTTCATTATTTATTCTGTAAATAGAAGGCAGCCAGAATACTTCCTCACTTACTTCATGCTGTATCTTCAGTTTGCTTATGGAACATTTCATAGAATCATAGAATGGCCTACGTTGGAAGGGACCCCAAGGATCATTGAGTTCCAACACCCCTGACACAGGCAGGGCCACCAACCTCAGGCCTGGATCTACACAAGGTTGCCCAGGGCCCCATCCAACCTGGCCTTGAACACTGCCAGGGACGGGGCATCCACTACTTCTCTGGGCAGCCTGTTCCAGCACCTCACCACTCTCTCTGTAAAAAACTCCCCCCTAATATCTAATCTAACCCTTCCTTCCTTTAGCTTTAATCCATTCCCCCTTGTCCTGCCATTGTCTACCCTTTTAAAAAGTCAAATCCCCTCCTGTTTCTCTGCTCCCTTCAGGGACTGGAAGGCTGCAATCAGGTCCCCCCACAGCCTTCTCTTCTCCAGGCTGAACCAGACCAGCTCCCTCAGCCTCTCTTTGTAGGGGAGGTGCTCCAGCACTCTGATCATCCTCTGAACCTTCTCCAACAGTTCTACGTCTCTCTTGTATTGCAGGCCCCAGATCTGGACACAGGTCTCCAGAACATTTACTTCTGTTGGTGTTACTATTGGAGTTACTGAGGGGAAACGTGGTTTTACATTTGAGTTGGGACTTGTACAGGTTTTTCTTCCTCTAGTGCTACCCAGAGGGAAGGGCTGTAAATGGAGAGCAGCTGTTCATCAGCTGACTGATCTGTTTTTTGTGACGGTAGTCACAGCACTATTTGAAAAATATTTTAATTACAAAAAGTTACCAAAAAAAATTCAGATGTTTTTATTTTGTGAAATATTAGTGAAAAATCAATTCCTGGGTCATTTTCAAGCACCCACTGCAGGCTGCACAAAATAAAGAAAAACAGTGGGGTCTCTGCAATATGTATTTTGCTATCTCAGCACCTCCCTGCTACTATCAGGGTAGCTTGAGAAATGAATTCTCCATCTATTAGCCTAAAGCCCCTTTCAGCCAGAGAAGGTCCAGTGTTCCATAAAGGAAATTTATTATGTACCAGGTTTTGCTGCAGAATTTTAGCTTATTTTGCAAAGAGAAAAAGGGAATTGATTCAACAGGAACAGAAAAGCTGTTAGAGAAGAGACCAGTCTGAAGTGTATTCCATTTTCATTAGTGCAAAGACTTTCCATCTCCTTCATCCTGCACTCTCACCGTAAGTACAATGAAAAACAGAGGGTTCAATTTGTGCTAGAGCATTGGTTGAGTTAGACTAATTGATAAACAGCAATTTCCCCCAACAAATAAATGGAGCCATGTGATTTCTGCAATGGACAGAAACAAAGCCTGGAGGTCAGTAGGTATGCTGGTTTGGAATACAAACAGGCAGGGACCAAGGTCAGGAGCCTCAATTTAAAAGTAGCTCCTGAGCAAAACATTGCTATAAACCTGCAGAGGCTTCTTATAGCTCTTCCTTAAACAGTTCCTTCTTTACAACAGCCTGACCTGAGGTTAGAGTGCTGTTCCAAATCAGCGAGCTAGACTTGAGCTCAGGCAACTGAACACCTGGGAGAGGAAAGCGGTCTCCTGGACCTGAATCTTCCTTGCCACAAGGCAAGCTACCTCCAGACTGTTTTAATTTTCAGTGGAAACTTAGTCCTGGATCTCAGTTCTCTGCTTTTTTTGTGTTTATTGAAACTCTATCCTTTCAATAATGCAGAGCTTGTGGGTCTTGATTTCTTTCCCTCCTTACCCATCCTCCTTTCAGTCACCCTCAGTAGTAACTCTGCCCGTTTGAACAGTGCTTTAAATTTTAATGGCCTTTTGGTTTGTATTTTTCAGTGAGATCTTGCTTTCTTCCTTGGATTCTCCTTTACCACTTTCTGTAAAGTATTTATATGCAGCAGAAGACATGACTATGGAAGAACTAGGTTAGCTATGCAAGTTATCTTGGACAAAGCACAGTGTTGGGTATTTAGGTACTGACCCAGAAGTCAGTAACATCCCTTAAGATATAGTTCAGGAATATCTTTAAAACCAAAGGATAGAAAAGAAAGAATATAAAACTGAGGAGTGTCTGATCCATTTTTTTGACATTGATAAATTGATTGTTGGAAAAACTAAACCCTGACTTAATCCCTGCAAGCTTAAATCAGCTAAATGTGGTCTTGGGTATTTCCTGATTCATGTTATGAAAATTCAGATCTTTGGCAGTGCCTTCTGGAGGTCTCTCCTCTCACTACAAAACCAGCCCAAGATGATTTCTCTACTTTTTTAGATCCCTAATGTTTGCCAGTAGTATCCCTCTGGATCCTTGTTTCCATACAAACATGCAAATAAAGTTACACGTAGCTTGATTACTGACAGGATAGCATATAAAAGCTATTCATTTGCCACCAGAGGAAGACAGATCTGCTCACTTGCAAGAACATTTAGAATCACTGCCATAACCAACAACAGAATGATCTTCCCATGAATAAAATTGAGATAAAATAAAAAAGACATTTGTGATTAAAGATACAGTGGGCCAAATATGCAAGCATTCCATTGTTTTAAAATAGAACTATCACCTAGATTTAAAATGCTAGGATATGTAGAAGAAGTGCAAGATCAATGAAGAGAATGATAAAAAGAAATGGAAGAAAAATCTATGATTTCTGGAAAACAATAAAAGTAGTTGCAGGGAATGGAAGATAATGGAAAGTAGAAAGCCAAAAGTGTAAAGAAAGGTAGGGAAGGAAACCTAGAAATTAAGACAGCTAGTAAGGACCTACCATCTGCAAGACACGGGAGGTTTAAATAATGTAGTTGAACAAAAATGTTTCAGTAAGTTCTCATAATAGTACCAACAGATGAATAGAGACATGTATTGGTAGGTTCTTGAAGGTAGTCCTTCAGACAAAAAAACCCCAAATCTTCAAAAGCTATTTTGCTGCTTATGCTGGTAAATGGCCTTTTAGGTGAGGGAGGAGAATGTCTCAAGACCCAATTCACACAGAAATGTAAAAAATTTACTCCTTTCCCTTTGACTCAGGCTAGCAGAATTTCAGTATCGCTGTAGTTGTTTAGAATAATTTCCAAAGTGTTTCTCTGAGTCTTGTGTAGTCAAGAGGGTTTACCTGTGCAAGAACTGATTTTGCAACTGTATGTTCAGTCCTCTGCTTTCCTTTATTCTCTCAAAGCTTGCTGGTGTTTACCTAAAGTTGATTCATTCCTTCCCACCTCATAAGCAGGAGCTTTACAAGCTTTTCCAAATGCACTTTAATTGCCTCAGTCTTAATTCCTGTTTAATAGTGTTAAATTTCGCAGCAAATTAAAATCTCATTTCTAATTTTGAACTGTATCATGTTGCGTGAGTTACATCTTGACATTACTACTCACATGATACTTCATATCCTGAGGAGAGTTTCATACAGTTGTTTTTAACACAGCAAAGAACTGATGTTAATCCTCTGACATTTCCAACCTAGGAAGTGTGAAGGGCAAAAGTGGAATACGTGCCTTTCGTTTTCACAAAAACAATTGAACTGAAACGATACAGACTGATACAGACTGGGAGAAGAGCTTCTTGAGAGTAGCCCTGCTAAGAAGGACCTGGGGATTCTGGTAGATGAGAAACTGAACATGAGCCAGCCGTGTGCTCTTGCAGCTCGCAAGGCCAATGGGATCCTGGGCTCTATCAGAAGAGGGGTGGCAGCAGGGACAGGGAGGGGATTGTCCCTCTGTACTCTGCCCTGGTGAGGCCCCCCATATGGAGTACTGTGTCCAAAGCTGGAGCCTCAATGCAAGAGAGATGTAGAACT